>CM060353.1:108579840-108921646 GCA_030545235.1 Helianthus tuberosus | reverse complement strand
AAGTTGTGCCTTGAGGAATTTCATTTCAGCTTCTTTTTGCTGAAGACCTTGTGGAATTTGTGCCCCTGGGGAGTTGTGAACTAGCTGGAGGAGTTCATGATGTAGCTCAAGGATTTTGGCTTTGATTTCATAGATAATACTTTCTAACTCTTGAACTCTGGTTGTTAGATCTTCATGAGCCTTTGTGATATTATTCTGTTGAGCTAGGATGGTGTTGAGGGCCTTGTTTTGGGCAACAGCATTTTCACTTTGCCAGTTCAGAGTGGCCTCAGCAGCCGTTATTGATTCAGGAACACCAGTTGCACCAATGGGTTGTTGGGTTCTTGATTTTCCAGCTATGTTTGGTTTTTTGTTGGGTGTTTTCAAAAGAGGTTAGGGGTGGGAATTCAACTTGGTATTCTGAGGAGGAAGAAGTTGGAGGTGTTGCTCCGAGCATAAAGCATTCATCAATCTGGGTTGATGGACGTCTCGGCTTAGATGGTTGTGTCTGTCTGGGTTTTGGTTTTGAATCACCATACAGGACATAATAGTCCGAATTTTCCTGATGGTTCTCCAAGCAGACCAACATTTGGATCTCCAGCTTCATATCTTTTCTTCAGAGCATTTTGGGACCCTTTTTTCTTCTTGTTTTTGATTTCCTCCTTGTACTCAAGTTCATATGCTTCGTCCAGGCATTCCTGGCAGTTGCATACATCGAATGGGAAGTGTGGTTCTTCAGCCGTTGCATCATGCATATCGTAGAGAAAGTTTCTCTTCGATCGTGTTTTGCAAACCAAAACCTCAACTTGTCCATCTTGATGGCGGACAAAGTCAGGGGTTGTGGTTGTCTGAACCGGTGCTTGGTGGATCTGTTCGTAATTGGTTATCCATTTTTCAGGTAGAAGCTTTGTAAGCTCTTCTCTGGATAACTGTTTGGGAACATATGTGCAGGTTGGTGTGGCGTTGGAGTCGATGTCTATGAGTAGAGCATCGCTAGAGTTATCCTGCGATCGGGAACCATGATGTCCAAAGAGTGGTTTTGGACACGATATGCCATCTGGTAATGAAACGTGGCCTGAAAAGGTATTTACCTGTGGCGTACCACGATCTGGATCTGGGCTTTCAAGGCTGTTAACAACGAAGGATCATTAAGAGGCATATTGAAGTTGGGATAGAAGGTGACAAAGACAGTTCCAGCGTTTAACGTGGTCTGGATGGTACCGATGCAGGCATGCTGGTACTCCACGAATCTAGTATCGACTAGGGCGATACGAGAGAACGCAGGTAGTCCTTTTCTTCCATGGAAGGTTAGGGCTAGTCTTATGGCACCGAAGTGGATATGGGTATATCCTTGGGATAGACAGATCCTTGGAAGATCTGAGGGAAGAGCAAGAGGGACGAGGTGTTCAGAGGTTGTTGCTGGAGTTGGTGTGAATCAAACTTGGAAGTTTGTACAAACTCTTTAACAACTGGGTTTGACGCAGAACTGACTAATTGTTTTACTTTTTTGGAAAGGGAATTGTGGGGTTTTTTGAAGACACTATAAGGGTTGACTAAAGGCATACTAGTAATAGGGATTTTAGACTCATCAGAAATATAAGAGATCTCATATAACTGATCAATCTTTGACGCAGACGACCGACGGAAACTGGAATTTGAACGGGAAAGACCCTGATCTGGATTCATATCTGGGTTTAGACTTCTAACACTTCTTATCTTTATCCTCAAGCCCGTACTTTGAGGAAATTACCGCGGACCCTTCCGACTTACGACTCACCTAACTAGCTTCTTTTGGACTCAAGATAAGAAACACAGTGTGTCGGACCAGACTGACAAGACCTTGTAAGGTTAGTGTTCTGTTGTTGAGAGATCAGCGCAAAGTCTGCAGTCAACAGTGCATACTAAACAAACCTTAGAAAGGGATGGCAGGAGCGCTATGGCTCTGATAACAGAAAATGGGGGGAGTTGGGGTCTGATTTATATAAAACTAGTAAAAGCTTTGGGGAAGGCTAGGCTGACAAACAAGAAATGGGGGGAGTTGGGGTCTGATTTATATAAAACCAGTAAAAGCTTTGGGGAAGGCTAGGCTGACAAACATAAAAGAAGGGTGATAAACATAAAAGGCTCAAGGGGTTTGGACACAGAAGGACTAGACTCAGAAAGACATAGAAGGACTCAAGACTCTGCTCAGATCGACTCCAGACTCTTTACCGGACTCTATATTTTAGAGTGAGAAAGTAGAGAGAAGATAGAGAGAAATATAGAAGAAGATTTTATTTCTTTCCAAGGATGATTTACAAGTGAGGGGGAGCCTTCCTTTTATAGACCAAGGAGAGGCTTGATTACCTCATCCATGACATCACACTTACATCATCCATGACATCACACTTACATCACTCTTACATCACACCTAATAATACATATGAGAAATCTAGAAAAACATGACATAAGCGCTTACATCACTTTAAGAGTGATTAAAGCTTTATTTAATCCTAAGCACACCATTACCACTTTAAGAGTGATAATACTTTATTTAGTCCTAAGCACACCATAAGCACACTTAATAATATCCATAGCCCGTTTATTTTGGTTTTGCTAAGTCGCGAATCTCGATAGTAAACGGGAGCGTGTCTTTGTTGTACGGTTCTTGGTCTTGGGCAGGATCAGACACCGAGTTCTTTCTAGGGCCAGTTGGTTGAACGATCATGGGAGGGTGTGTGAACACACGAATATTATTGAAATATTATATGACCGTGTTTTCCCATTCAATCGTCTGAGGGTCTTCTTGCTTCCACGGGTGTTCTCCATTCAGTATTTTTGGTGGCAGATCTTCAGTCTTTATCTGGTTTGCCTTTGCAAGATTAATGCGGGTTTCCATCCAAGCATCCCGGTAGTTGATCTTGTAGTAGTATCCTGCAGGATTTATATCACACCAAGAGTGTATGAAATTGGGTGGTTCTGTAGGGACCTGATCATAACTTTCTTTTTTGAAATGGCTCGGCTTGTGGAACAAAATCATGCAGTGTTTTCTGGGAGAGTCCCTCATGAGATGGTCCCATTCATAGATTGGGAGGAACCATTCAAGGAACTTGGCAAAGTTCTCCTTTTCTCCTGATAAGCAGCCTAACTGGTAGTCTAAAAGATAGGCTAACAGTTTGTTGGAGTTAAAGGCCATGGCTATGACGAAAGACTCTGTCAAGTACCATAGGAAGGCCAGGCCTTCATTTGATAACCTGCGCAGATTTTTAAGTCTGAAAACATTAAGAAAGGGATAATCTGGGAAGAATTTATCTCCGTCCATTAATGGGCCTTGTGTCTTGAAGGTGAGAGTGAGGAGGTTTTTGTAGTTCAGGAGGGATTCATCAGTGATGGCGTGTTTATTTACCACCTCGATGATTTCTTCAGGAACATCTTTCTTTTGAAGCTTTTGGATGAGGGCAGTAGTTTCTGGGTTCATGGCTACTTCTTTTGGGTTGTGAGAGTTCTTATTCTTGCTTGCCTTTAAATAGGTAGTGTCATCTGGTAGGAAATCTTTAAGGATCCTTTCTTTATTTTCTTCAACTGTTGTGCAGGATTCTTGAAGATTAGCTATCTCCCGTAATGATGGGTGTCTGGGTAGCTTCTTCTGTTTACTACCTGTTGCTGGCTTCCTGTGATTGGTCTCCCGTCTTTCACGCCCTGAGGGTTTTCCTGTTTCCTTTTTGACCCATGTGACCTTTTTTGTCTTTTTGCCTTTCTTCCTCAGTAAGCTTCCTTTGTGACCGCTCATTATTTCTTCATGTGGGCCTGACTCTTTATCTTTGCTGTTCTGACAGATTCCTTTGTCCGTTGTGGCAGGAATCTGCTTTTGCTTTTGCTTTGCGACCTCTTTTTCTTTTTTAGACTGAGCTGGAAGATTCCTTTTGGGTGATAGGGTACACTTTTCTTTGAACTGTTTAGACAGAGAATCTGACAGATAATCTTCCACGTGATCTTCCAGGCTAGGATACTGTATGTTGTTTTGGATTTTCTGGAACATTGCCGCAGTTAGTGACTGGTCGCCGGGGTCACCGTAATCATCTTGAGGACCTTCTTCCATCATGTAGATCCGTAGTGGTTCTTCTTCAGATTCAGATGTTTCACTTGTTTCTGATTCTTCACTGGAGCTATAGGAAATAGTGCATATCATTCTTTTTCCTGGCTCATCATCTAAGGAGTATAGAGATTCGATATCAGAAACATCGACTGGTTCGACCTTGTTGATGGCTTCAAGAAGGGCTTGGGTCTTCCTTTTGTCTTTGCAATCCTTTGCGAAGTGACCTTCTTTGTTACAGACATAGCACCGAGTAGTATTTCGTCCTCTCTTTGATTTTTTGTTCAAGAACTTCCACCTTCTCTGAGAGTTGTATTTGCCTGTTCTTGAGTAGTAATCACCAGATCTTTTGAAATGGACAATCCTGGACTTCTTGTGAGGCTTTGAACAGCTGCATGACGAATCATCTTTGCATTTTATCTTTAAGTGTTTATCATTGCATGCAGACCCGAGTCTTCTTCCGGTTTTTTCAAATTCAACCAAAAATTGTTTTTGGTTGCATAGCTTTGTCAAAGCATTCATGATGAGTTGGTAAAGACCACCAAGGGAAGCTTGAGCAACCGTCATACTTTTGGCTTCTAAGGCTCTGTAAGCCTCATTCGAGAGAGACTCTGGGAAGGAGTTCAGGAACACTTGCTTGAGATTTACATCATCAATGCCTTGAAGACAGTAAAATCTTTCAGACATTCTGTTGTAATGCTTTTCGAGGTCTTTTAGACGAAAAGAGCAACATTTCATTTTTAAGAACTCTTCTCGGGCTCGGATTGTATGATCTGAGGGATTTCCAATGAATTCATAATAGATCGTGTTTATGAATTCTTCTGGAGTTTTGCTGTTTAGAATATTTGTCTGTCTGTATTCACCAAGACTTACGTACCAATCCCGAAGTCGTCCTTGGCATCTTGCCAAGAAACGTTTGATGACCATGTCGATACTATAGTACTGAAGCTCCGCTGTGCACCAGGTCAGCATTTCAATGCTTCGATCTCGCCATTTTGCTGGGAGAATGTCATCAAAGGTGAACTGTTGCTTTGAATCCGTGTTTGGAGGAGCCTTTTCATTTGTCTGGGGCGACGTTTGGGAGGCTTCATCGTCAATGTCAGAGACATAGACCCTTTCAGTGTTGTCCTCATTCATGAAGAGATGTTCAAATTCATCTGTTGGAGGTACCTCTTCATACAATTGGGAGGTGGAGCTTTCCTCAGAGACTGATGACGTGTCATCATGTGTTAGAGGAGCTATTACCGGAGCTACCATCGGCACACTTTCTTTGCTGCTTGTCTTAGTCAAAGCTTGCAAGAACGAGGAGATGCCATTTTCTCCTGTAGGTAATTTATTAGGAGCTGTTGTGGAGGTCATCATCATGACGTTATCCCTTGTGTTCTGTTTGCTCCCTGATGGCTCTTTTCCTCTGCTTGAGGATGCTGCTTTGCTAGTACTTTCAGAGGATGTGCTTCTTGTTGGCGAAGCTTTTCTAGCCTTGATCTTTGCTTGTTCCTTTGACCAGAGGTTTAAGGATGGAGAGTTGTGTAGAAATGAAGATGCTGGTAGCGGTTGAGGATCAAAGGATGTTCGTACAAATGGCGTTGTTGGAAGTCTCCATGGATCATCAGCATAGGTGGAAACCTTTTGCTGCTTGTGTTGTCTCTCAAGGTCTGCAAGTTGTGCCTTGAGGAATTTCATTTCAGCTTCTTTTTGCTGAAGACCTTGTGGAATTTGTGCCCCTGGGGAGTTGTGAACTAGCTGGAGGAGTTCATGATGTAGCTCAAGGATTTTGGCTTTGATTTCATAGATAATACTTTCTAACTCTTGAACTCTGGTTGTTAGATCTTCATGAGCCTTTGTGATATTATTCTGTTGAGCTAGGATGGTGTTGAGGGCCTTGTTTTGGGCAACAGCATTTTCACTTTGCCAGTTCAGAGTGGCCTCAGCAGCCGTTATTGATTCAGGAACACCAGTTGCACCAATGGTTGTTGGGTTCTTGATTTTCCAGCTATGTTTGGTTTTTTGTTGGGTGTTTTCAAAAGAGGTTAGGGGTGGGAATTCAACTTGGTATTCTGAGGAGGAAGAAGTTGGAGGTGTTGCTCCGAGCATAAAGCATTCATCAATCTGGGTTGATGGACGTCTCGGCTTAGATGGTTGTGTCTGTCTGGGTTTTGGTTTTGAATCACCATACAGGACATAATAGTCGAATTTTCCTGATGGTTCTCCAAGCAGACCAACATTTGGATCTCCAGCTTCATATCTTTTCTTCAGAGCATTTTGGGACCCTTTTTTCTTCTTGTTTTTGATTTCCTCCTTGTACTCAAGTTCATATGCTTCGTCCAGGCATTCCTGGCAGTTGCATACATCGAATGGGAAGTGTGGTTCTTCAGCCGGTTGCATCATGCATATCGTAGAGAAAGTTTCTCTTCGATCTTGTTTTGCAAACCAAACCTCAACTTGTCCATCTTGATGGCGGACAAAGTCAGGGGTTGTGGTTGTCTGAACCGGTGCTTGGTGGATCTGTTCGTAATTGGTTATCCATTTTTCAGGTAGAAGCTTTGTAAGCTCTTCTCTGGATAACTGTTTGGGAACATATGTGCAGGTTGGTGTGGCGTTGGAGTCGATGTCTATGAGTAGAGCATCGCTAGAGTTATCCTGCGATCCGGGAACCATGATGTCCAAAGAGTGGTTTTGGACACGATATGCCATCTGGTAATGAAACGTGGCCTGAAAGGTATTTACCTGTGGCGTACCACCGATCTGGATCTGGGCTTTCAAGGCTGTTAACAACGAAGGATCATTAAGAGGCATATTGAAGTTGGGATAGAAGGTGACAAAGACAGTTCCAGCGTTTAACGTGGTCTGGATGGTACCGATGCAGGCATGCTGGTACTCCACGAATCTAGTATCGACTAGGGCGATACGAGAGAACGCAGGTAGTCCTTTTCTTCCATGGAAGGTTAGGGCTAGTCTTATGGCACCGAAGTGGATATGGGTATATCCTTGGGATAGACAGATCCTTGGAAGATCTGAGGGAAGAGCAAGAGGGACGAGGTGTTCAGAGGTTGTTGCTGGGAGTTGGTGTGAATCAAACTTGGAAGTTTGTACAAACTCTTTAACAACTGGGTTTGACGCAGAACTGACTAATTGTTTTACTTTTTTGGAAAGGGAATTGTGGGGTTTTTTGAAGACACTATAAGGGTTGACTAAAGGCATACTAGTAATAGGGATTTTAGACTCATCAGAAATATAAGAGATCTCATATAACTGATCAATCTTTGACGCAGACGACCGACGGAAACTGGAATTTGAACGGGAAAGACCCTGATCTGGATTCATATCTGGGTTTAGACTTCTAACACTTCTTATCTTTATCCTCAAGCCCGTACTTTGAGGAAATTACCGCGGACCCTTCCGACTTACGACTCACCTAACTAGCTTCTTTTGGACTCAAGATAAGAAACACAGTGTGTCGGACCAGACTGACAAGACCTTGTAAGGTTAGTGTTCTGTTGTTGAGAGATCAGCGCAAAGTCTGCAGTCAACAGTGCATACTAAACAAACCTTAGAAAGGGATGGCAGGAGCGCTATGGCTCTGATAACAGAAAATGGGGGGAGTTGGGGTCTGATTTATATAAAACTAGTAAAAGCTTTGGGGAAGGCTAGGCTGACAAACAAGAAATGGGGGGAGTTGGGGTCTGATTTATATAAAACCAGTAAAAGCTTTGGGGAAGGCTAGGCTGACAAACATAAAAGAAGGGTGATAAACATAAAAGGCTCAAGGGGTTTGGACACAGAAGGACTAGACTCAGAAAGACATAGAAGGACTCAAGACTCTGCTCAGATCGACTCCAGACTCTTTACCGGACTCTATATTTTAGAGTGAGAAAGTAGAGAGAAGATAGAGAGAAATATAGAAGAAGATTTTATTTCTTTCCAAGGATGATTTACAAGTGAGGGGGAGCCTTCCTTTTATAGACCAAGGAGAGGCTTGATTACCTCATCCATGACATCACACTTACATCATCCATGACATCACACTTACATCACTCTTACATCACACCTAATAATACATATGAGAAATCTAGAAAAACATGACATAAGCGCTTACATCACTTTAAGAGTGATTAAAGCTTTATTTAATCCTAAGCACACCATTACCACTTTAAGAGTGATAATACTTTATTTAGTCCTAAGCACACCATAAGCACACTTAATAATATCCATAGCCCGTTTATTTTGGTTTTGCTAAGTCGCGAATCTCGATAGTAAACGGGAGCGTGTCTTTGTTGTACGGTTCTTGGTCTTGGGCAGGATCAGACACCGAGTTCTTTCTAGGGCCAGTTGGTTGAACGATCATGGGAGGGTGTGTGAACACACGAATATTATTGAAATATTATATGACCGTGTTTTCCCATTCAATCGTCTGAGGGTCTTCTTGCTTCCACGGGTGTTCTCCATTCAGTATTTTTGGTGGCAGATCTTCAGTCTTTATCTGGTTTGCCTTTGCAAGATTAATGCGGGTTTCCATCCAAGCATCCCGGTAGTTGATCTTGTAGTAGTATCCTGCAGGATTTATATCACACCAAGAGTGTATGAAATTGGGTGGTTCTGTAGGGACCTGATCATAACTTTCTTTTTTGAAATGGCTCGGCTTGTGGAACAAAATCATGCAGTGTTTTCTGGGAGAGTCCCTCATGAGATGGTCCCATTCATAGATTGGGAGGAACCATTCAAGGAACTTGGCAAAGTTCTCCTTTTCTCCTGATAAGCAGCCTAACTGGTAGTCTAAAAGATAGGCTAACAGTTTGTTGGAGTTAAAGGCCATGGCTATGACGAAAGACTCTGTCAAGTACCATAGGAAGGCCAGGCCTTCATTTGATAACCTGCGCAGATTTTTAAGTCTGAAAACATTAAGAAAGGGATAATCTGGGAAGAATTTATCTCCGTCCATTAATGGGCCTTATGTCTTGAAGGTGAGAGTGAGGAGGTTTTTGTAGTTCAGGAGGGATTCATCAGTGATGGCGTGTTTATTTACCACCTCGATGATTTCTTCAGGAACATCTTTCTTTTGAAGCTTTTGGATGAGGGCAGTAGTTTCTGGGTTCATGGCTACTTCTTTTGGGTTGTGAGAGTTCTTATTCTTGCTTGCCTTTAAATAGGTAGTGTCATCTGGTAGGAAATCTTTAAGGATCCTTTCTTTATTTTCTTCAACTGTTGTGCAGGATTCTTGAAGATTAGCTATCTCCCGTAATGATGGGTGTCTGGGTAGCTTCTTCTGTTTACTACCTGTTGCTGGCTTCCTGTGATTGGTCTCCCGTCTTTCACGCCCTGAGGGTTTTCCTGTTTCCTTTTTGACCCATGTGACCTTTTTTGTCTTTTTGCCTTTCTTCCTCAGTAAGCTTCCTTTGTGACCGCTCATTATTTCTTCATGTGGGCCTGACTCTTTATCTTTGCTGTTCTGACAGATTCCTTTGTCCGTTGTGGCAGGAATCTGCTTTTGCTTTTGCTTTGCGACCTCTTTTTCTTTTTTAGACTGAGCTGGAAGATTCCTTTTGGGTGATAGGGTACACTTTTCTTTGAACTGTTTAGACAGAGAATCTGACAGATAATCTTCCACGTGATCTTCCAGGCTAGGATACTGTATGTTGTTTTGGATTTTCTGGAACATTGCCGCAGTTAGTGACTGGTCGCCGGGGTCACCGTAATCATCTTGAGGACCTTCTTCCATCATGTAGATCCGTAGTGGTTCTTCTTCAGATTCAGATGTTTCACTTGTTTCTGATTCTTCACTGGAGCTATAGGAAATAGTGCATATCATTCTTTTTCCTGGCTCATCATCTAAGGAGTATAGAGATTCGATATCAGAAACATCGACTGGTTCGACCTTGTTGATGGCTTCAAGAAGGGCTTGGGTCTTCCTTTTGTCTTTGCAATCCTTTGCGAAGTGACCTTCTTTGTTACAGACATAGCACCGAGTAGTATTTTGTCCTCTCTTTGATTTTTTGTTCAAGAACTTCCACCTTCTCTGAGAGTTGTATTTGCCTGTTCTTGAGTAGTAATCACCAGATCTTTTGAAATGGACAATCCTGGACTTCTTGTGAGGCTTTGAACAGCTGCATGACGAATCATCTTTGCATTTTATCTTTAAGTGTTTATCATTGCATGCAGACCCGAGTCTTCTTCCGGTTTTTTCAAATTCAACCAAAAATTGTTTTTGGTTGCATAGCTTTGTCAAAGCATTCATGATGAGTTGGTAAAGACCACCAAGGGAAGCTTGAGCAACCGTCATACTTTTGGCTTCTAAGGCTCTGTAAGCCTCATTCGAGAGAGACTCTGGGAAGGAGTTCAGGAACACTTGCTTGAGATTTACATCATCAATGCCTTGAAGACAGTAAAATATTTCAGACATTCTGTTGTAATGCTTTTCGAGGTCTTTTGGACGAAAAGAGCAACATTTCATTTTTAAGACCTCTTCTCGGGCTCGGATTGTATGATCTGAGGGATTTCCAATGAATTCATAATAGATCGTGTTTATGAATTCTTCTGGAGTTTTGCTGTTTAGAATATTTGTCTGTCTGTATTCACCAAGACTTACGTACCAATCCCGAAGTCGTCCTTGGCATCTTGCCAAGAAACGTTTGATGACCATGTCGATACTATAGTACTGAAGCTCCGCTGTGCACCAGGTCAGCATTTCAATGCTTCGATCTCGCCATTTTGCTGGGAGAATGTCATCAAAGGTGAACTGTTGCTTTGAATCCGTGTTTGGAGGAGCCTTTTCATTTGTCTGGGGCGACGTTTGGGAGGCTTCATCGTCAATGTCAGAGACATAGACCCTTTCAGTGTTGTCCTCATTCATGAAGAGATGTTCAAATTCATCTGTTGGAGGTACCTCTTCATAGAATTGGGAGGTGGAGCTTTCCTCAGAGACTGATGACGTGTCATCATGTGTTAGAGGAGCTATTACCGGAGCTACCATCGGCACGCTTTCTTTGCTGCTTGTCTTAGTCAAAGCTTGCAAGAACGAGGAGATGCCATTTTCTCCTGTAGGTAATTTATTAGGAGCTGTTGTGGAGGTCATCATCATGACGTTATCCCTTGTGTTCTGTTTGCTCCCTGATGGCTCTTTTCCTCTGCTTGAGGATGCTGCTTTGCTAGTACTTTCAGAGGATGTGCTTCTTGTTGGCGAAGCTTTTCTAGCCTTGATCTTTGCTTGTTCCTTTGACCAGAGGTTTAAGGATGGAGAGTTGTGTAGAAATGAAGATGCTGGTAGCGGTTGAGGATCAAAGGATGTTCGTACAAATGGCGTTGTTGGAAGTCTCCATGGATCATCAGCATAGGTGGAAACCTTTTGCTGCTTGTGTTGTCTCTCAAGGTCTGCAAGTTGTGCCTTGAGGAATTTCATTTCAGCTTCTTTTTGCTGAAGACCTTGTGGAATTTGTGCCCCTGGGGAGTTGTGAACTAGCTGGAGGAGTTCATGATGTAGCTCAAGGATGTTGGCTTTGATTTCATAGATAATACTTTCTAACTCTTGAACTCTGGTTGTTAGATCTTCATGAGCCTTTGTGATATTATTCTGTTGAGCTAGGATGGTGTTGAGGGCCTTGTTTTGGGCAACAGCATTTTCACTTTGCCAGTTCAGAGTGGCCTCAGCAGCCGTTATTGATTCAGGAACACCAGTTGCACCAATGGTTGTTGGGTTCTTGATTTTCCAGCTATGTTTGGTTTTTTGTTGGGTGTTTTCAAAAGAGGTTAGGGGTGGGAATTCAACTTGGTATTCTGAGGAGGAAGAAGTTGGAGGTGTTGCTCCGAGCATAAAGCATTCATCAATCTGGGTTGATGGACGTCTCGGCTTAGATGGTTGTGTCTGTCTGGGTTTTGGTTTTGAATCACCATACAGGACATAATAGTCGAATTTTCCTGATGGTTCTCCAAGCAGACCAACATTTGGATCTCCAGCTTCATATCTTTTCTTCAGAGCATTTTGGGACCCTTTTTTCTTCTTGTTTTTGATTTCCTCCTTGTACTCAAGTTCATATGCTTCGTCCAGGCATTCCTGGCAGTTGCATACATCGAACGGGAAGTGTGGTTCTTCAGCCGGTTGCATCATGCATATCGTAGAGAAAGTTTCTCTTCGATCTTGTTTTGCAAACCAAACCTCAACTTGTCCATCTTGATGGCGGACAAAGTCAGGGGTTGTGGTTGTCTGAACCGGTGCTTGGTGGATCTGTTCGTAATTGGTTATCCATTTTTCAGGTAGAAGCTTTGTAAGCTCTTCTCTGGATAACTGTTTGGGAACATATGTGCAGGTTGGTGTGGCGTTGGAGTCGATGTCTATGAGTAGAGCATCGCTAGAGTTATCCTGCGATCCGGGAACCATGATGTCCAAAGAGTGGTTTTGGACACGATATGCCATCTGGTAATGAAACGTGGCCTGAAAGGTATTTACCTGTGGCGTACCACCGATCTGGATCTGGGCTTTCAAGGCTGTTAACAACGAAGGATCATTAAGAGGCATATTGAAGTTGGGATAGAAGGTGACAAAGACAGTTCCAGCGTTTAACGTGGTCTGGATGGTACCGATGCAGGCATGCTGGTACTCCACGAATCTAGTATCGACTAGGGCGATACGAGAGAACGCAGGTAGTCCTTTTCTTCCATGGAAGGTTAGGGCTAGTCTTATGGCACCGAAGTGGATATGGGTATATCCTTGGGATAGACAGATCCTTGGAAGATCTGAGGGAAGAGCAAGAGGGACGAGGTGTTCAGAGGTTGTTGCTGGGAGTTGGTGTGAATCAAACTTGGAAGTTTGTACAAACTCTTTAACAACTGGGTTTGACGCAGAACTGACTAATTGTTTTACTTTTTTGGAAAGGGAATTGTGGGGTTTTTTGAAGACACTATAAGGGTTGACTAAAGGCATACTAGTAATAGGGATTTTAGACTCATCAGAAATATAAGAGATCTCATATAACTGATCAATCTTTGACGCAGACGACCGACGGAAACTGGAATTTGAACGGGAAAGACCCTGATCTGGATTCATATCTGGGTTTAGACTTCTAACACTTCTTATCTTTATCCTCAAGCCCGTACTTTGAGGAAATTACCGCGGACCCTTCCGACTTACGACTCACCTAACTAGCTTCTTTTGGACTCAAGATAAGAAACACAGTGTGTCGGACCAGACTGACAAGACCTTGTAAGGTTAGTGTTCTGTTGTTGAGAGATCAGCGCAAAGTCTGCAGTCAACAGTGCATACTAAACAAACCTTAGAAAGGGATGGCAGGAGCGCTATGGCTCTGATACCAGAAAATGGGGGGAGTTGGGGTCTGATTTATATAAAACCAGTAAAAGCTTTGGGGAAGGCTAGGCTCTGATACCAGAAATGGGGGGAGTTGGGGTCTGATTTATATAAAACCAGTAAAAGCTTTGGGGAAGGCTAGGCTGACAAACATAAAAGAAGGATGATAAACATAAAAGGCTCAAGGGGTTTGGACACAGAAGGACTAGACTCAGAAAGACATAGAAGGACTCAAGACTCTACTCAGATCGACTCCAGACTCTTTACCGGACTCTATATTTTAGAGTGAGAAAGTAGAGAGAAGATAGAGAGAAATATAGAAGAAGATTTTATTTCTTTCCAAGGATGATTTACAAGTGAGGGGGAGCCTTCCTTTTATAGACCAAGGAGAGGCTTGATTACCTCATCCATGACATCACACTTACATCATCCATGACATCACACTTACATCACTCTTACATCACACCTAATAATACATATGAGAAATCTAGAAAAACATGACATAAGCGCTTACATCACTTTAAGAGTGATTAAAGCTTTATTTAATCCTAAGCACACCATTACCACTTTAAGAGTGATAATACTTTATTTAGTCCTAAGCACACCATAAGCACACTTAATAATATCCATAGCCCGTTTATTTTGGTTTTGCTAAGTCGCGAATCTCGATAGTAAACGGGAGCGTGTCTTTGTTGTACGGTTTTTGGTCTTGGGCAGGATCAGACACCGAGTTCTTTCTAGGGCCAGTTGGTTGAACGATCATGGGAGGGTGTGTGAACACACGAATATTATTGAAATATTCTATGACCGTGTTTTCCCATTCAATCGTCTGAGGGTCTTCTTGCTTCCACGGGTGTTCTCCATTCAGTATTTTTGGTGGCAGATCTTCAGTCTTTATCTGGTTTGCCTTTGCAAGATTAATGCGGGTTTCCATCCAAGCATCCCGGTAGTTGATCTTGTAGTAGTATCCTGCAGGATTTATATCATACCAAGAGTGTATGAAATTGGGTGGTTCTGTAGGGACCTGATCATAACTTTCTTTTTTGAAATGGCTCGGCTTGTGGAACAAAATCATGCAGTGTTTTCTGGGAGAGTCCCTCATGAGATGGTCCCATTCATAGATTGGGAGGAACCATTCAAGGAACTTGGCAAAGTTCTCCTTTTCTCCTGATAAGCAGCCTAACTGGTAGTCTAAAAGATAGGCTAACAGTTTGTTGGAGTTAAAGGCCATGGCTATGACGAAAGACTCTGTCAAGTACCATAGGAAGGCCAGGCCTTCATTTGATAACCTGCGCAGATTTTTAAGTCTGAAAACATTAAGAAAGGGATAATCTGGGAAGAATTTATCTCCGTCCATTAATGGGCCTTGTGTCTTGAAGGTGAGAGTGAGGAGGTTTTTGTAGTTCAGGAGGGATTCATCAGTGATGGCGTGTTTATTTACCACCTCGATGATTTCTTCAGGAACATCTTTCTTTTGAAGCTTTTGGATGAGGGCAGTAGTTTCTGGGTTCATGGCTACTTCTTTTGGGTTGTGAGAGTTCTTATTCTTGCTTGCCTTTAAATAGGTAGTGTCATCTGGTAGGAAATCTTTAAGGATCCTTTCTTTATTTTCTTCAACTGTTGTGCAGGATTCTTGAAGATTAGCTATCTCCCGTAATGATGGGTGTCTGGGTAGCTTCTTCTGTTTACTACCTGTTGCTGGCTTCCTGTGATTGGTCTCCCGTCTTTCACGCCCTGAGGGTTTTCCTGTTTCCTTTTTGACCCATGTGACCTTTTTTGTCTTTTTGCCTTTCTTCCTCAGTAAGCTTCCTTTGTGACCGCTCATTATTTCTTCATGTGGGCCTGACTCTTTATCTTTGCTTTTCTGACAGATTCCTTTGTCCGTTGTGGCAGGAATCTGCTTTTGCTTTTGCTTTGCGACCTCTTTTGCTTTTTTAGACTGAGCTGGAAGATTCCTTTTGGGTGATAGGGTACACTTTTCTTTGAACTGTTCAGACAGAGAATCTGACAAATAATCTTCCACGTGATCCTCCAGGCTAGGATACTGTATGTTGTTTTGGATTTTCTGGAACATTGCCGCAGTTAGTGACTGGTCACCGGGGTCGCCGTAATCATCTTGAGGACCTTCTTCCATCATGTAGATTCGTAGTGGTTCTTCTTCAGATTCAGATGTTTCACTTGTTTCGGATTCCTCACTGGAGCTGTAGGATATGGTGCATATCATCCTTTTTCCCGGCTCATCATCTAAGGAGTATAGAGATTCGATATCAGAAACATCGACTGGTTCGACCTTGTTGATGGCTTCAAGAAGGGCTTGGGTCTTCCTTTTGTCTTTGCAATCCTTTGCGAAGTGACCTTCTTTGTTACAGATATAGCACCGAGTAGTATTTCGTCCTCTCTTTGATTTTTTGTTCAAGAACTTCCACCTTCTCTGAGAGTTGTATTTGCCTGTTCTTGAGTAGTAATCACCAGATCTTTTGAAATGGACAATCCTGGACTTCTTGTGAGGCTTTGAACAGCTGCATGACGAATCATCTTTGCCTTTTATCTTTAAGTGTTTATCATTGCATGCAGACCCGAGTCTTCTTCCGGTTTTTTCAAATTCAACCAAAAATTGTTTTTGGTTGCATAGCTTTGTCAAAGCATTCATGATGAGTTGGTAAAGACCACCAAGGGAAGCTTGAGCAACCGTCATACTTTTGGCTTCTAAGGCTCTGTAAGCCTCATTCGAGAGAGACTCTGGGAAGGAGTTCAGGAACACTTGCTTGAGATTTACATCATCAATGCCTTGAAGACGGTAAAATCTTTCAGACATTCTGTTGTAATGCTTTTCGAGGTCTTTTGGACGAAAAGAGCAACATTTCATTTTTAAGAACTCTTCTCGGGCTCGGATTGTATGATCTGAGGGATTTCCAATGAATTCATAATAGATCGTGTTTATGAATTCTTCTGGAGTTTTGCTGTTTAGAATATTTGTCTGTCTGTATTCACCAAGACTTACGTACCAATCCCGAAGTCGTCCTTGGCATCTTGCCAAGAAACGTTTGATGACCATGTCGATACTATAGTACTGAAGCTCCGCTGTGCACCAGGTCAGCATTTCAATGCTTCGATCTCGCCATTTTGCTGGGAGAATGTCATCAAAGGTGAACTGTTGCTTTGAATCCGTGTTTGGAGGAGCCTTTACATTTGTCTAGGGCGACGTTTGGGAGGCTTCATCGTCAATGTCAGAGACATAGACCCTTTCAGTGTTGTCCTCATTCATGAAGAGATGTTCAAATTCATCTGTTGGAGGTACCTCTTCATAGAATTGGGAGGTGGAGCTTTCCTCAGAGACTGATGACGTGTCATCATGTGTTAGAGGAGCTATTACCGGAGCTACCATCGGCACGCTTTCTTTGCTGCTTGTCTTAGTCAAAGCTTGCAAGAACGAGGAGATGCCATTTTCTCCTGTAGGTAATTTATTAGGAGCTGTTGTGGAGGTCATCATCATGACGTTATCCCTTGTGTTCTGTTTGCTCCCTGATGGCTCTTTTCCTCGGCTTGAGGATGCTGCTTTGCTAGTACTTTCAGAGGATGTGCTTCTTGTTGGCGAAGCTTTTCTAGCCTTGATCTTTGCTTGTTCCTTTGACCAGAGGTTTAAGGATGGAGAGTTGTGTAGAAATGAAGATGCTGGTAGCGGTTGAGGTTCAAAGGATGTTCGTACAAATGGCGTTGTTGGAAGTCTCCATGGATCATCAGCATAGGTGGAAACCTTTTACTGCTTGTGTTGTCTCTCAAGGTCTGCAAGTTGTGCCTTGAGGAATTTCATTTCAGCTTCTTTTTGCTGAAGACCTTGTGGAATTTGTGCCCCTAGGGAGTTGTGAACTAGCTGGAGGAGTTCATGATGTAGCTCAAGGATTTTGGCTTTGATTTCATAGATAATACTTTCTAACTCTTGAACTCTGGTTGTTAGATCTTCATGAGCCTTTGTGATATTATTCTGTTGAGCTAGGATGGTGTTGAGGGCCTTGTTTTGGGCAACAGCATTTTCACTTTGCCAGTTCAGAGTGGCCTCAGCAGCCGTTATTGATTCAGGAACACCAGTTGCACCAATGGTTGTTGGGTTCTTGATTTTCCAGCTATGTTTGGTTTTTTGTTGGGTGTTTTCAAAAGAGGTTAGGGGTGGGAATTCAACTTGGTATTCTGAGGAGGAAGAAGTTGGAGGTGTTGCTCCGAGCATAAAGCATTCATCAATCTGGGTTGATGGACGTCTCGGCTTAGATGGTTGTGTCTGTCTGGGTTTTGGTTTTGAATCACCATACAGGACATAATAGTCGAATTTTCCTGATGGTTCTCCAAGCAGACCAACATTTGGATCTCCAGCTTCATCTCTTTTCTTCAGAGCATTTTGGGACCCTTTTTTCTTCTTGTTTTTGATTTCCTCCTTGAGATTAGCTATACAGTGTGTCTTGTCAGTCTGGTCCGACACACTGTGTTTCTTATCTTGAGTCCAAAAGAAGCTAGTTAGGTGAGTCGTAAGTCGGAAGGGTCCGCGGTAATTTCCTCAAAGTACGGGCTTGAGGATAAAGATAAGAAGTGTTAGAAGTCTAAACCCAGATATGAATCCAGATCAGGGTCTTTCCCGTTCAAATTCCAGTTTCCGTCGGTCGTCTGCGTTAAAGATTGATCAGTTATATGAGATCTCTTATATTTCTGATGAGTCTAAAATCCCTATTACTAGTATGCCTTTAGTCAACCCTTATAGTGTCTTCAAAAAACCCCACAATTCCCTTTCCAAAAAAGTAAAACAATTAGTCAGTTCTGCGTCAAACCCAGTTGTTAAAGAGTTTGTACAAACTTCCAAGTTTGATTCACACCAACTCCCAGCAACAACCTCTGAACACCTCGTCCCTCTTGCTCTTCCCTCAGGTCTTCCAAGGATCTGTCTATCCCAAGGATATACCCATATCCACTTCGGTGCCATAAGACTAGCCCTAACCTTCCATGGAAGAAAAGGACTACCTGCGTTCTCTCGTATCGCCCTAGTCGATACTAGATTCGTGGAGTACCAGCATGCCTGCATCGGTACCATCCAGACCACGTTAAACGCTGGAACTGTCTTTGTCACCTTCTATCCCAACTTCAATATGCCTCTTAATGATCCTTCGTTGTTAACAGCCTTGAAAGCCCAGATCCAGATCGGTGGTACGCCACAGGTAAATACCTTTCAGGCCACGTTTCATTACCAGATGGCATATCGTGTCCAAAACCACTCTTTGGACATCATGGTTCCCGGATCGCAGGATAACTCTAGCGATGCTCTACTCATTGACATCGACTCCAACGCCACACCAACCTGCACATATGTTCCCAAACAGTTATCCAGAGAAGAGCTTACAAAGCTTCTACCTGAAAAATGGATAACCAATTACGAACAGATCCACCAAGCACCGGTTCAGACAACCACAACCCCTGACTTTGTCCGCCATCAAGATGGACAAGTTGAGGTTTGGTTTGCAAAACAAGATCGAAGAGAAACTTTCTCTACGATATGCATGATGCAACCGGCTGAAGAACCACACTTCCCGTTCGATGTATGCAACTGCCAAGAATGCCTGGACGAAGCATATGAACTTGAGTACAAGGAGGAAATAAAAAACAAGAAGAAAAAAGGGTCCCAAAATGCTCTGAAGAAAAGATATGAAGCTGGAGATCCAAATGTTGGTCTGCTTGGAGAACCATCAGGAAAATTCGACTATTATGTCCTGTATGGTGATTCAAAACCAAAACCCAGACAGACACAACCATCTAAGCCGAGACGTCCATCAACCCAGATTGATGAATGCTTTATGCTCGAAGCAACACCTCCAACTTCTTCCTCCTCAGAATACCAAGTTGAATTCCCACCCCTAACCTCTTTTGAAAACACCCAACAAAAAACCAAACATAGCTGGAAAATCAAGAACCCAACAACCATTGGTGCAACTGGTGTTCCTGAATCAATAACGGCTGCTGAGGCCACTCTGAACTGGCAAAGTGAAAATGCTGTTGCCCAAAACAAGGCCCTCAACACCATCCTAGCTCAACAGAATAATATCACAAAGGCTCATGGAGATCTAACAACCAGAGTTCAAGAGTTAGAAAGTATTATCTATGAAATCAAAGCCAAAATCCTTGAGCTACATCATGAACTCCTCCAGCTAGTTCACAACTCCCCAGGGGCACAAATTCCACAAGGTCTTCAGCAAAAAGAAGCTGAAATGAAACTCCTCAAGGCACAACTTGCAGACCTTGAGAGACAACACAAGCAGCAAAAGTTTTCCACCTATGCTGATGATCCATGGAGACTTCCAACAACGCCATTTGTACGAACATCCTTTGATCCTCAACCGCTACCAGCATCTTCATTTCTACACAACTCTCCATCCTTAAACCTCTGGTCAAAGGAACAAGCAAAGATCAAGGCTAGAAAAGCTTCGCCAACAAGAAGCACATCCTCTGAAAGTACTAGCAAAGCAGCATCCTCAAGCAGAGGAAAAGAGCCATCAGGGAGCAAACAGAACACAAGGGATAACGTCATGATGATGACCTCCACAACAGCTCCTAATAAATTACCTACAGGAGAAAATGGCATCTCCTCGTTCTTGCAAGCTTTGACTAAGACAAGCAGCAAAGAAAGCGTGCCGATGGTAGCTCCGGTAATAGCTCCTCTAACACATGATGACACGTCATCAGTCTCTTAGGAAAGCTCCACCTCCCAATTCTATGAAGAGGTACCTCCAACAGATGAATTTGAACATCTCTTCATGAATGAGGACAACACTGAAAGGGTCTATGTCTCTGACATTGACGATGAAGCCTCCCAAACGTCGCCCCAGACAAATGAAAAGGCTCCTCCAAACACGGATTCAAAGTAACAGTTCACCTTTGATGACATTCTCCCAGCAAAATGGCGAGATCGAAGCATTGAAATGCTGACCTGGTGCACAGCGGAGCTTCAGTACTATAGTATCGACATGGTCATCAAACGTTTCTTGGCAAGATGCCAAGGACGACTTCGGGATTGGTACGTAAGTCTTGGTGAATACAGACAGACAAATATTCTAAACAGCAAAACTCCAGAAGAATTCATAAACACGATCTATTATGAATTCATTGGAAATCCCTCAGATCATACAATCCGAGCCCGAGAAGAGGTCTTAAAAATGAAATGTGGCTCTTTTCGTCCAAAAGACCTCGAAAAGCATTACAACAGAATGTCTGAAAGATTTTACTGTCTTCAAGGCATTGATGATGTAAATCTCAAGCAAGTGTTCCTGAACTCCTTCCCAGAGTCTCTCTCGAATGAGGCTTACAGAGCCTTAGAAGCCAAAAGTATGACGGTTGCTCAAGCTTCCCTTGGTGGTCTTTACCAACTCATCATGAATGCTTTGACAAAGCTATGCAACCAAAAACAATTTTTGGTTGAATTTGATAAAACCGGAAGAAGACTCGGGTCTGCATGCAATGATAAACACTTAAAGATAAAATGCAAAGATGATTCGTCATGCAGCTGTTCAAAGCCTCACAAGAAGTCCAGGATTGTCCATTTCAAAAGATCTGGTGATTACTACTCAAGAACAGGCAAATACAACTCTCAGAGAAGGTGGAAGTTCTTGAACAAAAAATCAAAGAGAGGACGAAATACTACTCGGTGCTATGTCTGTAACAAAGAAGGTCACTTCGCAAAGGATTGCAAAGACAAAAGGAAGACCCAAGCCCTTCTTGAAGCCATCAACAAGGTCGAACCAGTCGATGTTTCTGATATCGAATCTCTATACTCCTTAGATGATGAGCCAGGAAAAAGAATGATATGCACTATTTCCTATAGCTCCAGTGAAGAATCAGAAACAAGTGAAACATCTGAATCTGAAGAAGAACCACTACGGATCTACATGATGGAAGAAGGTCCTCAAGATGATTACGGTGACCCCGGCGACCAGTCACTAACTGCGGCAATGTTCCAGAAAATCCAAAACAACATACAGTATCCTAGCCTGGAAGATCACGTGGAAGATTATCTGTCAGATTCTCTGTCTAAACAGTTCAAAGAAAAGTGTACCCTATCACCCAAAAGGAATCTTCCAGCTCAGTCTAAAAAAGCAAAAGAGGTCGCAAAGCAAAAGCAAAAGCAGATTCCTGCCACAACGGACAAAGGAATCTGTCAGAACAGCAAAGATAAAGAGTCAGGCCCACATGAAGAAATAATGAGCGGTCACAAAGGAAGCTTACTGAGGAAGAAAGGCAAAAAGACAAAAAAGGTCACATGGGTCAAAAAGGAAACAGGAAAACCCTCAGGGCGTGAAAGACGGGAGACCAATCACAGGAAGCCAGCAACAGGTAGTAAACAGAAGAAGCTACCCAGACACCCATCATTACGGGAGATAGCTAATCTTCAAGAATCCTGCACAACAGTTGAAGAAAATAAAGAAAGGATCCTTAAAGATTTCCTACCAGATGACACTACCTATTTAAAGGCAAGCAAGAATAAGAACTCTCACAACCCAAAAGAAGTAGCCATGAACCCAGAAACTACTGCCCTCATCCAAAAGCTTCAAAAGAAAGATGTTCCTGAAGAAATCATCGAGGTGGTAAATAAACACGCCATCACTGATGAATCCCTCCTGAACTACAAAAACCTCCTCACTCTCACCTTCAAGACACAAGGCCCATTAATGGACGGAGATAAATTCTTCCCAGATTATCCCTTTCTTAATGTTTTCAGACTTAAAAATCTGCGCAGGTTATCAAATGAAGGCCTGGCCTTCCTATGGTACTTGACAGAGTCTTTCGTCATAGCCATGGCCTTTAACTCCAACAAACTGTTAGCCTATCTTTTAGACTACCAGTTAGGCTGCTTATCAGGAGAAAAGGAGAACTTTGCCAAGTTCCTTGAATGGTTCCTCCCAATCTATGAATGGGACCATCTCATGAGGGACTCTCCCAGAAAACACTGCATGATTTTGTTCCACAAGCCGAGCCATTTCAAAAAAGAAAGTTATGATCAGGTCCCTATAGAACCACCCAATTTCATACACTCTTGGTATGATATAAATCCTGCAGGATACTACTACAAGATAAACTACCGGGATGCTTGGATGGAAACCCGCATTAATCTTGCAAAGGCAAACCAGATAAAGACTGAAGATCTGCCACCAAAAATACTGAATGGAGAACACCCGTGGAAGCAAGAAGACCCTCAGACGATTGAATGGGAAAACACGGTCATAGAATATTTCAATAATATTCGTGTGTTCACACACCCTCCCATGATCGTTCAACCAACTGGCCCTAGAAAGAACTCGGTGTCTGATCCTGCCCAAGACCAAGAACCGTACAACAAAGACACGCTCCCGTTTACTATCGAGATTCGCGACTTAGCAAAACCAAAATAAACGGGCTATGGATATTATTAAGTGTGCTTATGGTGTGCTTAGGACTAAATAAAGTATTATCACTCTTAAAGTGGTAATGGTGTGCTTAGGATTAAATAAAGCTTTAATCACTCTTAAAGTGATGTAAGCGCTTATGTCATGTTTTTCTAGATTTCTCATATGTATTATTAGGTATGATGTAAGAGTGATGTAAGTGTGATGTCATGGATGAGGTAATCAAGCCTCTCCTTGGTCTATAAAAGGAAGGCTCCCCCTCACTTGTAAATCATCCTTGGAAAGAAATAAAATCTTCTTCTATATTTCTCTCTATCTTCTCTCTACTTTCTCACTCTAAAATATAGAGTCCGGTAAAGAGTCTGGAGTCGATCTGAGCAGAGTCTTGAGTCCTTCTATGTCTTTCTGAGTCTAGTCCTTCTGTGTCCAAACCCCTTGAGCCTTTTATGTTTATCACCCTTCTTTTATGTTTGTCAGCCTAGCCTTCCCCAAAGCTTTTACTGGTTTTATATAAATCAGACCCCAACTCCCCCCATTTATGTTGTCAGCCTAGCCTTCCCCAAAGCTTTTACTAGTTTTATATAAATCAGACCCCAACTCCCCCCATTTCTGGTATCAGAGCCATAGCGCTCCTGCCATCCCTTTCTAAGGTTTGTTTAGTATGCACTGTTGACTGCAGACTTTGCGCTGATCTCTCAACAACAGAACACTAACCTTACAAGGTCTTGTCAGTCTGGTCCGACACACTGTGTTTCTTATCTTGAGTCCAAAAGAAGCTAGTTAGGTGAGTCGTAAGTCGGAAGGGTCCGCGGTAATTTCCTCAAAGTACGGGCTTGAGGATAAAGATAAGAAGTGTTAGAAGTCTAAACCCAGATATGAATCCAGATCAGGGTCTTTCCCGTTCAAATTCCAGTTTTCGTCGGTCGTCTGCGTCAAAGATTGATCAGTTATATGAGATCTCTTATATCTCTGATGAGTCTAAAATCCCTATTACCAGTATGCCTTTAGTTAACCCTTATAGTGTCTTCAAAAAACCCCACAATTCCCTTTCCAAAAAGGTAAAACAATTAGTCAGTTCTGCGTCAAACCCAGTTGTTAAAGAGTTTGTGCAAACCTCCAAGTTTGATTCACACCAACTCCCAGCAACAACCTCTGAACATCTCGTCCCTCTCGCTCTTCCCTCAGATCTTCCAAGGATCTGTCTATCCCAAGGATATACCCATATCCACTTTGGTGCTATAAGACTAGCCCTAACCTTCCATGGAAGAAAAGGACTACCTGCGTTCTCTCGTATCGCCCTAGTCGATACTAGATTCGTGGAGTACCAGCATGCCTGCATCGGTACCATCCAGACCACGTTAAACGCCGGAACTGTCTTTGTCACCTTCTATCCCAACTTCAATATGCCTCTCAATGATCCTTCTTTGCTAACAGCCTTGAAAGCCCAGATCCAGATCGGTGGTACGCCACAGGTCAATACCTTTCAGGCCACGTTTCATTACCAGATGGCATATCGTGTCCAAAATCACTCTTTGGACATCATGGTTCCCGGATCGCAGGATAACTCTAGCGATGCTCTACTCATAGACATCGACTCCAACGCCACACCAACCTGCACATATGTTCCCAAACAGTTATCCAGAGAAGAGCTTACAAAGCTTCTACCTGAAAAATGGATAACCAATTACGAACAGATCCACCAAGCACCGGTTCAAACAACCACAACCCCTGACTTTGTCCACCATCAAGATGGACAAGTTGAGGTTCGTTTTGCAAAACAAGATCGAAGAGAGATCTTCTCTACGATATGCATGATGCAACCGGCAGAAGAACCACACTTCCCGTTCGATGTATATGATTGCCAGGAGTGCCTGGATGATGCATATGAACTTGAGTACAACAAAGAAACCAAAAACAAGGCTCTCAGCACTATCCTAGCTCAACAAAACAATATCACGAAAGTTCGTGAAAATCTAACAAGCAGAGTTCAAGAGCTAGAAGGTATCATCTATGAAATCAAAGTCAAAATCCTTGAGCTACATCATGAACTCCTCCAGCTAGTGCATAACTCCCCAGGGCCACAAATTCCACAAGGTCTTCAGCAAAAAGAAGCTGAAATGAAATTCCTCAAGGCACAGCTTGCAGACCTTGAGAGACAACACAAGCAGCAAAAGGTTTCCACCTATGCTGATGACAAATGGAGACTTTTATCAACACCATTTATGCAGACATCCTCTGATCCTCAATTTTCAACATCACCATTTGCTCAAACCTCCCCATCCTTAAGCCTCTGGTCAAAAGAGCAAGCGGAGATAAAAGCCAAAAAGATTTCAAAAGGTACAACCATCAGAGGTGTTAAGAAAACACCTAGCCCGAAAAAGGAAGCAAAAGAAAACCCTGATGATAGTCCCATCATGGCCTCGTCAAAGGCTCCAGAAGTTCTTCCACTCATAGAAGAAATTCATACCTCTTCCTTTTTAAAATATTTGGGCCAAGAAGACAAAGATAAAACGAATGAAGAAAGGGTTATGGTTAACCTGCCGAATCCAGAACCAGATCAAAGTACAAATCCTGACCGAGAGACAGTTCTGGGAAAAAGAAAACGGTGTGAACCAGATCAAGAGAAAGATCCAGATACAGTTCTGAAGAAAAGGAAAAGGTGTGACACGGAGAAAACACAAAAGAAAAGGGTTCGTCACATAAAGATCTCGAGAAGGAAAATAAAAATGCCCAGTCCGGCCAAGCAAATTTGCATGATCAAAGACTTATCCTGCCAAAAGAGACACAAGAGAGCACCGGCACCAATCGCAAAGGTTCATCTCCTTACAAGCACATATGCAAAGCCCATCCCGGTCATTGCATTCTTTGATACAGGATCATCGGCCTCCCTGTTGAATCCTGCGATTCTCCCAGAAGAATATTGGAGGCCCCATAACCAGACGTTTTACACAGTCAATGGAGAACCCTTCATAATTGACAAGATAAGTATTCCAGTGTACTTAAGGCTATTTCCATCATGCACAGTCAAACACAGATTCTTGGGTTCAGACTCTCATGGAAAAGACCTGCTACTTGGTTTTGATATACTATATCGACTAAGAGAATTAAGATATGGAGAAGAAGGTCTCAGATACAAGAAATTCACAAATCCGTGGGTTTCTTTCCCGAGACTCTACATGGTCTCTCCCACTTCTCTTGACACCATCAAGGCACAAATAATCAAGTCATCCTGTGCCTCTAGCCATACAGAGTTTCTTACAAAACACAAATCACCGTTATGGCTAAACCCATCATTCTTTGTCTCTCTACCTTTTAAGCAGAATGAAGATATAAACCCGACAAGAGCCAGTCATCCAGGAATGAATCCTGATCATACCCAGCTCGCGATACAAGAATGCCAAGAGCTGTTAAAACAAGACTTAATTGAGCCAACAACGTCTCAATGGGCATGTGAAGCATTTTATGTGAATAAAAGAAGTGAACAAGTCCGGGGAAAGCTACGACTGGTGATAAACTATCAACCGCTAAATCACTTCTTAGCCGATGATAAATTTCCCCTACCTCAAAAGAAGTCCCTTTTCCAGTCACTGGTAAACGCAAAGGTCTTATCAAAATTTGATCTAAAGGCAGGGTTTTGGCAACTAGGAATCAAGCTAGAAGATAGGCCAAAGACGGCTTTCTGCATCCCAAACCACCATTTTCAATGGAAGGTGATGCCCTTTGGCTTAAAAAACGCTCCGTCTGTTTTCCAAAAGGCAATGGTGCGAATCTTTGCACCCATCCTTGAGAATGCCTTGATTTACATCGATGATATTCTTCTATTTTCCGAAGATGAGGAATCACATGTCGTGTTACTTGAAAATTTTCATGACATCGTGAAACACTATGGAATCATGCTTTCAGAGAAGAAAATGGAGATAGGAGTCACGACCATTGATTTTTTGGGCATGAAAATCACCGATGGCATGTACCAGCCACAACCACATATCACCCAGGAACTCCATCGTTTCCCAGACAAGCTGACGTCACAAAAAGAAGTGCAACGGTTCCTTGGATTGGTCAATTATATGGCAGATTTTCTGCCAAAATTGTCAAATCATACAGGACACTTGTTCCCCATGTTAAAAAAGAATCCACCAGCATGGTCCGAAAAGCAAACGCAAGCTGTAAAGGAGATAAAGCAACTTGCTGATGTGATGCCTCCTTTAAAGATTCCTGCAACAAAAGACAAAAGAATCTTACAGACAGATGCCAGTGATGAGCATTGGGCAGCGGTGCTAATTACAGAAGATGACAAAGGTGTCAGGAAGATAAGTGGATACAAGAGTGGCACGTTTAAAGAGTCAGAAAAGCATTATCACTCCACGTACAAGGAAATCTTAGCTGTGAAGAAAGGAATCGAGAAATTTCAATTCCATCTAGTCGGCTACAATTTCCTAATTGAGATGGACATGTCCTCTTTTCCAAAAATGCTTGAATTCAAAAGAAAGATGCTTCCAGAACCACAATTATTACGATGGGCAAATTGGTTCTCCCAATGGACGTTTACTGTTAAACATATCAAGGGCAAGGATAATATTCTTGCAGACTTTTTGTCTAGACCTAAGGCCTATAAATACATGGGTTCAAATATGGTTCAGCATCACCACTCTCACCACAAGGACATCTTACCAGCAATTTTCATGATGGAGGCCGCAAACTCCTGTACCGCAGAAGGAACTGTTCCCCTTGATCAACAATTTAAAGAGAAGAAGATCCCAGAAGAAATCATTGAAGTAATTGCAGATCAAGCCCTCAAAGACCGGTCAGTCTTGAATTACAAGACTTTCCTCACCATCACTCTGAAACGCCATGGTCTGTTCATGAAAGGTCTAGTCTTCCACCCAAATTATCCTTTCATGAATGTCTTCCATATACGAGATCTGTACAAACTACCAAAAGAGGCACTATGTTTCTTCTGGTACTTGTTTGAAGCATTTACCATTGCCATGTCCTTCAACACCGCCAAACTACTGCAATACCTAATTGACTGCCAGTTCGGTCAATTATCCAAAGAACAAAAGCATACTCTCACCCTTCTGCAATGGTTTCTCCCGGCCCATCAATGGACTGGACAAATGGCTGCAGCTGCAGGAAGCAAAAAATATTGCGTCATCGTGTTCAGAAGACCCAGATGTTATCTTACGCCTACATCAATTCCCCAAGACGGAAAAGCGGCCATTTACCATTCCCCTCTGTCTTTTATTCATGCCTGGGTCAAACATAAACCTGCTACTTTCTCATTCAAGCTCTTTCATGAAAAAGAATGGATGAGCATACGGAAATGCTTAGCTGCTGCAAACGGTTTCAAAACAGAAGAAATGCCTAAAGATGTCGTTGAAGGAGTAAATGCATGGGAAAACGAAGACCCACACTCAAAAATATGGAATGATGCTCACAGGGAATATATCCAAACGCATATTACCAAGGGAATCACCATGCTCACAAATGATGAATTAGCTGTGTGGGACTATGATAAAGATTCAGGCTTAGATCCAGCAGAAGATCTAGATGAAGAAGAAGATTAATTAAGCTTTAATTATGGTGTGCTTAGGACTAAATAAAATATTATCACTCTTAAAGTGGTAATGGTGTGCTTAGGATTAAATAAAGCTTTAATCACTCTTAAAGTGATGTAAGCGCTTATGTCATGTTTTTTGTTATTTTTCTAGATATTTTCTATGTAGGTGTGATGTAACTGTGATGTCATAGATGATGTCATGGATGATGTAAGTGTGATGTCATGGATGATGTAATCAAGCCTCTCCTTGGTCTATAAAAGGAAGGCTCCCCCTCACTTGTAGATCATCCTTGGAAAGAAATAAAATCTTCTTCTATATTTCTCTCTATCTTCTCTCTACTTTCTCACTCTAAAATATAGAGTCCGGTAAAGAGTCTGGAGTCGATCTGAGCAGAGTCTTGAGTCCTTCTATGTCTTTCTGAGTCTAGTCCTTCTGTGTCCAAACCCCTTGAGCCTTTTATGTTTATCACCCTTCTTTTATGTTTGTCAGCCTAGCCTTCCCCAAAGCTTTTACTGGTTTTATATAAATCAGACCCCAACTCCCCCCATTTCTGAGAGTCTGGAGTCGATCTGAGCAGAGTCTTGAGTCCTTCTATGTCTTTCTGAGTCTAGTCCTTCTGTGTCCAAACCCCTTGAGCCTTTTATGTTTATCACCCTTCTTTTATGTTTGTCAGCCTAGCCTTCCCCAAAGCTTTTACTGGTTTTATATAAATCAGACCCCAACTCGAAATGGGGGGAGTTGGGGTCTGATTTATATAAAACCAGTAAAAGCTTTGGGGAAGGCTAGGCTGACAACATAAATGGGGGGAGTTGGGGTCTGATTTATATAAAACCAGTAAAAGCTTTGGGGAAGGCTAGGCTGACAAACATAAAAGAAGGGTGATAAACATAAAAGGCTCAAGGGGTTTGGACACAGAAGGACTAGACTCAGAAAGACATAGAAGGACTCAAGACTCTGCTCAGATCGACTCCAGACTCTCAGAAATGGGGGGAGTTGGGGTCTGATTTATATAAAACCAGTAAAAGCTTTGGGGAAGGCTAGGCTGACAAACATAAAAGAAGGGTGATAAACATAAAAGGCTCAAGGGGTTTGGACACAGAAGGACTAGACTCAGAAAGACATAGAAGGACTCAAGACTCTGCTCAGATCGACTCCAGACTCTTTACCGGACTCTATATTTTAGAGTGAGAAAGTAGAGAGAAGATAGAGAGAAATATAGAAGAAGATTTTATTTCTTTCCAAGGATGATCTACAAGTGAGGGGGAGCCTTCCTTTTATAGACCAAGGAGAGGCTTGATTACATCATCCATGACATCACACTTACATCATCCATGACATCATCTATGACATCACAGTTACATCACACCTACATAGAAAATATCTAGAAAAATAACAAAAAACATGACATAAGCGCTTACATCCCTTTAAGAGTGATTAAAGCTTTATTTAATCCTAAGCACACCATTACCACTTTAAGAGTGATAATATTTTATTTAGTCCTAAGCACACCATAATTAAAGCTTAATTAATCTTCTTCTTCATCTGGATCTTCTGCTGGATCTAAGCCTGAATCTTTATCATAGTCCCACACAGCTAATTCATCATTTGTGAGCATGGTGATTCCCTTGGTAATATGCGTTTGGATATATTCCCTGTGAGCATCATTCCATATTTTTGAGTGTGGGTCTTCGTTTTCCCATGCATTTACTCCTTCAACGACATCTTTAGGCATTTCTTCTGTTTTGAAACCGTTTGCAGCAGCTAAGCATTTCCGTATGCTCATCCATTCTTTTTCATGAAAGAGCTTGAATGAGAAAGTAGCAGGTTTATGTTTGACCCAGGCATGAATAAAAGACAGAGGGGAATGGTAAATGGCCGCTTTTCCGTCTTGGGGAATTGATGTAGGCGTAAGATAACATCTGGGTCTTCTGAACACGATGACGCAATATTTTTTGCTTCCTGCAGCTGCAGCCATTTGTCCAGTCCATTGATGGGCCGGGAGAAACCATTGCAGAAGGGTGAGAGTATGCTTTTGTTCTTTGGATAATTGACCGAACTGGCAGTCAATTAGGTATTGCAGTAGTTTGGCGGTGTTGAAGGACATGGCAATGGTAAATGCTTCAAACAAGTACCAGAAGAAACATAGTGCCTCTTTTGGTAGTTTGTACAGATCTCGTATATGGAAGACATTCATGAAAGGATAATTTGGGTGGAAGACTAGACCTTTCATGAACAGACCATGGCGTTTCAGAGTGATGGTGAGGAAAGTCTTGTAATTCAAGACTGACCGGTCTTTGAGGGCTTGATCTGCAATTACTTCAACGATTTCTTCTGGGATCTTCTTCTCTTTAAATTGTTGATCAAGGGGAACAGTTCCTTCTGTGGTACAGGAGTTTGCGGCCTCCATCATGAAAATTACTGGTAAGATGTCCTTGTGGTGAGAGTGGTGATGCTGAACCATATTTGAACCCATGTATTTATAGGCCTTCGGTCTAGACAAAAAGTCTGCAAGAATATTATCCTTGCCCTTGATATGTTTAACAGTAAACGTCCATTGGGAGAACCAATTTGCCCATCGTAATAATTGTGGTTCTGGAAGCATCTTTCTTTTGAATTCAAGCATTTTTGGAAAAGAGGACATGTCCATCTCAATTAGGAAATTGTAGCCGACTAGATGGAATTGAAATTTCTCGATTCCTTTCTTCACAGCTAAGATTTCCTTGTACGTGGAGTGATAATGCTTTTCTGACTCTTTAAACGTGCCACTCTTGTATCCACTTATCTTCCTGACATCTTTGTCATCTTCTGTAATTAGCACCGCTGCCCAATGCTCATCACTGGCATCTGTCTGTAAGATTCTTTTGTCTTTTGTTGCAGGAATCTTTAAAGGAGGCATCACATCAGCAAGTTGCTTTATCTCCTTTACAGCTTGCGTTTGCTTTTCGGACCATGCTGGTGGATTCTTTTTTAACATGGGGAACAAGTGTCCTGTATGATTTGACAATTTTGGCAGAAAATCTGCTATATAATTGACCAATCCAAGGAACTGTTGCACTTCTTTTTGTGACGTCAGCTTGTCTGGGAAACGATGGAGTTCCTGGGCGATATGTGGTTGTGGCTGGTACATGCCATCGGTGATTTTCATGCCCAAAAAATCAATGGTCGTGACTCCTATCTCCATTTTCTTCTCTGAAAGCATGATTCCATAGTGTTTCACGATGTCATGAAATTTTTCAAGTAACACGACATGTGAATCCTCATCTTCGGAAAATAGAAGAATATCATCGATGTAAATCAAGGCATTCTGAAGGATGGGTGCAAAGATTCGCACCATTGCCTTTTGGAAAACAGACGGAGCGTTTTTTAAGCCAAAGGGCATCACCTTCCATTGATAATGGTGGTTTGGGATGCAGAAAGCCGTCTTTGGCCTATCTTCTGGCTTGATTCCTAGTTGCCAAAACCCTGCCTTTAGATCAAATTTTGATAAGACCTTTGCGTTTACCAGTGACTGGAAAAGGGACTTCTTTTGAGGTAGGGGAAATTTATCATCGGCTAAGAAGTGATTTAGCGGTTGATAGTTTATCACCAGTCGTAGCTTTCCCCGGACTTGTTCACTTCTTTTATTCACATAAAATGCTTCACATGCCCATTGAGACGTTGTTCGCTCAATTAAGTCTTGTTTTAACAGCTCTTGGCATTCTTGTATCGCGAGCTGGGTATGATCAGGATTCATTCCTGGATGACTGGCTCTTGTCGGGTTTATATCTTCATTCTGCTTAAAAGGTAGAGAGACAAAGAATGATGGGTTTAGCCATAACGGTGATTTGTGTTTTGTAAGAAACTCTGTATGGCTAGAGGCACAGGATGACTTGATTATTTGTGCCTTGATGGTGTCAAGAGAAGTGGGAGAGACCATGTAGAGTCTCGGGAAAGAAACCCACGGATTTGTGAATTTCTTGTATCTGAGACCTTCTTCTCCATATCTTAAGTCTCTTAGTCGATATAGTATATCAAAACCAAGTAGCAGGTCTTTTCCATGAGAGTCTGAACCCAAGAATCTGTGTTTGACTGTGCATGATGGAAATAGCCTTAAGTACACTGGAATACTTATCTTGTCAATTATGAAGGGTTCTCCATTGACTGTGTAAAACGTCTGGTTATGGGGCCTCCAATATTCTTCTGGGAGAATCGCAGGATTCAACAGGGAGGCCGATGATCCTGTATCAAAGAATGCAATGACCGGGATGGGCTTTGCATATGTGCTTGTAAGGAGATGAACCTTTGCGATTGGTGCCGGTGCTCTCTTGTGTCTCTTTTGGCAGGATAAGTCTTTGATCATGCAAATTTGCTTGGCCGGACTGGGCATTTTTATTTTCCTTCTCGAGATCTTTATGTGACGAACCCTTTTCTTTTGTGTTTTCTCCGTGTCACACCTTTTCCTTTTCTTCAGAACTGTATCTGGATCTTTCTCTTGATCTGGTTCACACCGTTTTCTTTTTCCCAGAACTGTCTCTCGGTCAGGATTTGTCCTTTGATCTGGTTCTGGATTCGGCAGGTTAACCATAACCCTTTCTTCATTCGTTTTATCTTTGTCTTCTTGGCCCAAATATTTTAAAAAGGAAGAGGTATGAATTTCTTCTATGAGTGGAAGAACTTCTGGAGCCTTTGACGAGGCCATGATGGGACTATCATCAGGGTTTTCTTTTGCTTCCTTTTTCGGGCTAGGTGTTTTCTTAACACCTCTGATGGTTGTACCTTTTGAAATCTTTTTGGCTTTTATCTCCGCTTGCTCTTTTGACCAGAGGCTTAAGGATGGGGAGGTTTGAGCAAATGGTGATGTTGAAAATTGAGGATCAGAGGATGTCTGCATAAATGGTGTTGATAGAAGTCTCCATTTGTCATCAGCATAGGTGGAAACCTTTTGCTGCTTGTGTTGTCTCTCAAGGTCTGCAAGCTGTGCCTTGAGGAATTTCATTTCAGCTTCTTTTTGCTGAAGACCTTGTGGAATTTGTGGCCCTGGGGAGTTATGCACTAGCTGGAGGAGTTCATGATGTAGCTCAAGGATTTTGACTTTGATTTCATAGATGATACCTTCTAGCTCTTGAACTCTGCTTGTTAGATTTTCACGAACTTTCGTGATATTGTTTTGTTGAGCTAGGATAGTGCTGAGAGCCTTGTTTTTGGTTTCTTTGTTGTACTCAAGTTCATATGCATCATCCAGGCACTCCTGGCAATCACATACATCGAACGGGAAGTGTGGTTCTTCTGCCGGTTGCATCATGCATATCGTAGAGAAGATCTCTCTTCGATCTTGTTTTGCAAAACGAACCTCAACTTGTCCATCTTAATGGCGGACAAAGTCAGGGGTTGTGGTTATCTGAACCGGTGCTTGGTGGATCTGTTCGTAATTGGTTATCCATTTTTCAGGTAGAAGCTTTGTAAGCTCTTCTCTGGATAACTGTTTGGGAACATATGTGCAGGTTGGTGTGGCGTTGGAGTCGATGTCTATGAGTAGAGCATCGCTAGAGTTATCCTGCGATCCGGGAACCATGATGTCCAAAGAGTGATTTTGGACACGATATGCCATCTGGTAATGAAACGTGGCCTGAAAGGTATTGACCTGTGGCGTACCACCGATCTGGATCTGGGCTTTCAAGGCTGTTAGCAAAGAAGGATCATTGAGAGGCATATTCAAGTTGGGATAGAAGGTGACAAAGACAGTTCCGGCGTTTAACGTGGTCTGGATGGTACCGATGCAGGCATGCTGGTACTCCACGAATCTAGTATCGACTAAGGCGATACGAGAGAACGCAGGTAGTCCTTTTCTTCCATGGAAGGTTAGGGCTAGTCTTATAGCACCAAAGTGGATATGGGTATATCCTTGGGATAGACAGATCCTTGGAAGATCTGAGGGAAGAGCGAGAGGGACGAGATGTTCAGAGGTTGTTGCTGGGAGTTGGTGTGAATCAAACTTGGAGGTTTGCACAAACTCTTTAACAACTGGGTTTGACGCAGAACTGACTAATTGTTTTACCTTTTTGGAAAGGGAATTGTGGGGTTTTTTGAAGACACTATAAGGGTTAACTAAAGGCATACTAGTAATAGGGATTTTAGACTCATCAGAGATATAAGAGATCTCATATAACTGATCAATCTTTGACGCAGACGACCGACGAAAACTGGAATTTGAACGGGAAAGACCCTGATCTGGATTCATATCTGGGTTTAGACTTCTAACACTTCTTATCTTTATCCTCAAGCCCGTACTTTGAGGAAATTACCGCGGACCCTTCCGACTTACGACTCACCTAACTAGCTTCTTTTGGACTCAAGATAAGAAACACAGTGTGTCGGACCAGACTGACAAGACCTTGTAAGGTTAGTGTTCTGTTGTTGAGAGATCAGCGCAAAGTCTGCAGTCAACAGTGCATACTAAACAAACCTTAGAAAGGGATGGCAGGAGCGCTATGGCTCTGATACCAGAAATGGGGGGAGTTGGGGTCTGATTTATATAAAACCAGTAAAAGCTTTGGGGAAGGCTAGGCTGACAAACAGAACCATGATGTCCAAAGAGTGGTTTTGGACACGATATGCCATCTGGTAATGAAACGTGGCCTGAAAGGTATTTACCTGTGGCGTACCACCGATCTGGATCTGGGCTTTCAAGGGACTCAAGACGCAACAAAGCACCGAGTAGTATTTCGTCCTCTCTTTGATTTTTTGTTCAAGAACTTCCACCTTCTCTGAGAGTTGTATTTGCCTGTTCTTGAGTAGTAATCACCAGATCTTTTGAAATGGACAATCCTGGACTTCTTGTGAGGCTTTGAACAGCTGCATGACGAATCATCTTTGCATTTTATCTTTAAGTGTTTAGATTGATCAGTTATATGAGATCTCTTATATCTCTGATGAATCTTTGACGCAGACGACCGACGAAAACTGGAATTTGAACGGGAAAGACCCTGATCTGGATTCATATCTGGGTTTAGACTTCTAACACTTCTTATCTTTATCCTCAAGCCCGTACTTTGAGGAAATAGAAATGGGGGGAGTTGGGGTCTGATTTATATAAAACCAGTAAAAGCTTTGGGGAAGGCTAGGCTGACAAACATAAAAGACTCAAGGGGTTTGGACTCAGAAGGACTAGACTCAGGAAGACATAGAAGGACTCGACTCAGCTCAGATCGACTCAAGACTCTTTACCGGACTCTAAATTTTAGAGTGAGAAAGTAGAGAGAAGATAGAGAGAAATATAGAAGAAGATTTTATTTCTTTCCAAGGATGATTTACAAGTGAGGGGAAGCCTTCCTTTTATAGACCAAGGAGAGGCTTGATTACATCATCCCTAACATCACACTTACATCATCCATGACATCACACTTACATCATCCCTACATCACACCTAATAATACATATGAAAAATCTAGAAAAACATGACATAAGCGCTTACATCACTTTAAGAGTGATTAAAGCTTTATTTAATCCTAAGCACACCATTACCACTTTAAGAGTGATAATACTTTATTTAGTCCTAAGCACACCATTAGCACACTTAATAATATCCATAGCCCGTTTATTTTGGTTTTGCTGAGTCGCGAATCTCAATAGTAAACGGGAGCGTGTCTTTGTTGTACGGTTCTTGGTCTTGGGCAGGATCAGACACCGAGTTCTTTCTAGGGCCAGTTGGTTGAACGATCATGGGAGGGTGTGTGAACACACGAATATTATTGAAATATTCTATGACCGTGTTTTCCCATTCAATCGTCTGAGGGTCTTCTTGCTTCCACGGGTGTTCTCCATTCAGTATTTTTGGTGGCAGATCTTCAGTCTTTATCTGGTTTGCCTTTGCAAGATTAATGCGGGTTTCCATCCAAGCATCCCGGTAGTTGATCTTGTAGTAGTATCCTGCAGGATTTATATCATACCAAGAGTGTATGAAATTGGGTGGTTCTGTAGGGACATGATCATAACTTTCTTTTTTGAAATGGCTCGGCTTGTGGAACAAAAACATGCAGTGTTTTCTGGGAGAATCTCTCATGAGATGGTCCCATTCATAGATTGGGAGGAACCATTCAAGGAACTTGGCAAAGTTCTCCTTTTCTCCTGATAAGCAGCCTAACTGGTAGTCTAAAAGATAGGCTAACAGTTTGTTGGAGTTAAAGGCCATGGCTATGACGAAAGATTCTGTTAAGTACCATAGGAAGGCCAGGCCTTCATTTGATAACCTGCGCAAGTTTTTAAGCCTGAAAACATTAAGGAAGGGATAATCTGGGAAAAATTTATCTCCGTCCATTAATGGGCCTTGTGTCTTGAAGGTGAGAGTGAGGAGGTTTTTGTAGTTCAGGAGGGATTCATCAGTGATGGCGTGTTTATTTACCACCTCGATGATTTCTTCAGGAACATCTTTCTTTTGAAGCTTTTGGATGAGGGCAGTAGTTTCTGGGTTCATGGCTACTTCTTTTGGGTTGTGGGAGTTCTTATTCTTGCTTGCCTTTAAATAGGTAGTGTCATCTGGTAGGAAATCTTTAAGGATCCTTTCTTTATTTTCTTCAACTGTTGTGCAGGATTCTTGAAGATTAGCTATCTCCCATAATAATGGGTGTCTGGGTAGCTTCTTCTGTTTACTACCTGTTGCTGGCTTCATGTGATTGGTCTCCCGTCTTTCACGCCCTGAGGGTTTTCCTGTTTCCTTTTTGACCCATGTGACCTTTTTTGTCTTTTTGCCTTTCTTCCTCAGTAAGCTTCCTTTGTGACCGCTCATTATTTCTTCATGTGGGCCTGACTCTTTATCTTTGCTTTTCTGACAGATTCCTTTGTCCGTTGTGGCAGGAATCTGCTTTTGCTTTTGCTTTGCGACCTCTTTTGCTTTTTTAGACTGAGCTGGAAGATTCCTTTTGGGTGATAGGGTACACTTTTCTTTGAACTGTTCAGACAGAGAATCTGACAAATAATCTTCCACGTGATCCTCCAGGCTAGGATACTGTATGTTGTTTTGGATTTTCTGGAACATTGCCGCAGTTAGTGACTGGTCACCGGGGTCGCCGTAATCATCTTGAGGACCTTCTTCCATCATGTAGATTCGTAGTGGTTCTTCTTCAGATTCAGATGTTTCACTTGTTTCGGATTCCTCACTGGAGCTGTAGGATATGGTGCATATCATCCTTTTTCCTGGCTCATCATCTAAGGAGTATAGGGATTCGATATCAGAAACATCGACTGGTTCGACCTTGTTGATGGCTTCAAGAAGGGCTTGGGTTTTCCTTTTGTCTTTGCAATCTTTTGCGAAGTGACCTTCTTTGTTACAGACATAGCACCGAGTAGTATTTCGACCTCTCTTTGATTTTTTGTTCAAGAACTTCCACCTTCTCTGAGAGTTGTGTTTGCCTGTTCTTGAGTAGTAATCACCAGATCTTTTGAAATGGACAATCCTGGACTTCTTGTGAGGCTTTGAACAGCTGCATGACGAATCATCTTTGCATTTTATCTTTAAGTGTTTATCATTGCATGCAGACCCGAGTCTTCTTCCGGTTTTTTCAAACTCAACCAAAAATTGTTTTTGGTTGCATAGTTTTGTCAAAGCATTCATGATGAGCTGGTAAAGACCACCAAGGGAAGTTTTAGCAACCGTCATACTTTTGGCTTCTAAGGCTCTGTAAGCCTCATTTGAGAGAGACTCTGGGAAGGAGTTCAGGAACACTTGCTTGAGATTTACATCATCAATGCCTTGAAGACAGTAAAATCTTTCAGACATTCTGTTGTAATGCTTTTCGAGGTCTTTTGGACGAAAAGAGCAACATTTCATTTTAAGGAACTCTTCTCGGGCTAGGATTGTATGATCTGGGGGATTTCCAATGAATTCATAATAGATCGTGTTTATGAATTCTTCTGGAGTTTTGCTGTTTAGAATATTTGTCTGTCTGTATTCACCAAGACTTACGTACCAATCCCGAAGTCGTCCTTGGCATCTTGCCAAGAAACGTTTGATGACCATGTCGATACTATAGTACTGAAGCTCCGCTGTGCACCAGGTCAGCATTTCAATGCTTCGATCTCGCCATTTTACTGGGAGAATGTCATCAAAGGTGAACTGTTGCTTTGAATCCGTGTTTGGAGGAGCCTTTTCATTTGTCTGAGGCGACGTTTGGGAGGCTTCATCGTCAATGTCAGAGACATAGACCCTTTCAGTGTTGTCCTCATTCATGAAGAGATGTTCAAATTCATCTGTTGGAGGTACCTCTTCATAGAATTGAGAGGTGGAGCTTTCCTCAGAGACTGATGATGTGTCATCATGTGTTAGAGGAGCTATCACCGGAGCTACCATCGGCACGCTTTCTTTGCTGCTTGTCTTAGTCAAAGCTTGCAAGAACGAGGAGATGCCATTTTCTCCTGTAGGTAATTTATTTGGAGCTGTTGTGGATTTCATCATCATGACGTTATCCCTTGTGTTCTGTTTGCTCCCTGATGGCCCTTTTCCTCTGCTTGAGGATGCTGCTTTGCTAGTACTTTCAGAGGATGTGCTTCTTGTTGGCGAAGCTTTTCTAGCCTTGATCTTTGCTTGTTCCTTTGACCAGAGGTTTAAGGATGGAGAGTTGTGTAGAAATGAAGATGCTGGTAGCGGTTGAGGATCAAAGGATGTTCGTACAAATGGCGTTGTTGGAAGTCTCCATGGATCATCAGCATAGGTGGAAACCTTTTGCTGCTTGTGTTGTCTCTCAAGGTCTGCAAGTTGTGCCTTGAGGAATTTCATTTCAGCTTCTTTTTGCTGAAGACCTTGTGGAATTTGTGCCCCTGGGGAGTTGTGAACTAGCTGGAGGAGTTCATGATGTAGCTCAAGGATTTTGGCTTTGATTTCATAGATAATACTTTCTAACTCTTGAACTCTGGTTGTTAGATCTTCATGAGCCTTTGTGATATTATTCTGTTGAGCTAGGATGGTGTTGAGGGCCTTGTTTTGGGCAACAGCATTTTCACTTTGCCAGTTCAGAGTGGCCTCAGCAGCCGTTATTGATTCAGGAACACCAGTTGCACCAATGGTTGTTGGGTTCTTGATTTTCCAGCTATGTTTGGTTTTTTGTTGGGTGTTTTCAAAAGAGGTTAGGGGTGGGAAATCAACTTGGTATTCTGAGGAGGAAGGAGTTGGAGGTGTTGCTCCGAGCATAAAGCATTCATCAATCTGGGTTGATGGACGTCTCGGCTTAGATGGTTGTGTCTGTCTGGGTTTTGGTTTTGAATCACCATACAGGACATAATAGTCGAATTTTCCTGATGGTTTACCAAGCAGACCAACATTTGGATCTCCAGCTTCATATCTTTTCTTCAGGGCATTTTGGGACCCTTTTTTCTTCTTGTTTTTGATTTCCTCCTTGTACTCAAGTTCATATGCTTCGTCCAGGCATTCCTGGCAGTTGCATACATCGAACGGGAAATGTGGTTCCTCAGCCGGTTGCATCATGCATATCGTAGAGAAAGTTTCTCTTCGATCTTGTTTTGCAAACCGAACCTCAACTTGTCCATCTTGATGGCGGACAAAGTCAGGGGTTGTGGTTGTCTGAACCGGTGCTTGGTGGATCTGTTCGTAATTGGTTATCCATTTTTCAGGTAGAAGCTTTGTGAGTTCTTCTCTGGATAACTGTTTGGGAACATATGTGCAGGTTGGTGTAGCATTGGAGTCGATGTCTATGAGTAGAGCATCGCTAGAGTTATCCTGCGATCCGGGAACCATGATGTCCAAAGAGTGGTTTTGGACACGATATGCCATCTGGTAATGAAACGTGGCCTGAAAGGTATTGACCTGTGGCGTACCACCGATCTGGATCTGGGCTTTCAAGGCTGTTAGCAACGAAGGATCATTGAGTGGCATATTGAAGTTGGGATAGAAGGTGACAAAGACAGTTCCGGCGTTTAACGTGGTTTGGATGGTACCGATGCAGGCATGCTGGTACTCCAGGAATCTAGTATCAACTAGGGCAATACGAGAGAACGCAGGTAGTCCTTTTCTTCCATGGAAGGTTAGGGCTAGTCTTATGGCACCGAAGTGGATATGGGTATATCCTTGGGATAGACAGATCCTTGGAAGATCTGAGGGAAGAGCGAGAGGGACGAGATGTTCAGAGGTTGTTGCTGGGAGTTGGTGTGAATCAAACTTGGAGGTTTGCACAAACTCTTTAACAACTGGGTTTGACGCAGAACTGACTAATTGTTTTACCTTTTTGGAAAGGGAATTGTGGGGTTTTTTGAAGACACTCTAAGGGTTAACTAAAGGCATACTAGTAATAGGGATTTTAGATTCATCAGAGATATAAGAGATCTCATATAACTGATCAATCTTTGACGCAGACGACCGACGAAAACTGGAATTTGAACGGGAAAGACCCTGATCTGGATTCATATATGGGTTTAGACTTCTAACACTTCTTATCTTTATCCTCAAGCCCGTACTTTGAGGAAATTACCGCGGACCCTTCCGACTTACGACTCACCTAACTAGCTTCTTTTGGACTCAAGATAAGAAACACAGTGTGTCGGACCAGACTGACAAGACCTTGTAAGGTTAGTGTTCTGTTGTTGAGAGATCAGCGCAAAGTCTGCAGTCAACAGTGCATACTAAACAAACCTTAGAAAGGGATGGCAGGAGCGCTATGGCTCTGATACCAGAAATGGGGGGAGTTGGGGTCTGATTTATATAAAACCAGTAAAAGGTTTGGGGAAGGCTAGGCTGACAAACATAAAAGAAGGATGATAAACATAAAAGGCTCAAGGGGTTTGGACACAGAAGGACTAGACTCAGAAAGACATAGAAGGATTCAAGACTCTGCTCAGAATCTAGTATCAACTAGGGCAATACGAGAGAACGCAGGTAGTCCTTTTCTTCCATGGAAGGTTAGGGCTAGTCTTATGGCACCGAAGTGGATATGGGTATATCCTTGGGATAGACAGATCCTTGGAAGATCTGAGGGAAGAGCGAGAGGGACGAGATGTTCAGAGGTTGTTGCTGGGAGTTGGTGTGAATCAAACTTGGAGGTTTGCACAAACTCTTTAACAACTGGGTTTGACGCAGAACTGACTAATTGTTTTACCTTTTTGGAAAGGGAATTGTGGGGTTTTTTGAAGACACTATAAGGGTTACTACAACCAACAAGCTCGTTCACATTATTGAAATCGTTATTTGTTTAATATATACCATCTCAATCGTTTTGAAACCATCGTTGAAATATTGAAATCGTTTGATACATATGAATCACCCCAAAACAATCGAAAACAGTAAAAAGAGGGGATCTATGTACTCACATTTGGATGCGTTTTTATATGTTAACACAATCCTTCAGTTTATTCGTCCTAAATTAAATAAGAATGATTTAATAATCAAAACTCACAAAAATACCGAAGTTTCTCTGATACTTAGAATTTTCACATAACTTTGAGATTTCTCGAAAAGTTATTATTTTTTATTATTTTGGTGTATTTGTATATGTGTACTCGAGCGTAACACACCTAACCTTGTCAACACTAACACATGATCATACACATATTGTATAACACATAGCACATTGTAACACATAAAATAACCCATGAACAACCCATTCTAGTGTATGTCGAAAAACACTTATTTTAGCGATTCGGTGACATTTTTGGGCGTCGGAAGTCACGTATGACTAACCAAACACCAAGTAAACTTATTATAAGTTAAAATACTTATTTTTATATCAAAAATATCAGTTTGATTACTGATCTAAAACAGTTTCATAAAAGTCCTCCGAAAAGGCGATTTTCGACCGTTTTAACGTATAGTTTTGCGTCAAACGTTACCCGGACCTTCCCAAATCGAAACGACTTGAAATTTTGACACAACCCATGTTATTTACTGAATAAAATAATGGTTATACTCATGATAGTGCAGGTCTTAAATAAATCATATAAATCATGCAAATTTCACATAATTTACCACTTTTTAAGCTATATGTACAACATGCAAAGCTAGTAAACCTATGTTAAAGTTTCATGCCACTATAATACATCAAATAATATTATTTTTAGTGTTTATAACCTGATCTAAAACAGTTTTTGGCATATAACCATTTTTCATCATTTCTTGAGCTTTAAATCAACATATTTTCACATGTACAAGTGCCTAAAGCATACTATCATAACATCAACATTTTATATGGGTTTAGATGCATCAAATATGTGATATATTCAGGTTTATTTTCTGATGTTATTTACATTTAACATATCCTACATAAATCACCAAATACTTGCATTTTTACCACCATTCATGAACATGTAACAACATAAACAAGTACTTTACAATATATCAAACTCTAACTCAAAAATAAACTCATATACACACATATATATGTACGGTTATATACATATATATACACCACCATTTTTATTTGTTTCAAGACCCATTTCTTTTAGATTTCAAGTTTAGTTAAAAATTCCAAGATTCAAGTGAAACTTCAATCATCAAGAACAACCAAGAATCTAAAGTATGGTTTAAAAAAACAAATGTTATACCTTCAAGATTCAAGTGGGTTGTAGGATGAGATTTTGATGATAGGAAGCTTGTAATCACTTGACAACACCTTGGGAACACCTTTAGATCTTCATACTAACTTGAAAGTTGCTAGAAATAAGCTTGAATGAGAAGAACAAGGTTTGAAAGAGGATGAAGGTGGGTTACGGTCAAGGGGAGAGCGAGAGTGAGGGTTGTGTGATCTTGTAGGAATGCTCAAGATCTTGGAAGATATATAAGAGATATCATGAAGAATCTTATGAGATCTAGGATATATTTAGTAGAGATTTAGAAGACATAAAGAGATATGGAGTGATCTTGTAAAAATTTGGTGGGGCCACCATAATATTTGAACCGAAAATTAGATGGGGGAAGGGGTCCATGTGCAACTTTTATATAAACATGCCATAAGTAGGCTAAAACGGGTGTTTAACTGGATACCGGGTATTTTATCTAACGTTTAAATCCCGGTTTATGGCGTTCTAAATTATTTTTATTATTCTATAAAAATAACCTTGCCAAAATATTACTGAAATAAATTTCAGTTGCCAGGACTGGCTGCGTTGTCCGTGTTTTGCAGTAGAAGCACTGTGTCGCGCAGAAACACACGGTACGCGCTTAAACTTGAAAAATAACGTTTTTAAGTGTTTTAATTTATTTTTCAACACGGACCTGATTAAAATAAAATTTTAATCATAACAGAATATTTTTGGGATTCAGATATTATCCGGGCGGTCACCAACGTTCGTTTCGCAGTTTTGTCGTAAATAGTTCTTTAGTTCAAATAAACATGTTTTTGCCATACCGAATCCTTTGAAACTTATTTCTAAGTTATGTAAAGGATATTTAAGGTATGTTTGGCTTATGTCACTATTCCAGAGTGTTTGTCGCGTTAAACTGACTGTGTTTATGCACCAGTTTGCGTATAACATTCCAGAAAGTGATTTAAAGCTTGAAATCGGAATCGAATCAAATTGTAAAATCATCAAACACATATAATAACACCAAAGCACATTGTTTTATTGATAGCCAACATTGTTTTACATTATACGATGCTTACAGAACACAGTTGTCACAAAACTGTCCACTCGAACCTAAACCACTACCACTTGTATATAAACCAGATCCCCTGATACTGACTAGATGGAAACCCAGGGGGATTGCCAGAAGGGCGATATCCACTACTACTACCACTATTATGCCAACTGGGGTTAAAACTATTATTATTATTATTATTACTAAATTGACCCCTAGACTGACCCGCTATGAACTCAACCTGCTCTAACGTAAGTGTGGGACACTCTATCGTATCGTGACCTCCCCTACAGACCTCACACCTATCAACCTTTTTCTTGATCTCGAGCAACTCTCTCTTCAAACCCTCTAAAGCAGTCACTACCGATGAATCCAAGCTAACTTGGTTTACTCCTCGACCGGCCGAGGAAGTAGTCATAGGAATGGAAGTCCTACTGGCAGTGCTGTAGTCCATATCTGAATGGGAAAAACTCTGAAACAAATCATTGCACTCAACTACTGTCTTTTTACCCATGAGGTGCCCTCCAGCAGAAGTGTCAAACCGAGCTCTGATCTCAGGGGTGAGACCATTGTAGAATTTCTCTACAAGTGCCCAATCCGATAATCCGTGTTGAGAACAACGAGAAAGCAATGTCTGGAAACGCTCCCAGGCCAGGTGGTACGGCTCATCAGGTTCCATTCGGAACGAATGGATCTGATCGCGTAGACGAGATGCTTTCGCGGGTGGAAAATATTTAGCTAAGAAAGCATCTCGTAAACCTGCCCAGGTGGTGAAAGTTCCCGCTGGCTGCTAATCAAACCAGACGGCTGCGCGGCCAGCGAGAGTGAATGGAAAGACCTGAAGGTACCTGGCATCTAGATTAACACCCTCGATGGAGAAGGTGCTGCAAAGGCGAGTGATGCGGTTTATGTGGGCGGGAGCATCCTCATCATCACGGCCGTGGAATTGGCACGAATTGGTGATGGCCGTCATGATGTAAGATGGAATCTGCCATGACCTATCATTGGCTATGTTTGGAAGGGTGATGGGGGAATTCGCACCGGTGAAGCCGGTGGTGGCCTGCTCATAAACTGTCCTATGGGCCATTAGAACTACGGGTGGTGGACTAGGTGGACGGGTGGGTGGTGGTGAATTGTGTGGTGAAGGCTTTGGAGTGAAGTCGAAGTCGGGGGTGGAATGTGAAAACGAAGGTGAGCTAGAAGAACTTACCTCGGGAGCAGAAGATGAGATGGAAGGCTTGATCGTAAACGGATTCGGCGGAGGTCCCTACGAGCGCGTATGGGGAATCCACTGCAAAACCCGAATACAAACAAGTAAGATGACTCTAACAAACTGACTCAACAAACTAGAAAAGACAATGAAACAAATATTTTTTTGACTTCTTTTTTTTATATAATTAGACTCCTACGACTCAACGAACAAACAAATAGCACGTAATATGTCAAGTAAGTCCAAACAAAGTAATCAACGCAATTGCCAAAGAGTCCCCGGCAACGGCGCCAAAAACTTGATGTGCTAAAAGTGGTTAATTAAAAACAACTAAAATTACCCTAAATCTAGACACTCTAAGCTTTAAATTTACAAACTTAGACTCGATCTAAAACTAAACCACACAACCGGCAAGTGTACCGATCAATGCAGTATAGCTACAGTAAGTCCGAGTATCGAACCCACGAGACTCTAAGGATTACGCTAAGACTTTATTTAGACTAAAACTGACACGACTTAACTAATTGTTTATTGATTGGGGGGGGGGGGTTTCTAAAAATCCTAAATAAATTAATTAAAATAATGCTAAATAACTAGACACGAACTTGGACGAAGACCAGAACCAGTGGCGATGGAGACTACCTAGGATAGACGCAGGTTAAACTCAGAATGGATTTCTATTCGATAGTTTTGTGGTATGGAACCGGGATCTTTAAAAGCTAAACCTATTAAGATACCAACTATGCCCCTCGATCCTTCTCAAGGCGATTCTTGTGGCACTACCTAGGCTGTTACGCTTACCGGCTTTTAGATTTCCTCACAGTCCTCTAACTTCTTGAAAGTGCCTAAATAAGACGATCTACCTTACAGCGCGAAAGTCTAAGGCAACTATGGGTTTTAATCTTGGTTTAATAGACAAGAGAATGTTTAAGGACTAGACCGATTTCTTAGACCTAGCTATAAACCAAACCGAGACCTATTAATAACCTCGAGCCTCACAGCGACAAGATTAGTAGAACACTTGATTTTATAAAATTACCGAATATTACTTCTAAGGTTACTTACGCGTTTTCACCCTAAAGGATTAATGATCTATTACGTGATATAGACACTCACCTAAATCAAGAACCCTAGCACAACCCTATTATGTGATAAAGACCGTCACCAAGGATTATACGAAGCAATAAACAGCGATAAAACAAATATCAAGCATGCATATACACCAAGTTAAAATTCCATAGCCGTTACAATACAAGAAAATCCATAAACCACTTAAAAACCGAATAAAAATCCAAACTTTATTTAAACCATTGTCACACCTAGGTAGTTAAAGAGTTTTAGCCGAATATCATAGTCAAGATGTCAATCATAAACATAATATAATCTGAATTCATCGTGTTACAAATAAAAACGAACGAAAACGAAAGATTAGGATAGTAAAACCCGTAGTCTTCACTCCCGAACGCTTCCAAAGTGTACCCGAATGATTCTTGACTTCCGAACACTCTTCTGATCTTCAACAGCCTCTGATTATCGCCCAAAAACTCCAAATTCCTAATATTCCCACGCTGATGTATCTGTCTTTCGTCCCCTCTGATGCGCCTCTAATCGAATGTATATATAATATATGCAGCCGCCTTACTTGTTCCGATGTCCATTCCCAATTAAATGGGCTTCGGCCCAACAAATTTAAATAATAGTCAGCATCCCTTTTTTGAAAATAAATATATTATTAGAAGTCCTCCACTTGCTGCCGTCCAACATATATATGTATCATGTTCCTTTTTTTCCCAAGTTAATGTATGATGTATGAATATATAATATTAACTTTTCATCTAATGTCCATATATATCCCATGGAATATTAAGGTACCAATGAAATCAATTGATTCACATGGACCAACTCTAATTCACGTAAACTGGACTTGATTCCCATGACCCACCAAAAGCTAATATATATGTGGGAGCCTTTGATATATACATTAGAGATAGTGAGTTCTGCCTACTCACAGAAAATAGCTGCAATTTTACTTCGGTCCCTGGCATCCTACTCTGTCCAACTGGCTGGTTATTTCCTTTTTACTCATTTTTGCACCATTTGCACCAGGACCTTGCAAACATAAAATAGTGTAATATAACACTAAAACTAAATAAAAACAAATAAAAACTATACAAAAATTATACAATCTACACGGGACAAAAATGTGCATTTTACCACTACATCATGGTGTTACAAAAGACAACGAGGAGATCATAGACAAGCTATTTGAAGCACTTCCAAATGAAAATGATTGGCAATACTATGTCATGATCCTCAAGAACGGGGTTGAAACGAAAACTATGAGTCTTGATTGGTTAATCGAAAAGCTTAAAGGTCATAAACTAGAATTACAAAAACAAAACAAAATGGCCAATTCAAATTATTAACAAGATGTAAATCTTTACTACAGAGGAAGCATGCTCATGAACAATCAAGCACCGAACATAGTTTAAGTACCAAAGATTAGTACATCGTTTAGTGCTGGTAGTTGAAAAGATTCATCACAAAGCAGTTTTTCAAAGTATGATTCGGGTTATCATTCATCATCTGCATCAAACCAGTCAAATCCGAACATAGTTCAGTGTAATATGGCCATAGATCTGAAAAACTCTCAGAAGCCTGAACGCAGAAGCAGGCAAGAAACAAATGGTGTTCTTAGCATCATTTCTGGAATCGTACGAAAGTCTAATAGCGAGCAAAATTGGAAACCCGAATATGACGAAGGAAGATTATGACCAGATCGATCCAGAAGAGATGGAGCTTATCGATATAAGAAGGTACATGGCGAGTGTTATCAGGAGAGCAACATTTTATGGAGATTACAAGAAGATCTTGTCTTGGAGCTGCTGAAACAAAATTGGGATTTGATAAGTCAAAAGTTACTTGTTTCAAGTGCAAGCAGAGTGGGCATATCAAGAGAGAGTGCACAAATAAGCAACCAGATGAACGTGTAAATCCATCTCGTGATGATTACTATCAGAAAGCAATCTACCATCGCATAAGTGAGTCGCCAAAGATGAATCAAAAGCAGATTAGTGAAGGTTCGTCAAAAGAAAGAAGACAATCTTTGGTGGTAATCCAAGACGGCGAAGGATTTAATTGGAATAAATACATTCCAAAAGAAAAGCATGCGTTGGTTGCTGCGGTAGATAATTCATGGCAGAGACATTTTGCTCGAGAGAGAATTAATGGGTTGTATAATCCTTTTGATGAAGCAAAAGAAGCAAATAGATGGGACGCTGAAAGAGAATGCTACTTAGATCCTCAAGGTAATCCTATGGTTGATCCCAGGAAAGTGGATTTTAATGCAGTGGTAGCTATTATTCCAAGCTGTGGAGAGTTTTATACAAGGAGGAAAAAAGAGGCAGATTATGAAGAAAATCTGGAGAAGCGTATAAAAGAGGTATTGTGCGCGAGTCTAAAGAAGGTGACGGAGTTTAAGAAGAAGAAAGAAGAAGTCATTGAAGAAAATGTTGAGAAGCTGGTTGAAGAGCTGAAGAAGATGACTGATGAAACAACAGTAACATATCAAAAAGAGGTAAATACTCAATCTAAATCTAATGAGTTGTCAAGTCAGGTCAAATCAATGGACAAATCTGATAAAACGGAAGAACAGTGCAGGAAATGCATGGAAACATGCAAAACCTGTGCTGAGAAAGATGAAAACTTAAAATCAAGAGATAATGAGTTTACTAAAATCAAAATTGTTTTCAAAGCAAAATTTAAAGAAATGTTTGAAAATGAGGAAGTTTTGACACAAAAAGTTGAAAAGCTGACACTGAAATGTCAAGATTTTGAAAAGAAAATGAGATTTTAAAACAAAAGTGTTCAGCAGATTGTAAAGAATGTTTACAAAAAGATAAAATCATTCAAGAATTACAGAAAGAATATGATAGCATAAAATTTGCAAATCATAACATAAAAGAAGCTTATGAAACTTTGAAGAGGCAAATTAAAAGTATGGCCGGAAGATTGTCAAAATGTTTAGAAACAACAAGACTTGTTGAAGCCAAATATGAACAAAAACAACGAGAGTTAAATAAATGTATTGATGAAGTTGCTAAACTCAAACAAGAATTGGCTGAAAAAGAAAAGATTGTTAGAAAACTTCAAAGTTATCATGATTCTTCGTACATTCTCGAACATATTTTCAACATCACACCAGATAATAAAGATTCTGAAAAGAACAAAAAGGGTATTGGTTCAAAATATCATCAGGTGCCACCACCGTTGGAGATAATCATACATTGTATGATGACGAAAAGGTGGCAAAAGGTTTGAACATGGTTGATCAATTACCTGAAAATATTGATGTGACTTACACCAAATCTGATGATACTGGTGATTCAGAGGTGGCAAGTAAGGTTGTTGAAAGCGTTTTGGGAGATGATTCAACCAAAAATGGTAAGTCCGAATCACAGGATGAAGATGAGGAAAGTTTTCACAAAAATTATTTGAAAAATTAAAAATTTGAGAAAAATGCGAATGATGATCCAACAATTTTGGCATATTATATGGTTGGATTGGACAAATTATACTCGGATGTTGAGTTTCCGATTCAAAATGTGATTTCGTAAAAGATTGACAAAGTTTTCAAAATGGTAGAAACTGAGAAAGCTAAAATTGCAAAATTTGCTGGGAAGAGCAAGAAATCTTTTCATAACAAACCTAGTTACAAAAAGAAAAACATGAAAGGTGGGTTGGGTTATAAAAAGAAACAAAATCAGAAAAGGTTTGAAAAGAAAAATCTTCAGAAAAAGACGAACTTTGTTCATGGAACAAGTTCAAAAGAAGAGAAAGAACTTCGATTTAGTCAACAGACTAATGAAGAGTTCTATGCTCAGAAAAAGAAACAACAACAGGCTAAAGATGTTTCAAAGAAAACATGTTTTAAATGTGATCAAATTCGACATGTTGGTGGTAAATGTCCAAATCTGAAGCCTGTTGTTGTTGAGAAAAAGAAAGTTGAGGTTGAAAAACAGAAGTCAACCACGTTTGAATCAAAACAAACTTGGAAGCCAAAGACACCCAAATTAGAGCCGAAACAAATTTGGAAACAAAAGGTTGATCTTTCAAAGTTAAAACAAACTTGGAAACCAAAAACGTCCAAGTTTGAACCAAAACAAATCTCGAAACCTAAAGTTGATTTGTCAAAACGGAACATTCAAAATGATTCAAGATTTTATCAAAGAAATGTTTCAAACGGACAAATTTGGGTGGAAAAGAAACAAAAGGTTTCTGTGAGCAATAAACGGAAAATTGATTCAACCAAGAAGGTTGAAAATAAGAACAAAAAATTTTTTGTTAAAAATGACAGAGATTTTCTGAGACTCAATGATTCGTATTATGTCACAATACCCAAGGTCAAACAGGCCAGGGTTGCCTTATTCAAGTAATTGAGTTAGTTGAATGTGAAGGTGCTCTTGAAGACAGTTGAATGTCAACACGGGGAGAGGAACATCTTGGCACAGGAGGGGACGAATCCCTGTGATTGAAAATCAGGGAGTGATGGTTTGTTTTGTAAATAAATAAAACATAAATAAAAAATCCTAAAAACTAGAAAATCAGAGAAAAAAAAACATAAAAAAATTGTTTTTTTTTAATTGTCAAAAATAAAAAAAAATTTAAAAATGTTAATGGAATACGTCGAAACCCTCAAGGCTGAACAAACATGATAAAACTTGAATAACGGTTTTCAAATTGTTAAATATCAATGTGTTGTAAATCATGGGGGTACTTTATGCAAAACAAAGCATGTGATGCAGAAAATGGATGGCGAGATGAAGCTATCTGCATCATGTTGTCAATTTTTTTTAAATGTTTTGAATTTTAGGGGGAGTAAAAATTTTGATAATACAAAAACATTTGAAAATTTGAAAAAGCCAAAACATGAGAAAATTTGAAAAGAGTTTTGTGTAAAAAGAGGAAATGATAGTACATCAGTAGACAGTCACAGCATGCTAAAGAAATGGAAAGTTAAATATGATACACAGTCGCACTGATGATATGCCAGTAGGTTTTTACACATTTAGTAGATTGATTTCAAGATATATAAACATAAAATCAATAACTTTCTTATCTCGTGGGGAACATCCTTCGGATATATGGACTTAGTACTTCGAAATTTCGTTTGAGAGATTGCCTGATTTTGAGATATTAGGTCTTTATACTTATTCATATCTGAGGTATTATACTTGGTCTTCTGATTTTGTGTCAGCAATGGCCTAGACATCGTATAATGATTTTGCGCTTAAAGCTTTCCCTCTGCATAAAAATTGAGAAAATATCGTAAGATATAAAACAAGTGCAGTTGTAAAGAAGATTCCTAAGTGGAACACACCTCAAGTCAAGCCTTCATCTCTTTGATTGAACAGTAGTTCATACCTAAGCTCTCAAGGCCTCGCACTAATCCAGAGTACAGATATCAATATAGTATATTCACCTGTAAGACCGAATCTAGGGAATCTTGATACGTGAGTATATTCTGAGGTGGGACACGTGAATAAGTTAAGTTCTTAAAACACTAAATCTCGTACCTTGAGTCAATTTAAGTTTGTATGAAAATTTAAGTGGATCAATATACTGACAATATAAGTGAATCATTTAAAACTTAAAGTCTTTAAAAGGTCAACGGTGCTAGTGATTTTTCAAAAACTGATATGATCCTCTGACGCGAACTCAAACAAAAATATGTTTGTAAATATTTCTTTGTTGCTTCCAGAAAAATCACAAAAGATTTTAGGAGTGTTTTAGCATAAACTGTTGGTGCATACGTCTGTCGACTTTGTCTTGTATCGAGTCTTGTATTTGTATAGATAGATCAGGGCACGTAGTTCGAGAAAATAGGATTTATGGGTATTTCGCATGAAATGTATCATAGGTAATTCGTACGAAATCTCATAGTGATTTCGCACGAAATCAAATTTCGCTTGTAACTAATTTCGCTTGGGCAGGTTCATGCGAAATTAGACCTCCTATAAATACCCTAGATGCGAAATCATTTGTAAGGTTCATGTTTCCGGTACCGAAGTGCTGCCGACGTGTCTACTGATCTGTAAACGTGTTAAATCAATAAAACAAGACAATTAAGTGTAAATCAAGCTGTTTTCAAAGTCTAATAAATGAATTCTGCCTCAGATTAGACCGAGAACTCTTCTGATAGACTCGTTTCGATCGTCTCTCGATCCTACATGTGGTATCAGAGCTCAGGAGGAAGAGGTCTTACCAATTCAGCTTAAAAATCTTATTTCTACACCTTCTTTTCAAAATTAAACAGAATTTTACGGTCAAAATGACTTGAATTTCACATATAACAAGTGAAACAGTGTTTTAACAAATCCTTGAAAGAATTGGACATTAATTTGATCTAAAACTGGTAAAATTGGTTATTTCGCTTGAAAATCAGATCGTTCATGATGACGTCAGCAGTATTTCGCACGAAATAGGCAATTGATTTCGCTTGAAATTGCTATTTCGTTTGAATCTGATCCTTATTTCGCACGGAATAGCCTCAGATCTTATTATTTCGTACGAAATCACCTATTTCGTATGAAATCATCTTATTTCGCTTGAAAGATACACTTGATTTCGCACGAAATCACCTCAGTTTTGTTATTTCGTACGAAATTAGTGTATTTCGTTTGAGTTGGTGTTATTTCGTTTGAAACTGATTTCGTTTGAAATTCATATTTCGCACCAATTCTGATTTCGTTTGAGTTTGATCATTTCGCACCAAGTGATTTCGTTTGAATTCTTATTTTGTGTGAGCATTCATTGTTATTTGAACTTTGTTGATTTTGTAATCCAGGTTACTGAAGTATGGAAGAGGAATTTTACAATGTGTTTGCTACACCAGTTGCTCTAGTTACAGCTGCTGAAACATTGTACAATGAGAATGACACAGGAACTTACCAGAAACCACCAAATCTTATGTACATTGAAGATTTTAAAGGATGGCAAAATTGATTTGAGAACTGGGTGCAAGCTTATAAGTTTAACGCATGGTGTTCATTAGAGAAAGATTACGAGAAACCGAAAAATGAACGTAGGCTTGAAAAATCTTTTTGTGACTTTTCAGAGAGTGATAAATTGAAATATACAAGTGAAAAAATGATGATCAGTATTCTTTAACAAGCGATTAAAGAAGATATCTTTGTTTTGCTTCAACATGAGGGTACTGCTAGATCAATTTGGACGGCATTGATTCAAAAGTTTAAAGGAAGTGCAGATATGATCAAGAACAAAAAGGCATTATTGAAGAAATCATTTGACATGTTTGTAGCTTTTGACCATGAAACAACAAAAATGACCATTGATAGATATTGTCATCTAGTCTTGGAAATGGGAATATTGGACATAAAGAAAGACGACGATGAATTGGTTGATAAACTAGCTGATGCATTACCACAGCAGAAATGGGGAACTTATTTGTTGATCCTAAAACACATGAGAAAATCTGAAAATATGAATCTGGCACAATTTATTCAGAAGATTGAAGAGCATGAGTTGGATATCCAGAAAACGGCAATCATGAAGAATCCAAATGCTCAACAAGATGTCAGTTTATACTACAGAGGAAACAAATTTGAAGTTACTCCAAGCCCAAAGATTCAAACTAGTTTCAGTGCTGATAGTTCGTCTGAAACAAAGGGAAGTACGGTGACTCAAAGTGGTGGACCTTCGTCTTCGTATTCAAGCTTTGATCCAAATTTTACAACACCAAGTTCTCAACGACAGAATTCTACAAATTTGCAGTGCAACGTTACCTTGAACATTCAAAATGGTTAAAATCTTTCTCCAGAAATAGCTAAGCAACACATGTCATCACTCGTTGCTATGTTGGAATCATATGAAAGTTTGATTGCTGGTAAAATTAGAAATCCGATGCTTACCAAAGAAGATTATGACCAGATTGATGCTGAAGAACTTGAGTTGATGGATGTCAAGTGGTGTTTAGCCAGTGCGGTTAGAAGGGCAGAAAAGTTTCAATAAATCACTGGAAGAGGTGACTTAAATGAATTGTCTAAATCTCCAATAGGGTTTGACAAATCAAAAGTTACATGTTTCCGTTGTCAAGAAAAAGGTCATTTTAAGCGTGAGTGCAAAAACAAAGAAGCAAATGGAAGACAAGATCAGTCTGGAAAAAACAATTATTATCAAAAATCAATTTTTCATCAGATTGCTCAACAACCACAAACTGCACATGCCCGTGCCATTGAAGAAAAAGATAAAAGAGCTTGTTATAGTATAATTGACCAAGATGATGAAAAGGTTGTAGAGGGATTTAGCTGGGATAAATACATTCCACCTGGTTCAGGTCTTGTTGCTAGAGTTCTGGAAGAAGATGAAGTAAAATCTAGTCCGAAAAGAATATCGATTTTTCCAGATTTAGGAAGTGATATTGATACCGATGATGAAGAAGAATATCTTAATAAACCTAGAAAAGGTCTGGATCCTGATAGTTTTAATTTGTTTTTTGCAGATAAAGTTGAAATGCTGAATGAGTAGAAGATTGCCAGATTAAAGAGAGAGCTGGAAGCAATAAGAATAGCTGATGACAAGACAAAGATGAAAGCTGAAGAACAAAATGTTGAATCAGTGATTGAAAAGGTGATAGAAAAAATCATTGAAGTGGAGAAAGTGGTAGAGAAAATTGTTGAAATTGAAAAATTAGTCGAAGTTGAGAAACTTGTCGAAGTTGAGAAAGTCGTCGAGGTAGAAAAAATTGTTGAAGTTGAAAAGATTGTCGAGGTTGAAAAGATAGTTGAAGTTATTAAACCTTGTCTGAAATGTCTGGAATCATGCAAACATTGTGAGGTAAAAGACAAGAAGATTCTTGAACTGGAAGAGCTGAAAGAGAATTTGTTGTCTGATGTGAAGTATGTAAAAGAATCATATGATGTTTTGAACAGAACAGTTGATGGTCTGAAAAAGACAAATTTAGAAGTTGATGCTGCTATGACAATGATGAGTTCAACTTTAATGACAAAGCAGAAGGTCATCAATGAGTATATTGAAGACTGTGCAAAGCTGAAGCAGGATTTGGAACTCGAAAAGATTGAGAGTGGAAGAATTAAACGTTTGTTGTTGAGTTATACAACGTGTGATTATTTGATTGATCGAGTTTATCCTACTGTTGCAGGTCTTGAAGCTTTCTAAGATAAAGAGAAAGAAACGGATACTGGTAAGAAACAAAGTGTCAAGTATAACAAGTGTCCGCCCCCGATTTGGAATAGTTATTCTCCCAGAAAGCCAAATGAGGAACGTTTAAATAAGGCTCTCAACATAAAGTTAAAGTCTGAAACCATTGATGAGTTACCAGACAATATTGATGTCACATTCACAGCGTCTGACACTGATCATGAGTCTGAGTTGTTAAAGAAAGTGGTTGATCAGGTGTTGGATATGGATGAATAGTCAAAGTCGGAGTCTAAATCTGAAAGTTCAAGTTTGTCAGAAAAGAGTCCGAGTTTACCAGTTAAACGAGTTTATAATAAAGAATTCATGTTATCAAAATCTAATTTGAATGACGGATCAATCAGAGTGGCATATACTTTGAATGATTCAGACAAATTATATTCTGATGAGGAATTTCCAATAAGAAGTGTCAAAACTGAAATGATCAAACAGGTTTTCAAATTAACAGAAATTAATATTTCTGAAATAAAAGATTTAAATCTTCTTGAAAAATCTAAAAAGTACACTTCAAGAGTTCAACAGAGATTGAACAAGAAAAGGGGTTATAGTTCTGGTTCAGGTTATCAAAAGAAACCAAACCGTAACGGTAATTTCAAAAAAGAAAGTTTTAGGTTTTAGTTCTTCAGAAAATTATAAAAATCAGAAAAATTATAAACCAAAAACAAAATTTGTTGCAGGAGGAAGTTCTGAAGAAGAGCAGAAGAAACCATTCTGGAGACAATCAAACCAAGAGTTTCTTGCTGAAAGGAAGAAGAATATGAAGAAATTTGTTCCAAGAGTTGACAAAAGAATCTGTTTTAAATGTCAAAAAGCTGGACACATTGCTTGGAATTGCTACGAGTCCACTTATTCAAAACAGGGAGTTTCTTCTAACTTTGAAACAAACAAGAAATGTGTTGATGAAAAGAAACAACTAACTGAAAAATTTAAGATGTTTGAAAGTTCGACTTTCGAAACTGGTGATGTTTCAAAACATTTTTACAAAAGAAAAGTTGATTTGAACAAACAGAGATGGGTAGTAAAATCTGAAAGTAGTTCTGACAATGAATCTGATTCCATAAAATCAGAGGAGTCATCTGTTGAGAAAAAGAATGAGAATTTCGTTCCTGAGTTGAACGATGAAAATTTTCCACCATTGCGGGCAGAAAATTTGAAATCAAAAGGTAGGTTTGAGATTTCAGGACAATTCTTCTCTGGTAAAGAAAAATTTGATGCTGAAAAAGCTTTCAATGGGAAAGTTAAACATATTTTTGAGAAGATGGTAGATGGGAAAGTGAAAAGTGCAAAAGATTTTTACAGATCAAAAGGAGGTTGGGATAGAGTTGAATCAAAATCACCCAAGGCTGGTCAGGCTTGGGTGACTGCATTTTCTACTTAAAAAACCTCACTTGCCGGAGCTCCCAAGTGGGTAATCGTGGAGCAGGAATTGGCATCATTCTTGAAAAATTGTTTTTGTAAAACATTTAAAAAAAATTGTTAAAATTTCTACAGGTTATGGATTGCCGGAACTTCCAGGTTGGTAAGTGTGGAGTAGGAATCGGCATTTTTCTACAAGTGGTATTTCGATCTATATGTGATATTTTAATTCTTGAAAAGTGTCATATGTCATTCTTCAAGTGGTTAATCAAGGTCATTAAGTTGAAATTGATTTAACTTTCATACAAAATGGTTGTGAAAACAAAGTGATGAATGAATCCCTGATCTTACAAGTGATAAAACCAACAAAACTAATTTTCCGGAAAAACCATTTTTGATTAAAACAAACTTAAGTGTTTTGAAATCATAATGGGAAAATAGTTTGTTGTCAGGGGGAGTTCTGATTGTTTATGCCAAGAGGATGGCGATTTGAAGCTTGAGAATCAGTTTGTCAGTTTTTGTACAGTTTGTTTTCAAATTTTTTTTAATGATTTTGAATTTTAGGGGGAGTAAGAAATTTCGAAAAATACAAAAACATTAGAAAATTTGATAAAGTCAAAAACATGATAAAATTCAAAACGAGTTTTGTTGTAAAAAGAGGAAATGATAGTACATCAGTGGACTATCACAACATGCTAAAGAATTGGAAAGTCAAATGTGATAAACGGTCTCACTGATGATGTGTCAGTAGGTTTTTGCACACTTAGTAGATTGTAACGAGATATAAACCTAAATTTCAAACTTGCTTATATCGTGGGGAACATCTCTCGGATATATGGGTAACCCTCGAAATCTTGTTTGAAAGACCCATCTTTCTGAGATACTAGGTCTTTATGCTTAGTGAAATCTGGGGTATTATCCCGGGACTTCTGATTTTGCGGAAACAATGGCCTAGTCCCCCTATAATACTTTGCTTTTGCTTTAATCATAAGGCTCGCCCTCAGTACAAAAAAGGATGAAACATTGAAAAATACTAATCATGTGCTGTTGAAGAAAAGATTCTCTAAAGGGAACACACCAAAAGTCGAAGTCGTCATCTCCCTGATTTTGCGGAAGCAATAGCCTGAGCTCTCACGACCCTCGCATTTAACCCTTTACAGGTATCATCTAGGTATATTCACCTGTAAGACTGATCATTGGGATCTGGATACGGGAGTATATTCTGAGGTGGGACACGCGAATAAATTTAAGTCTCTAAAACATTAATCTCGTATCTCGAAACAGTTGAACTTTGTGTGAAAATTTAAGTGGATCAGTATACTGACAATCTAAGTGAATCGTTTAGAACTTAAAATGTTTAAAGCTTAACGGTGTTGATGATTTGTCTCATAAACTGATATGATCCTCTTACACAAACTCACAAAAATATTGGTCTGTGAATATTTCTTTACTGCTTTCCATTTTAGAACAAAATTCAAAAAGATTTTCGGAGTGTTTTAGCATAAATTTTGAAAAATTCAAAAAGATTTTAGACAACTGATGTTGAAAAGCTGATTTTCAAAATTCCGAGTGCTAAACATGATGAACAGGTTTGGGAGAAGTTGTTTTAAAAAATGAAAAATGAAAAATTGATATTTTACAAAGTGGTCATCAGAGTTTAAAATTTTAAATCATTTTTTTGTTAAATGTTTGTAATTGATCTTTAAATTTGTCAAAATTTAAATTTGTGAAATTTACTTTGAGGTAGAGAATGTGCAGGTTATGGCTATGAGAGATCCAGATTGCGATTCTAGATCTTGTAAAAGTCAGACTGCGATCCCAGCATAATTCAAGGGGGAGTCTGATAGATTCTAGAGCCAGTTTCAGATCTTGAAGTTCGCTAGTTGCTGATGAACTTAAAGAATCAAGAGATCTGATCAAGAGATTTAGAGTGAGGAAAAAGCCTGGAAGAGATCCTAGAGATGAAAAGAAGACAGAGATTGAGGAAGCTTACACTGTCAAATATTTTGGAAGAAGCCCAAAGACTGATCAAGACTGAAGACTGTGAAGACTCGACACTGTAGACTCGTCAACATCCGAGGGGGAGTCTGTTGGTGCATACGTCTGTCGACTTCGTCTTGTATCGAGTCTTGTATTTGTATAGATAGATCAGGGCACGTAGTTCGAGAAAATAGGATTTATGGGTATTTCGCATGAAATGTATCATAGGTAATTTCGTACGAAATCACATAGTGATTTCGCACGAAATCAAATTTCGCTTGTAACTAATTTCGCTTGGGCAGGTTCATGCGAAATTAGATCTCCTATAAATACCCTAGATGCGAAATCATTTGTAAGGTTCATGTTTCCGGTACCGAAGTGCTGCCGACGTGTCTACTGATCTGTAAACGTGTTAAATCAATAAAACAAGACAATTAAGTGTAAATCAAGCTGTTTTCAAAGTCTAATCAATGAATTCCGCCTCTGATTAGACCGAGAACTCTTCTGATAGACTTGTTTCGATCGTCTCTCAATCCTACATAAACTTTGAAAAATACAAAAAGATTTTGTTTATGTTTTATTTTCGGAAATCAATGTCTGAAAGCTGAATTTCAAAATCTAAGTATGCTGAACATGTCTTAGAAAATAAACAAGTTCATTAATTTGAAACTTGCGGTTTTTAATGAAAAATCCAAAAACACATTGTGAAATCACCAAGGTCATTAATTTGGACTTGGATGATTAACTGAGAGGGTTTTGGATTTTGGATTCTTTGAATGTTAGATATATAATTATTTGATAGGGGGAGAGAGCCAGGTAGTTGGTTTTTGGGTTTATATTATAAACTGTCAAATTCTTGTGCTTATAGCCAGTTTACAAATCCTGGGTGAACCTAAAAAGCTTTAACTGTCAAAATATTTGTGTTTAGAGCTAGGTTTTAAATCCTGGAAATCTCAAATATTCTTAATTGTCATATGAATTTTTGCAATCACCGAGCCAGGAAACAATCTTGGACCTAAACAGTGTCTAGAGTGTTAGATAATTCTTGCAAAAAGACATGTTTTTATTTTGAGAGATAAACTTGGTTCTTGATATTAAAGTAATTATCTTACAAGTAGTTTGAAATTGTTAGATTTTTAGATGTTGAACCAGATTACGATTCTGATAGCTGAGTCTAAGGGGGAGTCTGGAGAAAAGCTCAAAGCAAGGGGGAGTTTGCAATGATAGAGCCAGGAGACAATCATAAGAATCTAGAGCCTAAAGAGAGAGTCTGAAGAAAGGGGGAGCTGCTGAAGTAGGACACAGATTCAAGAGAAGTTTATTAGAGCAATAGGGAGTCTGTGGTGCTGAAGATGCCAAAGCTTCTACATGACTCGAAGAGAAGAATAAGCTACGAGATTGACTGCAGCAATATCCAATGGGGAGTCTGTGAATGCATATGTCTATCGCCTCCGTCAATCACGTATCGTAGCTGAGAAATGTTCAAGACAAGGTTTAGAGGTGTTAATATGTTAAATATAATGTACATCCTTAGTTTGGAGTCCATTCTCACAAAAGTCCATCCTCACGAAAGGGGCATGCATGTTAGCAAGGATAGACATGGGCTATAAATAGGAGAGTAGTCTTGTTCATTTAGAACTTTTAAGATTTTGCCAACTTAAGAGAACTTTTGGCAGATTGTTTCAAGGTGTTGTAACTTTCAGATCAATCAATAGAAACGACATTTAATTAGTTTTCTTGTGTCTGATCGACTCTCGTACACGGATTTCGCACGTGATACGAGATCTACACAGTCATCGGTGTTACGAAATCGATCCTAGCACGAACAACAAGTATTTGCTTTAGAGCAAAGTGTGTGTTTAAGTAGTGTGTTTGAGAGAGCAGATTAGCATTACCTCAAAACCGGTTCGGGATAGGTATTTATAGCCGAAGAGCGAAGGAGGAGAGGCCAGAGGCTAGACTGACAAAACGTAGCCTTTTTGTAGGTTTGTCAGGAGCGCAGGTCACGGAAGCGTTGGACGCATCCGGAGGTACTGCCACGTCCTGTTGTAGTTGTCAGTCTGTCTATCAGCTTTATGCATGTGGGCTGGGCAGCTGACTGCTGTCAGTGCCCGGGTGTGCCACTTGCTGGTTCAGCCACTGAAGTCAAAGTGTCAGTTCCACTTGTATCGGCAATAGGATGCAGTTCTGGACCGCATCGCTATGTGCGGTAACCGCAGTGATTACCGCATCCCTTATGGTGACGAAAACAATTGTTTTCATACTCAAGGTGAGTCTTCTCATCTTTTCCTAAGTGGGAAAGCAAACCGGGTTCGCGCATGCCCGCTTAAACATAGGTGAATCCTAAGTAAGAGAAAGTGTCTTCAAATTATAGAAACACAATGGTTTTCAAAAACAACATTAAAATTAATAAAAAAATGTCTTTTTTATTAATTTTAATGTCGTTTTATAGAAATATAATAAAATACTAGTAAGAGAAAGTGTCTTCAAATTATAGAAACACAATAGTTTTCAAAAACAATATTTAAATTGTTTAGAGGGGTGAAATTTAACAACTTTTAAATTATATTTTTAGAAAGGGGTTATGACTAGTAAAAAAGGGGGTGCATTTAGCCAACCCATTTGATGTGATGAAAATTAATAAGCTCCATATCACTTTAAAATTGGCTTTATACAAAAAGGAAAAACGTAGAAATATATAACTTTTTGTGTACTTTATTTCTGTATTTAAAAAATATAACCATTTTAATTTTTTTTTTTACTTTTTAAATTCAAACACCTAGAAAAGAAGTTGTGGATTTCAAGATTTCTTGAAAAGTTTTGTGAAGATGATAACAAACAGAAAAAGACAACAGTGGTCGTGATCTATGTCTTGTTAGTTGTTATAAACTATTTGAAACCAAAAATGTGACCCATAAAATAATCAATGGATGTTTCTAACGGAATATTTGTGTGAATTGTCGAGCTTTGGTTTTGACTTTTCTTAAGACTTTTGTGCCATCCATGTAATTGGAAGCTTCTTTTAAAATTTCACATCACATTATTGTAAATTTCAATGTAATGTTATTTGCTGTTAAATATTAATTAAAACAATTATTATATCTTCGTGTTGTGACGGGAACACATGTTACAATGGGGAATCATGGCAGGGATGTTCGGTCTTGAAAGGAGATCGTTTTAAACATCAAAACGTTATATAAAAACGAACTTTAAAAACGTCCTTTTGTGAGGTGTTAAACCAAGATTCGTGACGTGATAACTTTATTAAAGTCTAGTGACAGAAATATAAATTGGTTTTAAAAGGAGAAAATACGTTGATTAACTTGTAAGTGGTGTAAGTGTAAATTGGTTAAAGAAAATGATAAAGACCAAGTTTATTTTATTAAATGCAGGATTTAAATGTAAAAAATTATACTAAAATACAAAAGAAAAAGAATATTACATTTGTAAAGTGTACATAAACTCTTTGGAGTTTGATAATTGGCATTAATTAAAAGTTTAGTGATGAAATTATGGAAATTGAAAACTTGCTTGTAGATAAGAGTTGTTTTTTAATAGAGAGTATAACATAATATAGCATAACATAATATAATATAATATAATATAATATAATATAATATAATATAATATAATATAATTATAGTGTACAAAGCTGAAATAAAGTTATATTTTCAGGGATGGGATTGGATTCAACTGACAAATTTATTGAAGTTAAGGTATTTCTCCCTTTGAAATTAAGGTTTCAAGTCCTGCCAAAAGCAAATTTTGTGTAATTTAAGCCGTTAAAAAAGTTATAATCCCAAAAGTCAAACTACCATATAGTAGTTTTGTTACGAAAAAAGAAATGTAAAATTTCTTTAATTGTAACTAAAAAAAATATCAATCATTAAACATGAGCATATATATAGGTCAGATATACTAAGAAATCATTTGTGAGTTCAAAAAACTTAAGAAACCTAATTAATGCATGGACACAATTTTTTCATGTGTTATAACCTTTTTAAGAATTATGACATATAATAGCTTTTATTAGGAGAGAGAAAGTTAAAATGTTACATCTCTTTCGTCCGTTTACATAGACGTAACATCACATGTTACATTTTTTTTCAATAGCAAATTTTGTAGTTTTTATGAAGTGTAACATTTTCGAACTTTAATTTTACGAGGTGTAGTGCTTTTGAAAAACATGTTACATGTTTTTATAGAAAAAAAAATTAATGTAACCGATAAACATGTTGCATGTCAGTGTGTCAGACAGATTATTGAAAAACAAAAAGTTGTTAAACATACTTTTGTCAGTGTGTTACATGTGTCTGAAAAGTTACTATTTGTAACATGCAATCTCAACGATAGAATTTCTAGATGGATGGTGGAGATTGAGTTTCTTGAACTCATAAAGGTTTTCTTATTGCCATATACATACATACATATATATATGGAGGGTTCATTGGGAAAACACTAAAAAAGTGGGGAACCATGCATTTAACATGTTAAAATTTCAGCTTAACGTGTTAAAAATCATTTTTTTTAACTTTTTCGGAGCTTTTCCGTATAAATACATGTAGACTCCTTTTTAATAAAAAAATTGAAAACTAAAAACATAAATAATGTTAAAAAAACAGTAAAAAAAGGTTCAATTTTAAGTTTACGAAAGTTATTTTTTATTGGAATAACTTCTACATATCTGTATATGTAAAATCTCCGCAATTTTTTTTTTGAAAAAAAATAATTTTTAACATTTTAAATTGATTTTTTATGATTTATTTAACATGTTAAATGCATTGTTCTCCGGTTCCCTACTATTTTGGTGTTCCCCAATAATATGCATCCCATAGTAAAAGTGAGAACTCGAAAACTGATTATTAATTAAGGAAATGAGACTTTAAAATGAAGGAGGGACAAATTGAAAAAAAAAATTAATAACAAATATAGCACTAAAATATCACAAATTTTTAAAATATTTTTTTCTTATTTTTTAATACTACAATTAAAGTATTGCACATATGTAATATTACTTAGCGTTAGCCTTAGAATTTACTTTTTGGTTTTAGTTAAGCTTTGAGTTAGGTTTTTTTGGGGGTTTAGGTTTCGAGTTTAGTTTTTAGGTTTTTAGGGGTGGGACAGGGGGGTTTAGGTTTATGAGGGGTGGGTGTGGGGGTTTAGGTTTTTGGGAGGTCGGGTGGGGGTAGGGGTTGGTGGTTTTGTTAGTACATAATGTCCAATATCTACGTCTTAGTCAGAGTCTGTTTAATTATAACTTGTTAGATTTTAAAGTTTTGGGAGGTGGGGGTAGGGGGTTGGCGACTTTGTTAGTACATAATATCTAATATCTACGTCTTAGTCAGAGTCTGTTTAGTTATAACTTGTTAGATTTTAAAGTTTAATATTGACTGTATTGGACTCATACGCACACATGGGTCATACATGCGTATGAGGACCAAAGCATAGGAGTCATGCACTAGGATGTAAATGTCTATATATAGGCTTAGACATGCGTATGAGTTTATAACTTGAACTTTGGAGATTTTGTATTGCTTATTAAATCTTTGTAATCAGACGTTGTTATGTTGTCTAACTTTCGAATGAAAAGAATGATTATGAAACAAAAGTGTTCACAAGATACTAGATTGGATTTCGCACTTTCTATTGGCTCATAGATATCAATTACGTGTTACACAAGTCTATTCAACACACACAATGATCCTTGAAGTGGTATCAGAGCTAGAGATTAGATATCTACCGGTGGATCACTTGGAATTGAAGAATTTTGGTCCAAAACATCTTTTTACCACCCTTTTCACGTTTTCTTTCATTTTCATGGTTGAAAAGCTATCAAATTCTCAGAATATCTTCTACTTTCACTTCTAAACAACATATCAAAAGATGAGGCTTAAATTCATCAATTTTGATCATCAAATTGCAAAAATTCATCAAAAAAGAGTTCAAGCATAAGAGCCAGTTTCTAGCGCAGGAGAGGGTTTTCACACGTAGGAGTTCAGCGTAGGAGCTCATATGATTGAGTAATCCGCGGGCATAAGCTCATAGACTCTAATTCATCCGTTTGAAAAGTGTTCATATGAGAGTGGTCATACGCGAGGTGCTCATACACTTGGAATATTATACGTTTGAAGACACATATGCTTGAGTGTTCATCTGTCGCACCCAACCAATGGCGGGAACATCTGAGTGAGACAAAAATGAGATTGTTCGAGACTTCATAATGTACTAATTGTGACAATAATTTAGATCAACGTTATTTCATTTCATACTAGGATCAATTACATCGTCTTGAAAAGAAAAGTGCAACATCTTGCAATTTGAACATAACAACATAAGAAATACGAAACAAGGATATGAAACAATAAACTTAAGTGCGTTTCTAAATCCATCCTAAGTAGATTTCTTCAAGCCTCATCATACGTTTCCTGCAACATGTATTAAAGTATATGTCAACACAAAGGTTGGCGAGCATACAAGTTTAATTATATAGCATACGTATAAACGATTCTCTCAAATCCAACATGGCATTTTGTATACTAAGTCTAATCACATACTAGCATGCATAACCTAAATGTCAAACCAAAGATTCCACGAGTGTAATCTTGTCATCGCAATGAACAAGAGCGTTATACGATTGAATACTTAACATAGACCCTTCCCAAGGGCGGTGTGCTACTCCTATAGCGCTATACATGTTAAGGTTTGCTAGCGAAGTTAATGACAAGTGGTTTGCAAGTATGAATGTTTGAGTATCTAACTTGAATAACCTAAGCATAAAAATAGCATGTTTGATGGATTGGGTGAATTTATAAGTTTGATTGTGTGCATAAGTGAGTTTGATTAAGTCATACATGTCACAGTCAAAAGTGATTAGAGAGTAAAAGGGGATTCGAGTATACTCACGGTTTGTGCAGTAATTTCCACGTGAGTGAGTTGATGTGTTGAGAGTTTCGGGAACCATCGAGTTATCCTACAAGGATAAATGAGGCGTATAAGTTCGATGGATTTTGGATTAGGAACGAGTATGCAAAATACATAAACTAAGTATAAAAGTATATAAAAGTTATCTTGACAAAATACCCAAATTGGACACCATGATCATGTGTTTTCATAGGCACAAGTTCACCTATTGGAAGTCCGAACATGAGATATTTTAATCTAAGATTATATAACCATAGCTCTAAACAGCAATCCATGAATTGATTAATATTTAGGGTTCGGTTATTAGGATTACATTATAAATATATATTTATATATATATTATATCTCATGGTCAAGTATTATCAAGTATGTCAAGCATGGAGGTAGGATGATTTCCATCCATTAAGCCTCATTATATGATTCACCAAAGCACAAAATCATTAACTTTGTTAATGATTTCAGTTGGTCATGAATAAGATTAAAATAAAAATCTCTAATCCACTAAGTAACCAAGTGAGCGCAAACTAGACTAATGTGTTCCAATCAAGGAAAATGTTTGGAGACTTAGTGTTTTTTGAACACTTTGTTACTAGTAAGTTTAATTAGTGGCTTCGGTTGATTGGATTGGAGGTGTTTACACCTCAACTTATTAGAATGATACCTCAACTCAAGTCCCTCAATATGCAAGTTTGTTGGGAACAAGGTATAATTCATGTTCATCCAAGAAAGATGTTTAAAAGTTGTGATAAGCTGAAAGTTTAACAATAACAGAAATAAAACCTCACTTTGGACCCTAAAAAGGTGACATTCCACCTTAGTTTACCAAGGTAAACTTGTGGACATACTCCTAGAGGTGTTGCACATGAGTTGAAGAAAGAATTCATGAAGAAAAGAAAGGAAAAATGAGTTTGATGCTCACTTTTGGACTTGAGTATAATCTGTCAAAAGCTTGATATTTCAGTAACTTGAGAGTAATTTGAGAGTAATTATAGTGTGGGAATAGTGAAATTAAGGTGTGGGAGGCTTGGTTATATAGTGGTTGATTAGGGTTATATAATGAAAAACGTTGAACTGATATATAGAGATATTAAAATAAAAAATGATTTTGATTGTAGCAATTATAATATGTCAATTATATAAAAATATAAAATGTAAACTTAAAATCTTATATAAAGTTATATCTATATTTTAAACATTATAAACTAAGAGTGTCATATACAATAGGCAAAACAGACGGCTCGGATCAACCAAAGGAACCAGTCAAATCGGGTCAGGGTAAAAAAATGACCATTTAAAAAAGGTATGTGTTAAGTTACGGTAATAATAGGTTTTTGTTAGAATAAGTTCGGGTTAAAACGAGTATGTTTACAAAATATTACAAACTTTATACCTTTTTGTCATTATAATTAATATATTTTAATATTTATTCATGTTATTGTATTACTTTATATTTTAAAATGTATCTAAAACAATGAAACATTTGTATCATACTGTTTGAATCATTTTAAGATCTCAAATAGATGTCCTACAGCTATTCTATACAACTTTATCACGAAGAAGTCGTTAATGCAGAGTATGATCGTAGTGGTTATAATGATGATAGTGGAAATCTATTTGAGATATCAAGCTAAACAGTTAATACAAACAGATCATCATCAACACAGTTGGATTTTGGGAATGATTACCTTATGCTTTCATTCAATCAAAGGTATAGAGTGTATCCCATCTCACAGGGTGCTCTCTCTCCTACTAAGTTCTTATGCCTTTTGGATTCTAATGTTAACAAATACAATGACAGACATGAACTATATATATAAGGAGAGAACTGTTGTTGACATCACCACGAAAGCGGCTCTAAACAACCTAATTAATGAAGTAATTGCCGGCAGTTTACATGTCACACCCTTAAATTCCACATGCGGAGTTTTAACGCGAGCCATATGACTGACCAGTATCTAACCACTAATCATGTTGAACCAAATATTTAAAATTATAAAAACATCACTAACAACATGATTAGCGATCAAGTTTTAATTGTCAAAACACTGGTTTTATTGTATATGAAATAAAGTAAAAATCCCAACAAGAATTTAAAAACCACAAGTTTAATAATTGTTTCAAAATAATAAGTTTAACGAACCACACCACTCCAGTAGTTTGCAACGTCCGTCCACAGTTGTACCCACTAACCTGCAAAACATGCAACTACGTGTCAACAACAGGGCCGGCCATGAGCATGTGCCGGGTGGGCGCCGACTCAGGGCCAAAAACGTAATAGGGCCCGTAAGGAAGAAGAGCATCGCGCTGGACTGAGATCGTTGCTGTTGTTGAAAGGGAGAAAAACTGAAACAGAACACAGAGATTGGAATTTTTTTCGGAAAGTTTACTGTTGGTGCATGCGTCTGTCGACTTTGTCTTGTATCGAGTCTTGCACTGTTCAGGGTACAAAGTTCAAGAAATCAAGTCAATAAGTTAATTCCGCTTGAACTGCTTAATTCCGCTTGAACTGCTTAATTCCGTTTGAACCATGTAATCTCGCTTGAGTATGTAATTTCGTTTGGATTGTGATTCCGCTTGAGTCATGTTCAAGCGGAATTAGAGAGTCTATATATAGAGATAGATCCGGTTCATTTGAAACGGAATTGGAGAAGAGTGTTTCCGACGGCGAAGCTCTGTCGAATTGTCTACAGATCTGTAATTGCTCAGAAATCAATCAAAAGACAGTTATTAGTGCATATCTTGATGAATTACACACGATATGTCTATTTCCGCCTTTCATATTGTGTAGAACACCTCTGATCGACTCGTTTCGGGTCCATACACGATCCTACAAGTGGTATCAGAGCTCAGGAGGAGGAGTTCTGCAGATTTCAGCTTTATTTCATCTCATTTTCTTACTTCTACACCTTCTTTTATCAATTGAACAAGTTTTACCTGTTAAAATGGCCTGAATTTTTCACAACATAAGCGTAATCCTGTTTTAACAAAGCCTTGAGAGAATTAGACCAAAATTCACCTTAAAAGTAACAAAAATGGACCAAAATTCTAATTCCGTTTAAACGAGTTGTTTAATTCCGCTTGAAAAGTTGAGGCCATTTCAAACGAAATAACTAATTCCGTTTGAATTACATTTAGTTCCGCTTGAAAAGTGTTATTCCGTTTGTAACATCTCAAGCGAAATCAGTGATTTCGCTTCAAACTCTAATTCCGCTTGAGAAGGTTCAAACGAAATTAGTATTTTCGCTTCAATAGGGTAATCTCGTTTGAAGAGTCTAATTCCGCTTGAATTTTTAATTCCGTTTGAAGGTTTTGTGTGCAGGTTAATCCCGTTTGAAGAGGTAATTTCGCTTGGGAAGTAATTTCGTTTCAAAGATCTAATTCCGTTTGAAAGTGACTGTTTTGATAAACGTGTTTCCGAATCATGAGTGAAGAATTTTACAACGCATTTGCAACATCCCCGACTACTCCGGCTACCATTGCTCAAAGCATGAACTTGGAAAATGAGACTGGAACTATGCAAAAACCCCCGAAGCTAATGAGCATTGAGGAGTATTACGGTTGGAAAGATCGGTTTGAGAAATGGGTTCAAGCTAATCATTTGAGATCTTGGGAGTGTATTTTAAAAAAATATGTACTACCACGTACTGATCTGCAAGTTGAGAAAACAATCTCTGAATTCACTGATAAAGAACGAGACATGTACAAAGCTGAAAAGATGATGATTAGTCTACTTCAGCAAGCTACTAAAGAAGACATCTTTGTATTGCTTCAACATGACAAAACTTCAAAATCAATTTGGGATGCTCTTAAAATCAAATTTGAGGGAAGTGAGAAGATGATCAAAAGTAAAAAGGCATTGCTTAAGAAAGAATTTGATCTATTCACAAGTCTGCCAGGGGAAGATACAAAGAAATTGATTGAATGATATTGCCATTTAGTGTGATCTATGTCATTGTTAAGCATAACCAAAGAACGAGAGGAATGGGTTGACAAATTAGCTGATGCTTTACCTCAGAAAGAGTGGGGTACATTTTTGATGATTTTAAAGAACACCGGAGAATATGATGATTTGACGATTTCTCAGTTCATCGAAAAGATTGAAGGACAAGATCTTGAACAGCAAAATATTGCAAGGATGAACAATCCGAGTAATAAACAAGATGTAAAAATGTATTACAAAGGCAGTGTTCAAGAGGTTGAAATGAGTCCGAAGATTCAAACTGCTTTTAGTGCTGGAAACTCATCTGGAAATGTTGATCAAAATCCAAACAGTAGCAGTGGATTCTCTTCATATCCGAATGTTAATCCAAATAGTTCAACTTCAAGCTTTCATTCTCAAAGCTCAAAAGGTGGAAATGGTTGTGTGATACAGTGCAACATTGCATTGAATCTTCCAGATGGTCAAAGTTTTTCTGAAGAAATTGAAAAAGATCACATGACGTTACTTGCAACTGTGCTACAATCCTATGAAGGTTTGGTTGCAGGAAGGATCGGAAATCCTATGCTGACGAAAGAGGATTACGATCAGATAGACGCTGAAGAGATGGAGCTCATGGACATCAAATGGTGTTTAGCTAGTGTCTTGAGAAGAGCTGAAAAGTTTAAAATGATTACAGGAAGAAATGATTTCTTGGATGCACATGTTTCTACTTTGGGTTTTGATAAATCTAAAGTTACATGTTTTCGATGCAGGGAGAAAGGTCATTTCAAAAGAGAATGCAAAAATCAGGAAGCGAATGGAGCAAAGAATCCATTTGGAAAAGATGATTACTATCGGAAAGCCATCTATCAACAAGTTTCTCATCAACCGCATCGACAAAAAGAAACACAAACTGCTCATGGGAAAATGATCGAAGATGCAAACAAGAAAGCATATTATGGTATCATTGATCAAGACGATGAGAAAATGGCTCCAGGATTTAGCTGGGATAAGTATGTGGATGAGCATGGGGAGTTTAAAGCTTTCATTGCAAAGATAGTTCAAGAACCTGATTTGTTTACAGAATGGATGAAAGCGATTGGTGTTTATGAGAAGAATCAAGAAGAAGAATCTGTTTCATCCGATGAAAGTTCAGAAGAAGCAACTGTTTTTGATCAAACATCATCTGATTCTGGTTCTTCAGATGATAGTTCTGAAAAGACATTAGATTTTGATCAAACACCATCTGATTCTGGTTCTTCAAATGATAGTTCTGAAAACACAATCGATTTTGATCAAACACCAACTGATGACAGTGGTGATGATGAGGAAGAAAGACATATTAATGTTGCAAAAACTCATCTATCTCCTGAAAGCTTTCAATTTTATTTTGCAGATCGCTTGGAGAAGCTGAAGGAGAGACGAGCAGCAAAAGAACAAAAGAAAATGAAGTGTGAAAGTGTTGATAAAAACGAAGAGACTGTTCAAAATGAAGAAGTTAAAGCTGAGAAGGTGATTGAAGCTGAACCAGTGATTGAGGTTGAGAAGGTCATCGAAGTTGAAAAGATTGTGGAAGTCATCAAGCCTTGCTTAAAGTGTTTAGAATCTTGCAAGCAATGTGCAGAAAAAGATGGGAAACTGAGTGAACAAGAAAAGATGAAAGAACAGTTATTGTTCAATCTCAATTATGTGAAAGAATCGTATGACGTTTTAAACAGAACAGTAACTGGTCTACAAAAGACGAATTCTGAAAGAGAAGATGCGTTGACTATGATGAATGTTGTGATGATGACAAAGCAGAAGGCCATTAATCATTACATTGAGGAATGTGCAAAGTTGCAGCGGGAGTTGGAAAATGAAAAGATTGAGAATGAGAGAATCAGACGTTTATTACAGAGTTATTCTAGTTCTGATTATCTCATTGATCGAATTTATCCAACTGTTGCAGGTTTTGAAGCATTTCAAAATGATGAGAAGCCAAAGAAGAAGGATACTGGTAAGAAACAGAGTGTTAGTTATAACAAGTGTCCGCCTCGGATTTGGGAAGGGTATTCTCCTAGAAAACCGAATGAGGAGCAAGTCGAAAAAGCAGTCAATATAAAGTTAAAGTCCGATATAACCGATGAATTACCAGAAAACATTGACGTCGTTTTTACATCGTCTGACACTGATCATGAGTCGGAGTTAATAAAAAAGGTGGTAGATCAGGTGTTGGATACAGATGAGGAGTCGGAGTTAAAGTCTGAGTCAAAAAGTCCAGAATCATCATCAGTCAACAGTCAAAAGTCGTCGGTTAAACGGGTGTATAATAAAGAATTCCTGTTATCAAAATCTAATTTGGATGACGAAGCAATCAAAGTGGCATATACATTGATTGATTCAGACAAATTATATTCTGATGAGGAATTTCCAATAAAAAGTGTTCAAGTTGAAAAGATCAAAAAGGTTTTCAAATTAACAGAAATCAATATTTCTGAAATAAAAGATGTAAATCTTACTGAAAAACCTAAAAAATACACTTCAAGAGTTCAACAATGTTTAAACAAGAAAAAAGGTTACGGTTCTAGTTCTGGTTTTCAAAAGAAACCAAACCATAACGGTAATTTCAAAAAGAAAGGTCTTGGATTTATTCCACCAGAAAATTATAAAAATGAAAAATATGTTCGAGATTTTAAATCAAAAATGAATTTTTTTTTCAGGGATAAGCTGTGAAGAGGAATAAAAAAGATCATTCTGGAAACAATCAAACAGAGAATTTCTTGCAAAAAAGCAAGGGAATGTGAAGAATGGAGCTAATCAAAGAAAGGAGACAAGAACCTATTATAAATGCAATGAAGTTGGTCACATTGCATGGAACTGTTCTCAAGCAACAAAAACAAAACAGGAAGTCTCTAAAAAACTCAAAGAAAAGGTTGTTGAGGAAATTAAACCACCAACTGAAAAATTCAAAATTTTTGAAAATTCAACATATGAAGTTGGTGAGTGTTCAAAGACACATTTTTACAAAAAAAAGAGCTAAGTATGACAACCAAGTGTGGGTTGTTAAGAAGGTTCATGAGGATGTTAAAAAGTTTGATGTGAAATCTGGCAATGAATCTAATTCCACAAAGTTAGACGAGCCACAAGTTGAGTTAAAAGATGAAAACTCAGTACCTCCAATGGATGATGTTCATTTTCCACCATTGAGGGCTGAAAATTTTAAATCAAAAGTTGGAAAAGTTGAGATCTCGAATCAGTTCTATTCTGAGAATAAAGAATTTGATGTCGAGAAAGCGTTTAATGGAAATGTGAAAAATGTTTTTGGAAAAATGGTTGAGGGTAAGGTGAAAGGGGTAAAAGAGTTTTATGAAACAAAGAAAACAACTTTTTACTCCAGTGAAGTTGAGGAGGAAACATCCAAGTTTGGTGAAGCTTGGATGTCTGTTTTTCATAAGTAAGTAGTTTGACTTGCCGGAGCTCCCAGGTTGGTAAGTGTGGAGCAGGTATCGGCATTTTTCTTGAGAAATTCACTCTGGTAATATTTCGTCTTACAAGTGGTAAATCAGGGACATTAAGTTGTACTTGATTTCCTACAATTGGTATTTGTTGTTTGAATTTAAAACTGTTATTTTTTTCAAATGGTTGAAAGAACAAGGTGATGAAGTGATCCCCGAACCTATAAGTGGTTTAAAATCAACAAAACTTATTTTCCGGAAAACTTATTTTGGTTAAAACAAACTTAAGTGTTTTGAAATCATAATGAGAAAATAGTTTGTTGTAAGGGGGAGTTCTGATTGTTTATGCCAAGTGGATGGCGATTTGAAGCAATTCGATATCAGTTGTCACTTTACTTGTACAGTTTGTTTTCAAATTTCCTTTAAATGATTTTGCATTTTAGGGGGAGTAAGAATTTTCAGAAAATCAAAAAACATAAGAAAATTTGAAAAAGACAAAAACATGATAAAATACAAATTGAGTTTTGTTGTCGAAAAGAGGAAATGATAGTACATCAGTGGACAGTTTCAGTATGCTAAAGAAATGTAAGGTTTAAATAGCGTTAAACGGTCTCACTGATGATATGCCGATAGGTTTTTACACATTTAGTAAGCTTTTTCGGGATATAAACTTAAATTTAAACTTGCTTATTTCGTGGGGAACACTACTTGGATATATAGGTAACCCCTGAAATTTCGTTTGAAGGATCCCTCTTTCTGAGATACTAGGTCTTTATGCTCAGTGATATCTGGGGTATTATCCCGGGACTTCTGATTTTGCGGAAGCAATGGCCTAGTCCCCGGAGAATACTTTACGCTTGCTTGAAATAAAAGCCTGCCCTCAGCATAAAACATGATGAAACATTGAAAAAATGCAAATCATGTGCTGTTGTAAAAAAGATCCTCTAAAGGGGACCCACCAAAAGTCGAAGCTGTCATCTCTCTGCTGAATGGAAGTTCTGACCTGAGCTCTCACGGTCTTTGCATTTAACCCCTTACAGATATCATCTGTGGTATACTCTCCTGTAAGACTGGATATTGGGATCTGGATACGGGAGTATATTCAAGAGGTGGGACACATGAATAAGTTTAAGTTCTTAACACACCTAATTCATATCCTGAATCAGTTAAAATTTGTGTGAAAATTTAAGTGGATCAGTATATCGGCAATCTAAGTGAATTGTTTAATTCTTAATGTGTAACTAAGCTCAACGGTACTTGTGACTTGTCAAAAACTGATATGATCCTCTTACACAAACTCATAAAAATATTGTCTGTATATATTTCTTTACTGCATTTCATTTTATTTCAAAAATTCAAAAAGATTTTAGTGTGTTTTAGCATAAATTTTGAAAAATTCTAAAAGTTTTTCGACAACTGATGTTGGAGAGCTGATTTTCAAAATTCCAAGTGCTAAACATGATGACAACTTGTGAGGGGGAGTTTGTTTTGAAACAAGAAAAGGTTCTTAAAAAAATGTTTTTCATACAAGTGGTTCATCAGATTCTAATATTGATAAATCATTCTGGTTAAATTTGAGAGAGAGTCTGGTTATATAAATTTGTCAAAATGTTAAATTTGTGAAATTTATTGTGAGGTAGAGAATGTGCAGGATATCTGAGTGATAGAGAGCCAGGTTCCGATACCTGAAGACTCTGTGATTTCAACAAGCCAGACTGCGATCCCAGCAAATCGAAAGGGGGAGTCTGAAGACATCCGAGTAGAGATTATCTGTTGAAGAGGGGGAGTCTGTTGGTGCATGCGTCTGTCGACTTCGTCTTGTATCGAGTCTTGCACTGTTCAGGGTACAGAGTTCAAGAAATCAAGTCAAGAAGTTAATTCCGCTTGAACTGCTTAATTCCGTTTGAACCATGTAATCTCGCTTGAGTATGTAATTTCGTTTGGATTGTGATTCCGCTTGAGTCATGTTCAAGCGGAATTACGCTATGTTCCTGAGTTTAATAAAGGAAAGAAAAGAGAAGAAAGAAATTAAAGGGAGGAAAGAAAGTTTATCTTTCCAATTTGGAAAGAAACAAAATATTTCCATTCTCCCACATCTCATCTCTTTCTCTCTTTCTTTCTCCCTATAAAAAAAACTCTGGAACACTATAACCTTTTTCTATCCTTCCAAATCTCTTCTCTTCTCTTAAAAATAAAACTCTGGAACACAGTGTTAGAGAGTCTATATATAGAGATAGATCCGGTTCATTTAAAACGGAATTAGAGAAGAGTGTTTCTGACGGCGAAGCTCTGTCGAAGTGTCTACAGATCTATAATTGCTCAGCAATCAATCAAAAGACAGTTATTAGTGTATATCTTGCTGAATTACACACGATATGTCTGTTTTCGCCTTTCATATTGTGTAGAACACCTCTGATCGACTCGTTTCGGGTCCATACACGATCCTACATTTACAACCTGTGTTTCTCAACGAAGAAGATGACCTAGTTTCAACACATAAAGTGGGCCTTTCTTTAATTATATCTCAACACATAAAGTGGGCCTTTCTTTAATTATAACCCAACACATTATTACTTTTAAAGTTGTAGTATAAATTAGTCTAACTTCAGACAATTATATAAACTATTTATATATCCATTTCACTTAAAATAAAAACGATTTTAACAAGCTTTTTTTTGTTTTATTTAACTTTTGTACCTTGTTTCTTCTTTTATTTAGTTTATTATGGTATCATTTTGAATTTACATATATAAATATCATTTATCAAACCCATTAAATATTAAAAGAAGCTGACTAATCGTGTTTTGTGACGCGCTTGGATGCGCCGACGCAAGTCTCAATGAATATGCGATTGATTAATTGAAGAGTTTATATTATATGGCGAGTGGCGGGTAGGGCCCGCTCTTTTATATCGCACAGGGCCAAAAATAAATTTACCTTCTTGGAGACGGCCCTGGTCAACAATAAAGTTGGCGAATTAACAAATTTTAGTTTTTGCAAAAGTAAAGTTCACAAAAGTTTTTGGTTTATGTATGACTTGGGTAGCTAACCCTCATCACATGACTAAATTGTGTACCAAATGCTGACGTTTCGTTTGTGCCCTCATTAATGTCTATCAACATTAATGTAAAGTGAAGGTTAGAAGTTCACGCCCGGGCTCCAGCACGGTGTGAGGTTTGTCAAACCTAATAGCGCTATCAACTAATACACCGCGTATGCACCCTGGCAATCTAATCGGTAAAAATGTAGGAACTTTCCTGGTAGAGTTTTCGTTTAGTCCAAATGTATTACTCCACCTTCAGTGGATAGTATGTTTCAGTGGTAATACTAGGAACGCACGTGTAGCCCCAACCAGGGCTACCGTAAAAAGTGTTGATCTAAACTAGGAACGCATGTTTTTGGAAAAAGGTTGTGAACTCACCTTAGTTTGCTCGGCAGTAAAGGTGAAAGGTAACCAGGAATTGTGACAACTCGTACTTCCTTATATATGTTATAGTCATGGTTGCAAAAGTCGCTAGACGCTCCCTAGTCGGTCAACCGGGGAGTTGAGAGTACTCGGCCTAGGCGGAGATTACTCGGGGAGTACTCGGACATGTTAAATTATAAAGAAATTAGATTTTGAAAATTAAATATATGTCAAATAGCATAAATTTACTAATATCTAAAACAAAATATGTGAAAATAATATTCATTCTTTAATATGATCATGGTTGCAAAAGTCGCTAGACGCTCCCTAGTCGGTCAACCGGGGAGTTAGAGAGTACTCGGCCTAGGCGGAGAGTACTCAGGGAGTACTCGGACATGTTAAATTATAAAGAAATTAGATTTTAAAAATTAAATATATGTCAAATAGCATAAATTTACTAATATCTAAAACAAAATACGTGAAATTCTTTAATATGATAGGCATAAAAATTATGTTTTATTTTTTTTAAGTCAAACTCGGCCAAGTTGACCTACGAGATGCGATTTTGGCCGTGGTTGACCTTGTTTGACCGATTCCAAGTAATTTGGCGGAGTCAAAGAAAGCCGTCTCGGCAGCCTACCTTGTAGCGACTACTCGGGGAGTACTCGGCCTTGGAAACCTTCTTTTACAACCATGAATATGATAGGCATAAAAATTATGTTTTATTATTTTTTTAAGTCAAACTCGGCCAAGTTGACCTACGAGATACGATTTTGGCCGAGGTTGACCTTGTTTGACCGATTCCAAGTAATTTGGCGGAGTCAAAGAAAGTCGCCTCGGCAGCCTACCTTGTAGCTACTACTCGGAGAGTACTCGGCCTTGGAAACCTTTTTTTACAACCATGGTTATAGTTGCGTACGTTATGAGGAACAGATAAAACGTTGGATTTTAATTGATTTGGATACATGTGTATGACGCAAGTCGGTTAATTAAATTTTACAACCATGGTTATAGTTGCGTACGTTATGAGGAACAGATAAAACGTTGGATTTTAATTGATTTGGATACATGTGTATGACGCGAGTCGGTTAATTAAAACATGAAGGCATTATTACTAAGACCCCAGCGACACACAAGGTCTGAAGTCGCACGATACTGAACCTTTTTATTCTCGGCCCAAGTTTGCCTTTAGGCCCAACCCACTCTCAAACCCTAACTATATAAACTTCATTACCTCCCTCTCCCTTCATTCTCTTTCAAAATCAAACCCTAGCTCCCTCATCTCCCTTCTCTCGACCTCTTGACTGACTCAGTTTCCAGGTAAAAATTTCAGCCGGCTCCAGTCATGCTTCTGGCAGCGGCCACACATACAACCATGTCCCCATCTCCTTGTACCTCCTCACAAACACATCGAGCAAGATTGGTGGATAGAGAAGCTGGAGAGAGAGTGAAAGATAGCGGTAGAGAGAAAGAGAGGGGGCAGAAAGATGAAGAGGCACGGTGGAGGTTGACTGAACCCACAAACGATGCAACCATTATAACACATGATCCTAACAATTCAAACTTCAAGTATCATCATGAATATCAACATCGTTAACAAATCCAATAAAGTGCAACCGATATATACATACTAACAATCAAAATTAGGAACTTAAAATAATTATAATTATAAAACAAGGCATGTTACCTAGTTAAGAAGGGTGTCCAAGTTGGCCTTGAAAAAAATGAGATCTTGAAGTCCTTGGTCCTCAAGTTAATGTAGACAAAAGAGAGAAAAGGGAGAGCACGAGATCGCAGCTTAGGGTTTTTATTTTTGGGAAGTTATCATGAATCATGCACTTACGTAAATTAATAAGGTTTAGATATTTGGGGGCGGTTGGGATTTATCATGTGGGCCGATATCCAATAAGCAAATAAAAAGGGAATTGGACTTGGTGTTTGGACCGAAGGTAAGACAAGGCAAGGGAGAGGAGATGGGGCGGTTTGGGTTAGTTTATTGGGCTATAAGTTTCAATCGAAACCATGGGGGTAGGGTGTTTGGGCCGGATTTGGCTTTAGCTAGATATTTGGGCCGCAACTAAAGAAAAGTCTGGGCCATAACCCTTTGGGCCGCGAGTGGGGGTTTCAGGTAGGGTTACGCTCACGTTTTTAGAACTATACATCATAGTGTATATATATATATATATATTATGTTATTTGGTTGTTTATTTAGTATATAACGAATTACGATAACTCGTGTGATATAAAGAACATAAGTAAAACAAGCGAGAAACGTTAATGGTTTAACCTTGGAAAATGTAGGTTGCCACATTACAAAACTGCTTGATAGTTACAAAAGACACTATTACATTGAAACTGCTGATACAAAGAGATAATAACTGGATTCTCAAATTTGATGGAAAACTTCCAGTACTTCTGGTCTTGTTTAACTTGTTGACTTGATCTTTTGGTCTTTAGCCTTGACTTATGTTGACTTCACTGTTGACTAGTTGACCAACACTTTGACAATCCAGCATTGTACTTATGTTCTTTATTCATTGAGGTAGCAGTTCTGTTCCAGCACTTTTGGTGGTTGTTTGAGAAATTTTCAAGGAAGAAAACTTTTCGGTCAATGTTTGTACTTCAACTTATTCCATCAAGCAGAGAAGATGACTTCCTTAGGTTTTGGCTTTCATCATCAGCAAATCTTATATAACTAACATGATCCCTATCTACACCCTCCTAAAATGCCAAGATACCCTCACAAGACATCTCGGTCTCTAGCTCATCCTCTATATATAATCCCAGTAATAACACAAGCTCAGCAATGGACAAATTATGCCAGGCGACTCTCAACCTACACTGAACAAAACTTAACAACTCAGACACAACAAGCACATGTGTGCTAGAGGCAAGGCACACTCATGCAGAATCAAAGCACTTATACACTCCAATTTGATTGTTGTAGTTCTCTCTCAATTCTGTCTTTTTCTTGTATAGGAAACCAATTTATCCGAATGTCGTTCTGATCATATATATTAATGAACTTTTATTCTGTTGCAATTTTATTAAATTTTTGCATCAGTTCTTTTGTCTTCTTATAAACCTCAACAGTCGTTGTCGTTAGTTTATTAAAAAAATGTATGAGGGTACGTGCTATATTTGGGATGGAAACAGGTGTTTCTTGTTATTGACATCGATAATGCATGAAATAGTCATGAACTCTTACCTCCATACTTATGAAATATTATGCAACCTAGGAATATACTTAGCGACTTGGACAACTTTAATTTAAATGAATTTAGTTCTCATATAAAATGACTGAAATATGTAAACAAAAGAAAAACAATTTGCTTCCATTTCAAAATTCATTCTCACTTGTAATTTCCACTTTTCATCCTGACATCGAATCAACACCCAACAAGAAGAAGAAAAACAAATTAAAAAATTAAGAAGAAGAGGCTCGTCATCCCATCTTGTTCCCATTTTTTTCATCTTTGATGATTTTGAAGATCCAACTCCCCTCTTCCATATTTCTCTAATTGGACATCTGCATTACGATAGTAAGTTTAAAAGTTAGTAACAATACACACACGCACATGTCCTAAAGTGCCGGAAGCGACCGAACCCAAACTGGACCTTCCATAAACAAATACCCTTTTAGTGATGAAATTGGGATCTACGAACCGAAACTTATAGGCCTATATCGTTGGGTCCCAAAGGCTCTGATGGGTCGGTAAATAGTCTGAACCGTTTTGTGTAAAGGAGTTTTATCAGTGTTGTAAAACTCGCGAGTAGGCGGCGACTAGTCGGCAATTCATCGCTAGTCGACCAGTAACTGAGTAACTTTTCGTTAATTAGTCCATTAATCGCTAGTCAGGCATAGTCGGACAGCCAAAAATCGACGATTCCGGCAAAAAACCTGTATATTCCAGCCCAAACCTTAAAATTCCGATGAGTTTTCAACCAAACCATATGAATTCCAACAATTAATCTTGTATCCTTAAAAAAAGAGTAAAGTCCTATTTGAGTCCTTGTGGTTTGTGCAGTTTAACTATTTGAATCCAAAAACCAAAACTGTCTTGATTTGAGTCCCTGTGGTTTCTAATTTTAACCATTTGAATCCAAAAGTAAACAACATCCAAATCAGAAATATTTGGTTTTTGGACTCAAATGGTTAAAATTAGAGACCACAGGGACTCAAATCAAGACAGTTTTTGTTTTTGGATTCAAATGGTTAAACTACACAAACCACAGGGACTCAAATAGGACTTTACTCTTAAAAAAATTAGTTGAGTAAGAGTTAAAACCTAGTTCCCACCTCACCGGCCGACTAGCGACTAACAAGTTCTCCAACCTTGGGTTTTATAGAGAAAGTTAAACAAGGTCATATTGTACTATGCTGATCCATTATTTATACGTTTCAACACAAACATACAATCACATATATAGACAATACACAAATATACATGTATATATACTTGACTTTCAAATCAAACAAACATACTATATACATATATGTTTTGGTCAAAAAATCTGATGAGGATAATGCAACCAAACTTTCTGTTACGGGGTATGATGCTTAAAATGTAGAACAATGACAAAGATCACTTCAATGTAAATTGCACAAATGACACAAGGATTTATACGGGGAAAAAGCCCTTGATCAAGAGTTGATCTCCGGCACAAAAAACCCCGGGTGATGGAAACTACCGATCACCAAGCTCAAATAAATCAATAAACGTTTACAACTTCGGATAGTAACGAGCTAGGTACAAGGATCACTATGGTGAAATGTGTAAAAATGAATGAAAACTAATAAGTGTTCGCCGAGAGCTTCAAGAGTGCGATTATATGAGAGTGTGTGTAGCTGAAAATGACTAAGTGTTCTAATTCTAGCTCGTTACTCCTTTTAAAATAGAAGTTAGCTACAATAACAAACTATCCGACTTTTGTGCCAAGCTCCCACGTTCTCCACAACGTCCATTTCCAGTCAAACGTGTGCGAAATACCCGTGGAATATTCCATAGTAACGTTGCCAAGACCAAGTCAAGCTTGTTACTCCTGCGAAGTAATACAAAACACAAACAAACAATCGTCAGTACGAGGATCCTTAAAGTGATCCATGATCCTGATCCTGAAGCTCTTCTGAGGATCACTATCTGTCACAGAAGTAAGGATCATTAATTAGGATAACGAATAAGGATCACTAATTGTTAGAAAATCCTCCCCTAACAATTGCCCCCAAAATATAAGGAGTGATATGTAAAATGAGCGAGTTATGTTTTCTTGATCTTATCCGCAACTAACTATCGTAAATATAGCCGTTATTGTTGAACTATCCGTTGCAACCATGACGTCACAGAAGTGACAACCCTGCACAATCATGATTATAAATAGGAGATAGAGATAGGATCGATTGCATTTAAAATTTCAGAGAGACTCCCTTTATAACTGCATTCCGAAGATAATCAGGTATTCTCTCCTCATCTTCTTCCTTCTCTTGCTCTGTTTTCATTTCTTTCCATCATTCCATCAAAGATGTTGCTCCAAAACTCTCCAGCTAAGGATCACCCGAAAAACAGCCCTCCGAAAAGCCAGGGGATCATCGAAGATTCCATTAAAGAACGCTGCTGTTTCAATGATGCACAGATTGATAGGATCCACCACTGCTTCCCGGCGAACACCGAGTTTAGACCTTTTGATCCCAATGCCCTGAGTGATCATATCTCCGACAAGTGGGTTGCTTTTCCTGTCACTCCGTTCACCATAGGCTATACATATCCTTTCCCAGCCTTCACCCAATCTTTCTTTTCTCTAACCGGCATCTCTTATATCCAAACCATGCCGATGATTTGGAGGGTTTTGTATACCCTTGAAAGGATCATCGAGCAGGAAGGGATAGACCTAGGAATGTCAGAGCTGGGAGAGCTATATGATCTTACTACCTTTGGTTCTCATCGTTATTTGTTTAAACGTAAGCCTGGTGAGGAACACCCGATCTTCAAAGCCACCAAGAACGATGCTAATTGGAAGCGGCGTTTCTTTTTCGTCAAGAGAGATTCTATTGAGGATGGAAAGGATCTACCCAAGAAATGGGCTACCCATGGTAGGGTGGAGGATCCTGAGAAGGATCACCAGAAACTTTCTTTTGATGTAAGGATCACTTATATATTTTTGCTTTCTTGTTATGCAGCTATCACCGTCTCACATCTCAGACTGTCTCCTGCTGCTAAAGAGAGACTCATCGCTTTCAAGAAACTTGATCCTGAAACAAGATCTTTCAAGACAACAACCCAAGATTCTCAGGAGGTATCCTCAGGCTCTGTCACGATGTCAAGTAAGTATCTTTGTTTAAAATTTAAATAATTAGTGAAATATAAGTTAAATGAAGATACTTATCTTGTTTTGTTTGTGTAGGTGCTGGAAAATCCACCAAGTCTGCTTCAAAGTTCAATGTCACTGATCTCACCACCGTCAGATCCTCCAAGAGAAAAGCTCCTACCAGTCTGACAGCTTCGGTCCCCAAGGCACCCCTCAAAGGAAAGGGAATCAAGAAGAGAAAGGCCTCTGAAGCTGAGGATCTGCAGGGTCTGCCTCTGATCCGCCACCAATTCCTCGAGTACTTCAATGAGGTAAGGATCACTGTCTCTGCTCGTATATCCTGTTGACATATCCTGTTGATATATCCTGCTGATTTGAGGATCACTTAGTCCTGACCCTATCTTTTATCCCTTTTGCATAAATTCTCTGAGATTGAGGATTATGTTGGCCACGTTGAGGATCAGGATAGGAAGATTGCCGACCTCCAGCAGGTTGCATTGCTAAAGGACCTCAAAATTGCTGATCTTCAGAAGGAAGTCCGGGATGCCAAACAGGAGACGGCCAAGGTGCTGGTCAATGTTGACTATGAAAAGCATGAGATCACTGAAGATGCCAAAATCTCTGCCGCCATAGCAATGTATAAGACCAAGCTACAAATGGCCTTGGAAGCTCAGGATCCTACTTTTGACAAGAGCACCTGGGATGTTGAAGGCTGGAAGGCAAGGCTGGCTGAACTGGACGATGAAGAGGCTGAGGAGGTTGAAGAGATCCTGACGATCGAGGCTGGAGGCAAGGGTGAAGGTGGTGAAACGAGTGGAGCTGGAGGTGGTAATGCAGCGAAGGTTTAGGCTGCATGATTGGGCGATGATGGAAACTTCTAGACATAGCCGGAGCCCAATTTTTTTTTTAGTTTGATGGTTGTTTTGTTGAACAATTTAATGGTTTGTACTGAACAATAGTTTTTAGTATTAAGGATCATGTATGATCCTTTGGACAATAGGCAGGATTGCAAATGGTGGAGGGATCCTCTGTTTGGGGGATGAAGCCATTGTGATCCTGCCGCCTTTATATTCCTGCACTACTTTTGAACTTATTATCATGGACACCCTTTACCTACCCCAGCGGATGGGCCACGTTTTGCTGGTAGATGCTCGGGGTAGGTAATTTTGACAACCTTTTAAGGGTTAGTCTTTTGTTAATAAATAAAATCTTAACCTTTTGTCGCTTATCTTGTGTTGTTATCCTTTTGTTTCTTTAATTCTCCTTTGTTTTGATGCACATTTATTGAATAAACAATTTTGAATAAGTCATATTGAAAATATTTAGGACATGATCCATGATCAAATATCCTATAGTTAAAGAATCCCAAAAAGCAATATGTTTTAAGGATCACAAGTCTAGTTGTCAAATTTTAAGGGTTATTCAAATAAATAAGGAATAGAATTAAAAATAGTTAAGGATCATACCTGAGGGTCCAAGTTAGGATCCTAACCATAATAAGGATAACTATAAGATAAACCTTAGAGAGAAGTAAGGATCAAGAATCCCTAGTTGCTTATCTTCAAGGACCTGAAATAGATCATAACTTGGGACTGAGCCAATATAAGATAAGAGTTAGCAACTGGGGACAAGCCCAAGGATAACTGGGGACAAGCCCAAGGATAACTGGGGACGAGCCCTAATAACTGGGGACAAGCCCAAGGATCGTATGTAAACTGGAGTATGGCCCTAACTGGCGACTATCCAAACTTAGTGACATGAAAATGCCAAAACCTTAGCTAACGTGAAAACGTTAGAAACCTTAGGAACGGATGTATGGTACGTCTACCATTATACGGAGGATCCTAGGCATAGCCAGTACAATGGAATTATCAGCCCCTAAAGCGAGTACTGGTCCCACTGCCTTGAACTATACCAGGATCATCATGCGCTACAGGCGGAACTGGGGTCAAGCCCTAATAACTGGGGTTAATCCCAAGGAACGGATTGCTTCTGCAGATAACCAATGTTATGCTAAGAATACATGAACTTTCAAAACTTAAAATCACGTGAGAGATAGATAAAGGACACATGATCCTTATCCGTATATGAGAAAATAAAGAAATGAAATAGTTCAAGATTAGGATATTACCAAAGTAAGGATCACCGATACTTTAAGGATCCTTCAAGGATACCCCTAACGTGAGGATCATCTGTGCCATGAGGATCCTGCTCACATGAAATATTTCTTCAAGTGGACAGCATTCCAAGCTCTTGGTAGCAAATCACCTTCCATGGTTAGCAATCTATATGCCCCCTTTCCTGCTTCAGCTTCAATCAAATAAGGGCCTTCCCATTTTGGAGCCAATTTTCCATCAGCAGGATTGGTGGTATTCTGAAATGCTTTCCTCAATACCATATCTCTGTTAGGGGAGGATTTTCTAACAATTAGTGATCCTTATTCATTATCCTAATATGTGATCCTTACTTCTGTGACAGGTGGTGATCTTCAGAAGAGCTTCAGGATCAGGATCATGGATCACTTTAAGGATCCTTGTACTAACAATTGTTTGCTCATGTTTTGTATTATCTCGCAGGTATAGCAAGCTTGACCAAGTCTTGGCGACATTCCTGGAGAATATTCCTAAACTATTCTGCACGTGCTTGACCAAAAATAGACGTTATGGAGAACGTGGAGGCTTGGCACGAAAGTCGGATAGTTAGTTTAGGTGGTTATTTCTATTTTAAAAAGGGAGTAACGAGCTAGTAGAAAACACTTAGCCATTTTCTGCAACTACACACACTCGTATACTCGCACACTTGAAGCTCTCGACGAACATATACTCATTTTCACTCATTTACACTCACATTTACACATTTCACGATAGTGATCCTTGTACCTAGCTCGTTACTATCCGAAGTTGTAAACATTTAATCATTTATTTGAGCTTGGTGATCGGTAGTTTCCATCACCCGGGGTTTTTTGTGCCGGAGATCAACTCTTGATCAAGGGCTTTTTCCCCGTATAAAACCTTGTGTTGTTTGTGCATTTTACATCGAAGTGATCCTTATCGCTATTACACATTTGAGGCATCATTCCCCGATACAAAGAGTTTGGTTGCATATTATAAACAGAATTTTTAACCAAAACAGTTTGGCGCCCACCGTGGGGCAATTGGTGCTTCGTTCTTAGAAAATTTCGCATTTCTGTGCTTGTTCCGGTTCACTACAACCAAGCAGATGGCTTCCTCAGCGAAGAATGCTTCAAATTTGATGCCTTCATTCACTTCTTCTCAAGGCGTTCCTGCTTTGCCTCCACCACCTTCTGGACCCCAGAAGAATGCCGAGAATGCTGCGAAGAAACCAACTCCCATTTTCTCAAAACCTCCAACTTCTTCTGCTTCTTACACTCCTACTACTAGTGACATGTTTACTTTGATTTTGCAGATGAAGGATCAGATACGGCAACAGGATAAGACCAATGAGAGGATTCTCAAAGAAATCGGAGATCTCAAGAAACAAAAGACAACGGCAGAGGATCATGCCCCACTAGTGCCGAAATCCTTGAAATTTGATACTCCAGTGATTACTTCTCAGCCATCAGTGGTTCCAGACATTCAATACGTGGGTGGACCAAAAGGAGTGCACTACGGAACAACAACAATGACTCAGGCATCAGGTTCATATTTCCAGCCAGCGGGATCCTATCCTCATCATATGGGATCCCTTACGAATTCAGGAGGATATTCAGGATTGCAGCAGGTTCAAGGATCCTCCTTTGTTCCAGGATCATCCCAGGTTCAAGGATCCTCCTTTGTTCCAGGATCATCCCAGGTTCAAGGATCCTCCTTTGTTCCAGGATCATCCCAGGTTCAAAGATCCTCCTTTGTTCCAGGATCATCCCATGTTCAAGGATCCTCCTTCGTTCCAGGATCGTCTCAGTTTCAGGGATCCTTCCAGATGCCAGGATCCTTGAGGAGTTTGCAAACAGGAAGTTCAGATGTCCATCAGGGAGATTTTATTCCAATGCAGACCAATGCTTCTACTGGTCCCTCGATCATTCCAGAGTCTCAACAATATGGATTAACATCCAATCTTCCTAATCTGAATCCAATAGGAGGTAACCCTTTCAATAATTCTTATACTAACCATGGTCTTATGCAGGATCCAGGTATCAATCATGCCATGGCAAGAGAATTGCAAAAGCTAAAAGATATGATATCAAGTGTTCCAGGAGTGGTCAAACCTATCCCTGAGATTGCAGATGGGAGCCACAAGATATCTCGTTTTGCACCACCAATCTGTGATGCTGAGATACCCAAGAGGTTCCATGTGCCAACAATGAAGCTGTATGATGGTTCAACCGATCCTGAAGAACACATAGCACAATACAGGGAGAGGATGGAGATCAATCCAATTCCAGAAAGGTTAAAAGAAGCATGCCTGTGCAAGGGATTCGGATCAACTCTTACTGGATCAGCTCTCAAATGGCTGCTAAGTCTTCCCTCCTACTCTATTACCTCATTTGCTAACCTAGTTAACTTGTTTAATAATCAGTTTTCTTGTAGTAGAAAATTTGAACGATTAACTAGTGATTTATATAGGATAACCCAGGGTCATAATGAATCATTAAGGGATTACATTACCAAATTCAGTAAAGAATCCTTAGACATTCCCAACTTAGATATTGCCACGGCTGTTGAGGCCTTTAAGATGGGACTGCTTAGGGATTCGTCTTTCTATGATGACCTTGTTATGACACCATGCAGGAACTTAGATGAGGTAAGAACCCGAGCACTTAGGTACATCCGGCTAGAGGACGACAAGAGGATCCAGGAAAGGTTAGCAGGATCCTCAAAGCAGGATAAGCAAGGATCCTCATTCAGGAACAACAAGTTCAGATCCTACAATAGATCTGATAACCAGAACGTGCATTCTATTGATCAAGAGGAGGATGATGAGGATTATCCTCCAATCTCTGAATATTGTTTTAGTGTTGATAACAATGAACTAATCCTTGCTATGCAGAACCTAGGCGATAAAGCTAGATGGCCGAGAAAGAACGATAGGCCAGCTGCGACTAAGGATAAATCAAAGTGGTGTGCATATCATGAAGATTTTGGGCACCTCACAGAAGAATGCATTGCATTAAGAAAGGAAATTGGATACTTGTTGAGCAAGGGGCATCTAAAAGAATTGTTGGGAAGAAAAAAGTCAAGAACTCAGGATCCTGAAAGGATCCCTGAGAAGGCTCCAGCCCCTCCAGCAGATGCACAAGTGATAAACTTTATTTCCGGAGGATCCGACATTTGTGGCACATCCTTCTCAGCAGCTAAAAGGCATGCGAAGGAAGCTAAAATGGATAATGGAGAAAGACCAGTTCGAACATCAAGTGTCTCCGAAGGAAAAGTCATAACCTTTGATGAAGAGGATCGTGTTGATATCCAGGATCCTCATCACGATGGTTTAGTTATTACTCTTTTCATATCTAACCATTTTGTCCGCAGGATCCTTATAGACGGAGGAAGTTCGGTGAACATTATCCAGCTGGATGTTCTAAAGAAGATGGGTATCCCTGAATCAGAGATCATACCAAGATCCTCCGTGCTCGTGGGATTTAGTGGCGAAACTAAGAACACCCTGGGGGACATTAAACTCCCAATATATATTGAAGGCTTACACTCTTATCAAAAATTTTGTGTTATTGACTGTTTATCTTGTTGTAATGTTATCCTTGGCAGGCCTTGGATACACGATATGAAAGCAGTCCCATCTACTTACCATCAATGTGTGAAGCTCCCTAGTCCTTGGGGAATAGTGAAGATTGATAGTGATCAGCAGGAGGCTAAGAATTGCTACACTTCATCGATGAAACCAGCCTCGAAGTCAAGGGAGCAATAGCAATCAAGGTATCCTCCAAGGGATGTCTTGGAGGCCAGAGAGCAGGATGTGGTAGAAATCCTCATGGATCCTGATGATCCTGAATCCAAAATATATACCGGATCAGGGATTCTTGGCGAAATGAAAGAAGACCTCATATCCTTCCTTAAAAGGAGAAAGACTACCTTTGCATGGAAACACGAAGACATGACTGGTATATCCAAGGATGTTATCACTCATAAACTCGGCATTGACAGATCCTTCAAACCAATCCATCAAAGGAGAAGAAAGTTTGCACCAGAAAGGAATGCCATCATCCAAGAAGAGGTAGAGAAATTGCTCCGGGCAGGTATGATTAGAGAGGTCAAGTATCCAAGATGGTTGGCCAATGTGGTTGTTGTTCAAAAGAAAAACGGAAAGTGGAGGGTATGTGTCGATTTTACCGATTTAAATAAGGCATGTCCCAAGGATCCTTTCCCTTTACCCCACATTGACTCCATGGTGGATGCAACAGCGGGTCATGAACTGTTAACTTTTATGGATGCTTCATCTGGATTCCAACAAATCCAAATGGAACCATCCGACCAAGAGGATACAGCCTTCATGACTCCAACTGGTATATACTGCTATATTGCTATGCCGTTCGGATTAAGAAATGCAGGTGCAACATATCAAAGGCTGGTGAATATGATGTTCAAGGATCAGATTGGACAGACTATGGAGGTTTACATAGATGATATGGTGGTAAAATCCTTAAAAGCTGAGGATCACCTAAGAGACTTGGAGGAAGCATTCGATATCCTTGACAAATATAACATGAAACTTAATCCTTCAAAATGTCACTTTGGTGTTAAAGCAGGTAAATTCTTAGGATATATGGTGACAAAGAGAGGCATTGAAGCTAGCCCGGAACAAATCAAAGCAATAGTGAACATCAAATCTCCGGCCAATGCTAAGGATGTTCAAAGGCTAACAGGAAGGATAGCAGCCATGAACAGATTTATATCCAAGTCCTCCGAGAAGTGTAAAGAATTCTATGATATCCTAAGGAAGAACAAGAAATTTGAGTGGACGGAGAAGCATGAAAATGCTTTAAAAGCCCTCAAAGATTACCTATCCTCGGCCCCGGCTTTGATGAAACCGGAAAAAGGTGATATGTTATCCTTGTATCTTGCAGTATCCTCAAAAGTAGTAAGTGCGGTCCTTGTTAAGGATCATCAAGGTACACAACATCCTGTCTATTATGTAAGTAAAAGTTTACTTGATGCCGAATCCAGGTATTCACACCTTGAAAAGCTTATTCTTGCATTAATTATGGCATCTACCAAGTTAAGACATTATTTTGAAATTCATGTTATCATTGTTAAAACTAATTTTCCAATTAAGAATGTCCTCAGGAAACCAGAGATGTCAGGAAGGATGGCTAAGTGGGCAGTGAAGCTGAGTGCATATGATATAAGATATGAGCCTAGGACAGCCATCAAATCCCAAGCATTAGCTGACTTTGTGGCTGATTTCAGTAGTGATTTACAAAAAGAAGCTGAGCTAGAAGTCCAGCAGCTAGAAGAGACCAAGGATCCTTGGATACTCTATACTGATGGATCCTCAAACGTCAAAGGCACAGGGCTTGGAATACTACTAAAATCGCCACAGGGGGACATAATACCCCATTCTATAGCTTGTGAGTTCCAAACCACTAATAATGAGGCTGAATATGAAGCCTTAATTGCTGGTTTGCAAATTGCAAAGCATATGGGGATCAGGTATCTTGAGGTACACGTAGATTCTTTGTTGATTACAAACCACTTTAATGGATCATATGCTGTTAAAGGTGAAAAGCGAACCAAGTATTTGGAGATAGTCAAAAGTTTGGCACTCTCTTTTGTTTCCTTTAGTTTGTCACAGGTACCAAGGGAAGAAAATACAGAAGCTGATGCATTGGCTAACTTAGGATCATCCTTGAAGATCCCGGAGGATATCAAGATCCCTATTATTCATATCCTGACCCCAGCTATTGAGGATCATGTGGCTATGGAGATAGGGAATAATTCTGCAATGATCCCTAGTGAGGATACTCGATCCCATTCAGGATCAGGATCATGGATCTCACCAATTATGAGATACTTACAACATGGAGAGATTCCTACAGGAGAAAACCCTAGGGCTTTCAAATCTAAGGTATCTCAATTCACAATTTTAAATAATATGTTGTATAGACGATCTCTTGCAGGACCATACTTGAGATGCATTGAGGATCCTGAAGTTCAAGAAGTTTTAAAAGACTTCCATGAAGGAGATTGTGGAAACCACACTGGGGGCAGGGCATTATTCTCAAGGATCCTGAGGACAGGATACTACTGGCCAACCATGAAGAAAGATGCTGTGGAGTATGCCAGAAGATGTGATCCTTGCCAGAGACACAGCAATATCCTTCATCAACCAGCTGAATTATTGCATCCTATATCCTCCTCTTGGCCATTTATGAGATGGGGTATGGATATAGTTGGAAAGCTCCCTAAGGCACCTGGTGGAAAAGTATTCATGCTAGCTATGACTGATTACTTCTCCAAGTGGATAGAAGCTGAAGCTTTTGCCCAAGTTAGAGAAAAGGAAGTTATATCCTTCATTAAAAGAAATATTATAACTAGATTTGGAATTCCTTCCGAGATTATATGTGATAATGGTTCCCAATTTATTGGGGGCAGAACCACTAACTTTTGTGACAGCTGGGGGATTAGGATGATAACATCAACACCAGTCCACCCACAAGCTAATGGCCAAGCAGAGTCATCTAACAAGATCATCATCAACAATTTGAAGAAGAAGCTTGGATCCAAGAAAGGGAAATGGGCAGAAGAACTACCCTATGTGCTCTGGGCTGACAGGACAACCCCTAAGAATGCTACTGGTCAAACACCATTCTCTTTGGTGTTTGGGGCAGAATCGGTGATCCCAACAGAAATGGTGGTTCCAACTGCTAGAACAACTACTCGTGATCCTGAGGAAAATAATGAACACTTGGCTCAAGACCTGGATACCATTGAAGAAATCAGGGATATGGCTAGGATAAGGATGGCCAGTTATCAGCAAAGAATGGCTGGTGCTTACAACAAAAATGTTAGGATCAGGAGATTTCAAGTTGGAGATATGGTATTAAGGAAAGCATTTCAGAATACCACCAATCCTGCTGATGGAAAGTTAGCTCCAAAATGGGAAGGCCCTTATTTGATTGAAGCTGAAGCAGGAAAGGGGGCATATAGATTGCTAAGCATGGAAGGTGATCTGCTACCAAGAGCTTGGAATGCTATCCACTTGAAGAAATATTTCATATGACCAGGATCCTCATGGCACAGATGATCCTCACGATAGGGATATCCTTAAAGGATCCTCAAAGTATTGGTGATCCTTACTTAGGTAATATCCTAAACTTGAACTAGTTCATTTCTTTATTTTCTCATATAAGGATAAGGATCATGTATCCTTTATCCATCTCTCACGTGAATTTAAGTTTTGAAAGTTCAGGTATCCTTAGCATAACATTGGTTATCCACTGAAGCAATCCGTTCCTTGGGTTTAACCCTAGTTATTTGGGCTTGTCCCCAGGTTCCGCCTGTAGCGCACGATGATCCTGGTATAGTTCAAGGCTTTGGGACCAGTACTCGTTTTAGGGGCTGATAATTCCATTGTTCTGGCTATGCTTAGGATCCTACGTATAATGGTAGACGTACCATACATCCGTTCCTAAGGTTTCTAACGTTTTCACGTTAGCTAAGGTTTCTAACGTTTTCACGTTAGCTAAGGTTTTGGCATTTTCATGTCACTAAGTTTGGATAGTCGCCAGTTAGGGCCATACTCCAGTTTACATACGATCCTTGGGCTTGTCCCCAGTTTACATACGATCCTTGGGCTTGTCCCCAGTTATCCTTGGGCTTGTCCCCAGTTATCATTGGGCTTGTCCCCAGTTATCCTTGGGCTTGTCCCCAGTTACTAACTCTTATCTTATATTGGCTTAGTCCCAAGTTATGCTCTATTTCAGGTTCTTGAAGATAGGCAACTAAGGATCCTTGATCCTTACTTTATTCTAAGGTTTATCTTTTAGTTATCCTTATTATAATTAGGATCCTAACTTGGATCCTCAGGTATGATCCTTAACTATTTTCAATTCTATTCATTATTCATTTGAATAACCCTTATATTTGACAACTAAACCTATGATTCTTAAACCATATCACTTTTTAGAACTTATCGGTTATAGGATATGTGATCCTTGATCGTGTCCTAAACTTTTTGTATATTTTTTCTGATTTTCTAAGGCTTGATAAGTATAAACAAAATGAATATTACAACAGTTGGAAAGTAAGATTTTATAAAGGATAACAACACAAGATAAGCGACAAAAGGTTAAGTTTTTATTTATTAACAAAAAGACTAACCCCTTAAGGTTGTCAAAATTGCCAACCCACATTTCTACCAGCAAAATGTGGCCCGTCCACATGGGTTGGCAAAGGGTGTCCATTGTTTACGGGTCTTTGTAGTGCAGAAAATAAAAGACGGAAGGATAACGAGTGGCTTCATCCCCCAAACAGAGGATCCATCCACCACCCATTATCCTGCCTATTGTCCGCAGGATCATACATGATCCTTAATCCTAAAACCTATTGTTCAAGTACAACCCATCATTGTTCAGCAAAAAACACCATAAACGAAACAAACTATCCAACTTAAAAAATGGACTCCGGCCACGTCTAGAAATATCCATCATCGCCCATTCCAGCAGTCTAAACTTTCGCTGCATCACCACCTCCGGCTCCACTTGCTTCACCCGCTTCATCCTTGCTTCCAGCCTCGATCGTCAGGATCTCTTCAGCCTCCTCTTCATCACCCAATTCAGCCAGCCTTGCTTTCCATTCTTCAATTTCCCAGCTGCTTTTGTCGAAGGCAGGATCCTGAGCTTCCAAGGCCATTTGCAGCTTGGTTTTGTACATTGCTATGGCGGCAGAGACTTTGGCATCATCCGTGATCTCCTGCCTTTCATAGTCAAAATTGACCAGCACCTTAGCCATCTCCTGTTTGGTATCCTGGAGTTCCTTCCGAAGATCAGCAATTGCAAGATCCTTTAGCACGGCAACCTGTTGGAGGTCGGCAATTTTCTTATCCTGATCCTCAACGTGGCCCACATAGTCCTCAATCTCTGCGAATTTCTGCAAAAAGGATAGGGTCAGGATCATGTAATCAGCAGGATATACCAGCAGGATATGTCAACAGGATATATGAGAAAAGACAGTGATCCTCACCTCATTGAAGTACTCGAGGAATTGATGGCGGATTAGAGGCAGACCCTGCAAATCCTCGGCTTCGGAGGCCTTTCTCCTCTTGACTCCCTTTCCTTTGAGGGGTGCCTTAGGGATTGAGGCTGTTGGGCTGGCAGGAACCTTTCTCTTGGAGGATTTGACAGTGGTGAGATCGGTGACACTGAATCTTGAAGCAGCTTTGGCAGATTTTCCAGCACCTACACAATCAAAATAAGATAAGTATCTTTTCTTAATTCATATTTCACTATTTATTTAAATTCTAGACAAGGATACTTACTTGACATTGTGGCAGAGCCTGAGGATATCTCCTGTGAATCTTGGGTTGTTGTCTTGAAAGTTCTTGTCTCAGGGTCGAGTTTCTTGAAGTCAAGGAGCCTTTCCTTAGCAGCAGGGGACAGTTTGAGGTGTGAGACGGTGATAGCTGCATAAAAAGAAAGCAAAAATATGAGTTATTTTTACATCAAAAGGAAGTTCCTGGTGATCCTACTCAGGATCCTCCATCCTACCATGGGTAGCCCACTTTTTAGGAAGATCCTTTCCATCTTGGATGGAATCTCTCTTGACAAAAAAGAAGCGACGTTTCCAATCTTTATCGTTCTTGGTGACGTTGGTAAGAGGATGATCTGCACCGGGTTTTCGCTTGAACAAATAACGGTGAGAGCCAAAGGTGGTAAGATCATACAGTTCTCCCAGCTCTGCCATTCCTAGATCTATTCCCTCCTGATCGATGATCCTTTAAAGGGTGTGTAAAACCCTCCAAATCATCGGCATGGCTTGAACATAAGAGATGTCGGTTAATGAAAAGAAAGATTGGGTGAAGGTTGGAAAAGGATAAGAATAGCCAATGGTGAACGGAGTGACGGGGAAAGCAACCCACGTATCGGAAATATGATCACTCAGGGCATTGGGGTCATAAGGCCTGAACTCGGTGTTCGCTGGGAAACAGTGGCGGATCCTATCTATCTGAGCATCATTGAAGCAGCAGCGTTCTTTAATGGAGTCTTCAATGATCCCCTGGCTTTTCGGAGGACTGTTCTTTGGGTGATCCTTGGCCGGTGAACTTCGGAGCAACATTTTCGAAGAGACGGAGATAAAGAAAGAAAAACAGAGTAAAAGATGAGAAAGAAATACCTGGTTGATCGTCGACTGAGAATTTAAAGGGAGTTTCTTTCGAATTTGAATGCATAATGATCCTATCTATATCTCTATTTATAATTATGATTCTGCAGGATTGTCACTTCCGTGACGTCATGATCTTAACGGCTAGTTCTATTTTAACGGCTATATATCCGTTAGTTAGTTACCGATAAGATCAAGAAAATATAACTCGTATATTTACAATTTCACTCCTTATATTTTGGGGGCAATTGTTAGGGGAGGATTTTCTAACAATTAGTGATCCTTATTCATTATCCTAATATGTGATCCTTACTTCTGTGACAGGTGGTGATCTTCAGAAGAGCTTCAGGATCAGGATCATGGATCACTTTAAGGATCCTTGTACTAACAATTGTTTGCTCATGTTTTGTATTATCTCGCAGGTATAGCAAGCTTGACCAAGTCTTGGCGACATTCCTGGAGAATATTCCTAAACTATTCTGCACGTGCTTGACCAAAAATAGACGTTATGGAGAACGTGGAGGCTTGGCACGAAAGTCGGATAGTTAGTTTAGGTGGTTATTTCTATTTTAAAAAGGGAGTAACGAGCTAGTAGAAAACACTTAGCCATTTTCTGCAACTACACACACTCGTATACTCGCACACTTGAAGCTCTCGACGAACATATACTCATTTTCACTCATTTACACTCACATTTACACATTTCACGATAGTGATCCTTGTACCTAGCTCGTTACTATCCGAAGTTGTAAACATTTAATCATTTATTTGAGCTTGGTGATCGGTAGTTTCCATCACCCGGGGTTTTTTGTGCCGGAGATCAACTCTTGATCAAGGGCTTTTCCCCCGTATAAAACCTTGTGTTGTTTGTGCATTTTACATCGAAGTGATCCTTATCGCTATTACACATTTGAGGCATCATTCCCCGATACAAAGAGTTTGGTTGCATATTATAAACAGAATTTTTAACCAAAACAATCTCCAACTTGAAACTTCCTGATCCTGACATTTTTGTTGTAGGCACCAGCCATTCTTTGTTGATAACTGGCCATCCTTATCCTAGCCAGATCCCTGATTTCTTCAATAGTATCCAGGTCTTGAGCCAAGTTCTCATCATTTTCTTCAGGATCACGAGTACTTGTTCTAGCAGTTGGAACCACCATTTCTGTTGGGATCACTGATTCTGCCCCAAATACCAAAGAGAATGGCGTTTGACCAGTAGCATTCTTAGGGGTTGTCCTATCAGCCCAAAGCACATAAGGTAGTTCTTCTGCCCATTTCCCTTTCTTGGATCCAAGCTTCTTCTTCAAATTGTTGATGATGATCTTGTTGGATGATTCTGCTTGACCATTAGCTTGTGGGTGGACTGGTGTTGATGTTATCATCTTAATCCCCCAGCTGTCACAAAAGTTAGTGGTTCTGCCCCCAATAAATTGGGAACCATTATCACATATAATTTCAGAAGGAATTCCAAATCTACTTATAATATTTCTTTTAATGAAGGATATAACTTCCTTTTCTCTGACTTGGGCAAAAGCTTCAGCCTCTATCCACTTGGAGAAGTAATCAGTCATAGCAATCATGAATAGGTGCCTTAGGGAGCTTACCAACTATATCCATACCCCATCTCATAAATGGCCAAGAGGAGGATATAGGATGCAATAATTCAGCTGGTTGATGAAGGATATTGCTGTGTCTCTGACAAGGATCACATCTCTTAGCATACTCCACAGCATCTCTTTTCATAGTTGGCCAGTAGTATCCTGTCCTTAGGATCCTTGAGAATAATGCCCTGCCCCCAGTATGGTTTCCACAATCTCCTTCATGGAAGTCTGTTAAAACCTCTTGGATTTCAGGATCCTCAATGCATCTCAAGTATGGTCCTGCAAGAGATCGTCTATACAACATATTATTTAAAATTGTGAATTGAGATACCTTAATTTTGAAAGCCCTAGGGTTTTCTCCTGTAGGAATCTCTCCATGTTGTAAGTATCTCATGATTGGTGAGATCCATGATCCCGATCCTGAATAGGATTGAGTATCCTCACTAGGGATAATTGCAGAATCATTTCCTATCTCCATAGCCACATGATCCTCGATAGCCGGGGTCAGGATATGGATAATAGGGATCTTGATATCCTCAGGAATCTTCAAGGATGATCCTAAGTTAGCCAATGCATCAGCTTCTGTATTTTCTTCCCTTGGTACCTGCGTCAAACTAAAGAAACAAAAGAGAGTGCCAAATTTTTGACTATCTCTAAATATTTGGTTAGCTTTTCACCTTTAACAGCATAGGATCCATTAAAGTGGTTTGTAATTAACAATGAATCTACATGTACCTCAAGATACCTGATCCCCATATGCTTTGCAATTTGCAAACCAGCAATTAAGGCTTCATATTCAGCCTCATTGTTAGTGGTTTGGAACTCACAAGCTATAGAGTGGGGTATTATGTCCCCCTGTGGCGATTTTAGTAGTATTCCAAGCCCTGTGCCTTTGACATTTGAGGATCCATCAGTATAGAGTATCCAAGGATCCTTGGTCTCCTCTAGCTGCTGGACTTCTAACTCAGCTTCTTTTTGTAAATCACTACTGAAATCAGCCACAAAGTCAGCTAATGCTTGGGATTTGATGGCTGTCCTAGGCTCATATCTTATGTCATATGCACTTAGCTTCACTGCCCACTTAGCCATCCTTCCTGACATCTCTGGTTTCCTGAGGACATTCTTAATTGGAAAATTAGTTTTAACAACAATAACATGAGTTTCAAAATAATGTCTCAACTTAGTAGATGCCATAATTAATGCAAGAATAAGCTTTTCAAGGTGTGAATACCTGGATTCGGCATCAAGTAAACTTTTACTTACATAATAGACAGGATGTTGTGTACCTTCGTGATCCTTAACAAGGACCGCACTTACTGCTTTTGAGGATACTGCAAGATATAAGGATAGCACATCGCCTTTTTCTGGTTTCATCAAGGCCGGGGCTGAGGAAAGGTAATCTTTGAGAGCTCTTAGGGCATTTTCATGCTTCTCCGTCCACTCAAATTTCTTGTTCTTCCTTAGGATATCATAGAATTCTTTGCACTTCTCTGAGGATTTGGATATGAATCTGTTCAAAGCTGCTATCCTGCCTGTTAGCCTTTGAACATCCTTAGCATTGGCCGGAGATTTGATGTTCACTATAGCTTTGATTTGTTCTGGGCTAGCTTCAATGCCTCTCTTTGTCACCATATATCCTAAGAATTTACCTGCTTTAACACCAAAGTGACATTTTGAAGGATTAAGTTTCATGTTATATTTGTCAAGGATATCGAATGCTTCCTCCAAGTCCCTTAGGTGATCCTCAGCTTTTATGGATTTTACCACCATATCATCTATGTAAACCTCCATAGTTTGTCCAATCTGATCCTTGAACATCATATTCACCAGCCTTTGATATGTTGCACCTGCATTTCTTAGTCCGAACGGCATAGCAATATAGCAGTATATACCAGTTGGAGTCATGAAGGCTGTATCCTCTTGGTCGGATGGTTCCATTTGGATTTGTTGAAATCCAGATGAAGCATCCATAAAAGTTAACAGTTCATGACCCGCAGTTGCGTCCACCATGGAGTCAATGTGGGGTAATGGGAAAGGATCCTTGGGACATGCCTTATTTAAATCGGTAAAATCGACACATACCCTCCACTTTTCGTTTTTCTTTTGAACAACAACCACATTGGCCAGCCATCTTGGATATTTGACCTCTCTAATCATACCTGCCCGAAGCAACTTCTCTACCTCTTCTTGGATAATGGCATTCCTTTCCGGTGCAAACTTTCTTCTCCTTTGATGGATTGGTTTGAAGGACCTATCAATGCCAAGTTTGTGAGTGATTACATCTTTAGATATACCAGTCATGTCTTCGTGTTTCCATGCAAAGGTAGTCTTTCTCCTTTTGAGGAAGGATATGAGGTCTTCCTTCATACCGCCAAGGATCCCTGATCCGATATAGATTTTGGATTCAGGATCATCAGGATCCATGAGGACTTCTACCACATCCTGCTCTCTTGCCTCCAAGACATCCCTTGGAGGATACTTTGATTGCTATTGCTCCCTTGACTTCGAGGCTGGTTTCATCGATGAAGTATAGCAATTCTTAGCCTCCTGCTGATCACTATCAATCTTCACTATTCCCCAAGGACTAGGGAGCTTCACACATTGATGGTAGGTAGATGGGACTACCTTCATATCGTGTATCCAGGGCCTGCCAATGATAACATTACAACAAGATAAACAGTCAATAACACAAAATTTTTGATAAGAGTGTAGGCCTTCGATGTATATTGGGAGTTTAATGTCCCCCAGGGTATTCTTAGTTTCGCCACTAAATCCCACGAGCACGGAGGATCTTGGTATGATATCTGATTCAGGGATACCCATCTTCTTTAGAACATCAAGCTGGATAAAGTTCACTGAACTTCCTCCGTCTATAAGGATCCTGCGGACAAAATGGTTAGAAATGAAAAGAGTAATAACTAAACCATCGTGATGAGGATCCTGGATATCAACACGATCATCCTCATCAAAGGTTATGACTTTTCCTTCAGAGACACTTGATTTTCGAATGGGTCTTTCTCCATTATCCATTTTAGTTTCCTTTGCATGCCTTTTAGCTGCTGAGAAGGATGTGCCACAAATGTCTGATCCTCCAGAAATAAAGTTTATTACTTGTGCATCTGCTGGAGGGGCTGGAGCCTTCTCAGGGATCCTTTCAGGATCCTGAGTCCTTGACTTTTTTCTTCCCAACAATTCTTTTAGATGCCCCTTACTCAACAAGTATCCAATTTCCTTTCTCAGTGCAATGCATTCTTCTGTGAGATGCCCAAAATCTTCATGGTATGCACACCACTTTGATTTATCCTTAGTTACAGCTGGCCTATCATTCTTTCTGGGCCATCTAGCTTTATCACCTAGATTCTGCATCGCAAGGATTAGTTCATTGTTATCAACAGAAAAACAATATTCAGAAATTGGAGGATAATCCTCATCATCCTCTTCTTGATCAACAGCATGCACGTTCTGGTTATCAGATCTGTTGTAGGATCTGAACTTGTTGTTCCTGAATGAGGATCCTTGCTTATCTTGCTTTGAGGATCCTGCTAACCTCTCCTGGATCCTCTTGTCATCCTCTAGCCGAATGAACCTAAGTGCTCGGGTTCTTACCTCATCTAAGTTCCTGCATGGTGTCATAACAAGATCATCATAGAACGACGAATCCCTAAGCAATCCCATTTTAAAGGCCTCAACAGCCGTGGCTATATCTAAGTTGGGAATGTCTAAGGATTCTTTACTGAATTTGGTAATGTAATCCCTTAATGATTCATTATGACCCTGGGTTATCCTATATAGATCACTAGTTAATCGTTCAAATTTTCTACTACAAGAAAACTGATTATTAAACAGGTTAACTAGATTAGCAAATGAGGTAATAGAGTAGGGGGAAGACTTAGCAGCCATTTGAGAGCTGATCCAGTAAGAGTGGATCCGAATCCTTTGCACAGGCATGCTTCCTTTAACCTTTCTGGGATTGGATTGATCTCCATCCTCTCCCTGTATTGTGCTATGTGTTCTTCAGGATCCGTCGAACCATCATACAACTTCATTGTTGGCACATGGAACCTCTTGGGTATCTCAGCATCATAGATTGGTGGTGCAAAACGAGATATCTTGTGGCTCCCATCTGCAATCTCGGGGATAGGTTTGACCACTCCTGGAACACTTGATATCATATCCTTTAGCTTTTGCAATTCTCTGGCCATGGCATGATTGATACCTGGATCCTGCATAAGACCATGGTTAGTAGTATAAGAATTATTAAAAGTGTTACCTCCCATCGGATTCAAATTAGGAAGAATGGATGTTAATCCATATTGTTGGGGCTCTGGAATGATCGAGGGACCAGTAGAAGCATTGGTCTGCATTGGAATAAAATCTCCCTGATGGACATCTGAACTTCCTGTTTGCACACTCCTCAAGGATCCTGGCATCTGGAAGGATCCCTGAAACTGGGACGATCCTGGAACAAAGGAGGATCCTTTAACCTGGGATGATCCTGGAACAAAGGAGGATCCTTGAACCTGGGATGATCCTGGAACAAAGGAGGATCCTTGAACCTGGGATGATCCTGGAACAAAGGAGGATCCTTGAATCTGCTGCGCTCCTGAATATCCTCCTGAAGTCATGAAGGGTCCCATATGCTGAGGATAGGATCCTGCTGGCTGGAAATATGAACCTGATGCCTGGGTCACTGTTGTTGTTCCGTAGTGCACTCCTTTCGGTCCACCCACATATTGAACATCTGGAACCACTGATGGCTGAGAAGTAATCCCCGGAGTATCAAAATTCAAAGATTTTGGCACCAGTGGGGAATGATCCTCTGCCATTTTCTTTTGTTTCTTGAGATCTCCGATTTCTTTGAGAATCCTTTCATTGGTCTTATCCTGTTGCTGTATATGATCCTTCATCTGCAAAATCAAAGTAAACATGTCACTAGTAGTGGGAGTGTAAGAAGCAGAAGAAGTTCGAGGTTTTGAGAAAATGGGAGTTGGTTTCTTCGCAGCATTCTCAGCATTCTTCTGGGATCCAGAAGGTGGTGGAGGCAAAGGGGGAACGCCTTGTGAAGAAGTGAATGAGGGCATCAAATTTGAAGCATTCTTTGCTGAGGAAGCCATTTGCTTGGTTGTAGTGAACTGAAATGAGCACAGAAATACGAATTTTTCTAAGAGTGAAGCACCAATTGCCCCACGGTGGGCGCCAAACTGTTTTGGTCAAAAAATCTGATGAGGATAATGCAACCAAACTTTCTGTTACGGGGTATGATGCTTAAAATGTAGAACAATGACAAGGATCACTTCAATGTAAACTGCACAAATGACACAAGGATTTATACGGGGAAAAAGCCCTTGATCAAGAGTTGATCTCCGGCACAAAAAACCCCGGGTGATGGAAACTACCGATCACCAAGCTCAAATAAATCAATAAACATTTACAACTTCGGATAGTGACGAGCTAGGTACAAGGATCACTATGGTGAAATGTGTAAAAATGAGTGAAAACTAATAAGTGTTCGCCGAGAGCTTCAAGAGTGCGATTATATGAGAGTGTGTGTAGCTGAAAATGACTAAGTGTTCTAATTCTAGCTCGTTACTCCTTTTAAAATAGAAGTTAGCTACAATAACAAACTATCCGACTTTTGTGCCAAGCTCCCACGTTCTCCACAACGTCCATTTCCAGTCAAACGTGTGCGAAATACCCGTGGAATATTCCATAGTAACGTTGCCAAGACCAAGTCAAGCTTGTTACTCCTGCGAAGTAATACAAAACACAAACAAACAATTGTCAGTATGAGGATCCTTAAAGTGATCCATGATCCTGATCCTGAAGCTCTTCTGAGGATCACTATCTGTCACAGAAGTAAGGATCATTAATTAGGATAACGAATAAGGATCACTAATTGTTAGAAAATCCTCCCCTAACAATATATACAACTGAACACAAACATAAATAAATATATACACAATGACTTTCATATAATTGTATAAATGACGGTAAGTTGATAGTATGCTAGTATAAGTAACTCAAACGTATTGGTGTCCGTCCATGTGACATTTTAGTTCACGTAAGCTCCTAGTGATTTTTTTTCCAGATGTGTGAGTGCATAATGTCTATCACTTCCGTCAATCATGTCTCGTAGCAAGAAACTGATTAAAACAAGGTTTTATAAGGTTAAATATAGGATAATGGCATAATTGTACATTGGGAGTCTTTCCTTAATGAGAGCCCTATAAATAGGAGTGTTTTAGTTCATTTTATAACTTTTGCACATTAGAGAACTTTAGAGAAGATCTAGAGAGAAAAAGTGCTACAAGGTGATTCAAGGTTTTGTACTTTGTCAAATCTTCAATAGAATCATCATATTATTACGTTCTTGTGTCGATCTACACACGTACACGGATTCCGCACGTGATACGTGTTCTTCGCAATCGTCGGGAGTTCGAATTCGATCCGAAATCGCATCCACAAGTGGTATTAGAGCGGGAGATTGATTGCACGGACTAAAGATACAAGATTTCATGAAACTTCAGAAGATTCAGATCCGAATTCGTCAATTTTCACCTTCTACTCATCTTCTTTACTTTTTACACTTTAAAACTCAGATTAATAAATTTTTAACGCATAAAAACGCTTGAATTTTTTATATGATGTGCGAAAAATGGTTTTGATTAATCCTACAAAGTTTCAAAACAAATTTCAAAGTTTAACTAGTTCAATTTGTCATAAAACCTGTGAAATCCTTAATCTCTACACATCCAAAGTGCAAGGGCTTATTAGTTACTAATTAAAGATAGTTATATGGCGGTTACATGGCGGTTATAAACTTCAGGGACTGAAAGTGGCAAACCAGAAGTTAATAACCACCACTCCAAGGGTTGCGAAATCCCTAGGAGAGGCACCTCTTGATTTCGGCAGCCACAAGGAAAGGAAGGGGATGCAACTTTTCATGTTTAGAGACGCACCTCTTCATGTTAAATCTCATCACAAGATCCTAGAGACACACCCGTTCACGAAGAGACGCGTCTATTCACTCGTACCCTTAGAAAACTATAAATAGGGATAGTTAGATTCACTTGTAATCAGTTCATATCATTCATTACATTCAAAAACACTATCATTGTATTCGATTGCAAGTTATATGAAAGTTTAGCTTTATCATTTGCGATCTAGAGATCAAAGATCATTCTGGGCAACAATTGGTATCAGAGCATCAGGCTCTAAGGCATCGCAGGGAATTCGCGATCAGGTTTTATTATTCTTTCTCAATTCGCAAATTAGTTTTATTTTCGGTTCAGGGTCGAACCAGGGGTTAGGAATCTAAGGTTTTGATTCCGGGGTTTAGTGCGAATTAGATTGATTGTTTATTACGCGTTGGGTTATATGCGGGGGTTAAGGATTAGAGGTTTGTTGAAACCACGAAAGATAAAAGTTTTTGAAAGTGAAGATTGTTCGGTCAGAAGACATGTCAGGAACAACCGGACCAAATTCACAAATTATAATTCAAAAGGAAGGAAGTTCTCTTTCTCAATTCCAGTGTCCTATTCTGAAAGCAACAAACTATACGGTTTGGGCAATTCGCATCAAAACGATTTTAGAAGCGAATGGACTTTGGGAAACGATTGAACCGACAGAAAATACGCAAATGGATGTTAAGAAACATAAGGCAACAATTGCTTATCTGTTCCAAGCAATACCAGAGGATGTTGTATTGCAAGTTGCAAGTTGTAAAACTGCAAAGGAAATTTGGGAAAATCTCAAGACTAGACACGTTGGTGTTGATCGGGTACAGAAGGCTCGTTGGCATACACTTTTATCAGAATTCGAGTTAATGCAAATGAGGGAAGATGACACTATAGACTCCTTTACTGCAAAGATAAACAGTGTAGTTACCCGGGCAAGCGAATTAGGGACAACACTGAGTCAACCGACTCTGGTACGTAAACTCCTAAATGCAGTGCCAGATAAGTTTACTCAGATTGTCGCATCGATGGAACAGTACTCCGATCTAGAAACAATGACGCTAGAAGAAGCGGTCGGAAGGTTAAAAACGTTCGAAGAAAGACTTAAGCAAAAGAAAGGAAGCCCAGGAGAAATTCAAGACAAGTTAATGTTTACACATCACGACAACAACTCAGGAAGAGGAAGACAGTTTGGAAACCGCGGGCGTGGCAGGTTCAACCAACCGCGTGGAAACTGGCGAGACAATAAAGACAGGCAAAGCACTAAGAACGAAGGATCTTCGTATAGACCCAGAGGTGGAAGGTCTAAGAATTGGAGGAATTTTGGAAGAAACCAAACAGACATGAGTAAGATCCAGTGCTTCAAGTGTCAGAAGTATGGACACTTCAAGAAAGACTGTCCTGAGAAAGATGTTGTACAAGAACATTCAAATCTCGTCGAGGAAGACGAAGCACCCGTATTGCTAATGGCAATACAAGAAGAAAACGTTGCTCAAGAAAGGGTTCTACTAAACGAAGAACGCATAGAACCAGCAAGTTACGCCAGAGAAGATGAAAGTCTATGGTACTTAGACAACGGGGCCAGCAACCACATGACAGGAGTGCGAAGTCACTTCAGAGAATTGGATGAAAAGGTGACAGGGCAAGTTCGGTTCGGAGACGGGTCCCACGTAGAAATTAAAGGCATAGATTCAATACTGCTGGAATGTCTGAACCAAGAACAAAAGATTGTTTCTCAAGTATACTACATTCCAAGTCTGAAAAGCAACATATTGAGCCTCGAACAACTCACAGAAATCGGTTGCAAAGTAGTAATGGATGGAGACTTACTAACAGTCCGCGACAGAAACAGAAAGTTGCTAATGCGAGTCAGGAGAATGAGGAACAGGTTGTATAAAGTAAAGTTGAAGATTGGAAGGCCAATCTGCCTGCTATCAAATACATAAGATTTAGCATGGTTATGGCACGCAAGGTTAGGCCATTTACACTTCGATGCTATTAAGGAAATGACTCGAAAGGACTTGGTACATGGAGTTCCTCAAATAAGTCATGCCAATCAAGTATGTGACGCATGCTTATTAGGAAAACATACTAGGACACCATTTCCAAACCAGGCAAAATTCAGATCTTTAAGACCTCTGGATTTAGTCTATGGAGATTTGTGTGGTCCTATATCACCATCAACACATGCTGGGAAGAAGTATATATTTCTACATGTAGATGACTGTACTCGCTACATGTGGGCATATCTACTAACTTCCAAGGATCAAGCATTCGAAACTTTCAAGCAGTTCAAAGAAAAGGTGGAGACAGAAACTCGAACCAAGTTAAAAATGCTAAGGACGGACAGAGGAGGAGAATTCACGTCGGCTGAATTCAACAAGTATTGCAAGGACAATGGCATAGCGAGACAGCTTACAGCGCCATATTCCCCACAGCAAAACGGAGTAGTGGAAAGAAGAAACAGGACGATGTTGTCAACTACTCGAAGTATGTTAAAGGCAATGAACATGCCACAAAATTTCTGGGGAGAAGCAATAAGACATGCGTTATATTTATTAAACCGGATTCCGACAAAGGCTTTGGTAAACAAGACCCCGTTTGAAGCATTGAAAGGAAGAAAGCCGAATCTGGAACACTTAAAGGTTTTTGGCTGCACAGCATACGCTAAGGTATTACCACTTCAACAAAAGAAGTTAGATGATAGAAGTGCACCTATGGTTTACCTTGGAATAGAAGAAGGATCAAAGGCATACAAATTATATGATCCGGCAAAGAACAAGGTATGTGTCAGTAGAGATGTAAAGTTCATGGAAGGTCAACCATGGAACTGGAATAGTCATATGGAAACGGTAGATTCAGGGAATCCCGAATGGACAAACTTTGTCATTCAAGAAGATGATAACCCACCAGAGTTAGAAGAAAATGAACCAAGTAGTCCTGGTAGTAGCGGGCCACATCATGAAGATTTAGGAGTAGATCAGACAGAAGAACAAGACTCCTATGAAACCCCGCCAGCACATTCGTACAATCAGAACTCGGCAGGAAGTTCAAGCAGATTATCAAGTAGAGGTCCATCTACATCTGAAAGTACAACAGAGAGTATTAGTGACACTCCAGTAAAACTGAGAAGTCTCGAAGAACTGTATGAAGAGACGGAGGAAATTCAAGTAGATCCACAAGAATTACTACTTACTGAAGAAGAACCAAGGAATTACAAGGAAGCATCTAGTGACAGAAAATGGATTGAAGCAATGAAGGCCGAGTTAGACTCGATAAACAAGAATAACACTTGGAGATTGACAGAGTTGCCAAGAGATCACAAGGAAATAGGTTTAAAGTGGGTATTCAAGACTAAGAAAGATGCAAACGGAAACGTGGTCAGACATAAAGCAAGGCTGGTTGCAAAAGGATATGTTCAGCAACACGAAATAGACTTTGATGAAGTCTTTGCACCAGTAGCACGTATAGAGACAGTTCGACTAATGTTGGCTTTAGTAGCATATCAAGGTTGGGAAGTACATCACTTAGACGTGAAGTCTGCATTCTTACACGGAGATCTCAAGGAGGGGGTCTATGTCTTACAACCAGAAGGATTTGTAAAGAGAGGAAATGAAGGAAAGGTTTATAGACTATCAAAAGCACTGTATGGATTGAGACAAGCACCAAGAGCTTGGAATACGAAGTTAGATCAAACCCTAAAGTCACTTAACTTCAAGAAGTGCACTTTAGAAAATGCAATCTATACAAGGACGAGTGAGACTTCTATATTGATAGTTGGAGTCTATGTTGATGATTTGATAGTCACTGGAACATCAAGGAAGGAGATAGATGTTTTCAAATCTCAGATGAAGGACAAGTTTGAAATGAGTGATCTAGGATTGCTAGCATATTATCTGGGAATAGAAGTTATTCAAGCAGGGGGTGAGATAGCCATCAAGCAGACAGGCTATATCAACAAGACGCTGATATGTTAACCTGCAAGGACACAAAGATTCCTATGAATCCAGGAACACAATTAATGAAGACTGAAGAAGGAGATCTAGTAGATGCAACACATTACAGAAGCCTGATAGGTTCTCTCAGTTACTTATTGCATACAAGGCCAGATCTATGTTACCCAGTCAGTCTACTTTGTAGATTCATGCAAGAACCAAAGGAGCAACACTTGAAAGAAGTAAAGCAAATACTACGTTATATCAAAGGAACTAAAGAGCATGGAATCATATACAAGAAGCAAGGAGGATGTAAGATCACAGGTTATAGTGATAGCAGTTTTGGAGTTAATACAGACAAAGGAAAAGGAACGACTGGTCTGGTATTCTACTTTGGAGAATCACCTATAACCTGGTGTACACAGAAGCAACAGACAGTGGCATTATCATCATGTGAATCAGAATTCATGGCAGCCACTGCAGCAGCATGCCAAGCACTATGGCTTAAAAGACTATTAAGTGAAATTACAGGCTGGAAGGAAGAGAAGATAACACGCAGGGTGGATAACGTTTTTGCAATAGCACTCATGAGAAATCCAGTCTTTCATGGAAGAAGCAAGCACATTGATACACGCTATCATTGCATAAGAGAATGCGTGGAGAACGAACACATCAATGTGGAACATATAAGTGGAGAACTACAACGGGCAGACATACTAACAAAGGCACTAGCAAGGGTCAAGTTTGCTACAATGCGAGAACTGCTCGGAGTTCAAGATCTACAACAACTCAAGGATGTTCAAGATTAGGGGGGTGAATGAAATCCTTAATCTCTACACATCCAAAATGCAAGGGCTTATTAGTTATTAATTAAAGATAGTTATATGGCGGTTACATGGCGGTTATAAAGTTCAGGGACTGAAAGTGGCAAACCAGAAGTTAATAACCACCACTCCAAGGGTTGCGAAATCCCTTGGAGAGGCACCTCTTGATTTCGGCAGCCACAAGGAAAGGAAGGGGACGCAACTTTTCATGTTTAGAGATGCACCTCTTCACGTTAAATCTCATCACAAGATCCTAGAGACACACCCGTTCACGAAGAGACGCGTCTATTCACTCGTACCCTTAGAAAACTATAAATAGGGATAGTTAGATTCACTTGTAATCAGTTCATATCATTCATTACATTCAAAAACACTATCATTGTATTCGATTGCAAGTTATATGAATGTTTAGTTTTATCATTTGCGATCTAGAGATCAAAGATCATTATGGGCAACAACCTGCAGAAAAGTCGTGTTTTTCGCTGAACTCAGTTCTGCTTCGTACGAACCCAGTGTCACTTCGTACGAAGCCAGTTAGGTGTTACGAAGCTGTTGTGTTGGTCAGATCTTCAGCTTCGTACGAAGCCACATCATTGTTTACGAAGCCACATCAGTTTTACGAAGCCACGTTATTAGTTTGGTACGAAGCCATAGCTTCATACGAAGCCAAGGTTGGTAGTAGTTACTGTTTGTTGTTACGAACCCACCACATGACTTGCATGCATGTTACTACATATGAATTCATTATTGTGTCTGAGATTTGTTTTCATACGAAGCTAGAATTACGAACTGGCAAGTCTTTCTACAAAGCCAGGTCTACGAACCGGTTAGATATTACAAACCCACATTCTTGTACAAAGCCAGAATTCTAGTTACAAACCCAGTTCTGCGTGTTCAGTTTTACTTCTACGAACCTAGATTAAATATGAGGCCAAGTTCTGATAGCCTTCGAATTGATTTGCAGTGGAAACATCATATTGGTTTGGTTCCATATTAACAACGAATTGATAGTGAATTGATGGTGATATATGTGATGGATTTGAAAGGACAATTGAACAGTTAATTGTCTTGGTACCGAGAAATGTTCCCGGCAACAGACATATATACATTAGGAAGAGGAACGGTTGTGAAGGAGGTTGAATTTTGGCGGGAGTAACCGCCATTCGAAACGATACCAACCTACCGACACACCCATTCAAATATACCGTCACACACATACATTTAAGAATGATATATCCTAAGTTTAATACATAATATATATATATATATATACGAATTATGTTTATGACTATCTAATACTCTCCACTAAACATGATTCTGTTTACGAGAGTATTTAAGAACATTTTCATTAGCATAATCCATTGCTGCTCTTGCTCTGTTGAAATCAAACGTCCTTCTTGTATGCCTCCTTTTGATCTCATTCCATCCATTGTCGGTAAAAAGTGCATAGTGCTCCGTTGGATTTTCAGCAACCACATGACTCTCATCATGACCTGCATCTTGTTCGGCATCATCTCCTTCACTCCGGTTGCTTCTTGGATCCATCTTACTACCCAGCACTTCCTTTTCATCTGTCATTTCTTTATCATAAACATTTGATTGAATGGTTTTAAATTTGTAGTAATAGACAAGGACATCTAAGTACATTGCGTACATAAGACACATTAATTCACCATCACTGTACTCAAAGCCTATATCTTTGGCCACCTTTGGCCACAGATTGTTTTCGGTCACTCTTCGATGCCCACCTTCTTTTTCTATTTCCAAATACAGATCTAACAGACTCACTTTCTTGGATCCATCTTACTACCCAGCACTTCCTTTTCATCTGTCACTTCTTTATCATAAACGTTTGATTGAATGGTTTTAAATTTGTAGTAATAGACAAGGACATCTAAGTACATTGCGTACATAAGACGCATTAATTCACCATCACTGTACTCAAAGCCTATATCTTTGGCCACCTTTGCCACAGATTGTTTTCGGTCACTCTTCGATGCCCACCTTCTTTTTCTATTTCCAAATACAGATCTAACAGACTCACTTTCCAATTGTTTGAGGCATAAGCCGGAATTGGCCTTGTCGTCACCCCCAATTTCTTCGTTATAAACCACTCCACCATCTCTTCAAACTTCGTTTGCAGTATAAACTTATACTTTCCGACATATTCATCATCATCCATCATGTTGAGTAACGCTTTACAATCTAAAAAATCCTTGAATTTCATTGTTTGAAGTATCATCACGTTCCAGTCTGGTTCGTTGGATGATATTTCTAGTTTTTCGAAGTAATCATTCAAGTAATTTGTTTTGAACATCATAAATTCTGATTCTTTGTTCATCATTTTCTGTTTTTCTACAACACCCATCTCCTCCGCTTTCGTCAATCCAGACTTAATACTTATGTTGTTGTTTAGGGGAACACTAAAGGTTGGAAACATTTTGCACTTGTCTCCGGTGAATTTCACCGTAAAACCTTGTGTGATTAACTGATCATAACTTAAGACATTTCTATCTATATCTTGTGTATAAAATACACTTTGAACCCGGATCTTCTCCACCCCTAAAACGATGTCTACCACTCTTATACCCCTTATAAAATAAAACTGATTTTCACCAGTGTTTGTTTCAACATCGTTCATGCACTTAATGCGCTTAAACCTATCTAGATTTCCAGAAAAATGGTGTTTTAGAGTTTTGCTAACATACCACATTTCCGACCAAAAACCTCCGTCAGTTCCGACCACGAGATACTCTGTTTTCTAACCATTTCTGTGATCTTCATCTTCGTCATATTGTTGTTGCACCCCAGTGTTTATAGCGAGACATATTAGTTGAGATTCTTCATCGTCTTCCTTCTTCTTGCAGTTTGAAATCTGGTGGCCTGGATTGTTACAGTAGTAACATCGCCTAATCAGCCACTTTCGTTCCTGTCTTTCGTCTGAACAATGTTGACATGGTAATGTTGTAGAGGTTGCCCTGAGATCAGAATTGCCTGGCGCTCTGATACCACTATGATAGCCTTCGAATTGATTTGCAGCAGAAACATCATATTGCTTTGGTTCCATATTAACAACGAATTGATAGTGAATTGATGGTGATAGATGATGATGGATTTGAAAGGAAAATTGAACAGTTAATTGTCTTGGTACCAAGAAATGTTCCCGGCAACAGACATATATACATTAGGAAGAGGAACAGTTGTGAAGGAGGTTGAATTTTGGCGGGAGTAACCGCCATTCGAAACGATACCAACCTACCGACACACCCACTCAGATATACCGTCACACACATACATTTAAGAATGATATATACTAAGTTTAATACATAATATATATATACGAATTATGTTTATGACTGTCAAATAAGTTCTTCGTACGAAGCCAATTATTACGAACCCACAAGAGTAAGAACCTAGAGCCCACCTTCGTACGAACCCAGATTGGTTGTTTGTTTCATACGAACCTAGATTTGGAACTGTTATTAGGATTCGACATATCTGATTCAGTTTTATCTTACTGATCAGTGTATCAGCATATCATTGTGATTGGTATTCACTGTAGAATTAATCTGTTATTTTGCACAGATTTACAGCTTATTCACTGCAGAATCAGTGTGTATTGGCTGCAGAATCAGTATTCGGTTTCATCCGTTGGTTGCTATTTTTTCGCTGAAAATAAGGATGTTCGCTGAAGTCCATCTGTTAATCAACGAAGCTGTCGGTTTGGTAAAAGGAATTATTTGCAGAAACGATTTATTCGCAGAAATATTAAGTTCATTTGCTGAAATAAGAGGTTCATACGCAGAATTAGTGAACAACTAGTATATCCGCAGAAGTCGTTAAATAGCCCGTTCGCTAGTAGTTCATTTGTTGTTTGTTCATCAGCATTGGCATTGCATTATTAGCAGAATTATTAGCTGCAGAATTATTCACTCGCAGTTTGTGGTTCGATCATTCACTAAATGTTCATTAGTTACATTGGTTACGGGTTAAAAAGTTGGAGCGAATTATTTGTGTTAAGTCTATCCGCATATCGTTCAATTCATTCGCACAACCTCACAAAAGCATTATTCGTGTTGTGTTCAAAAGAGTCTTGTTCATCCGCACGACTCTTAGATCAATTCTTGTCCGCAAAAATTCAACATTATTTCATCGTCACACATGTTTTTAAGTATTCGGTTTTTTTTAAAATCTAATCAAGTGTTTGTTTAACTATTTGCAGGTGATAATCAAGGTAATATTCAAGATATAATCGAAGAATCCAAACATCATGGCTGAAGAGTTTTACAACGAGTTTTATAACGCGTTCACTTCCGAGTCATCCGAAACAACAGTTGCACCAAAAAGTATTTCGAAAGCAATAACTAAGAATATAAAACATGAAAACTTTTATGGAACTCACTCAAAACCACCGAAACTTGATAATATTGAAGATTATACTTGGTGGAAAGAGAGGTTTATAAATTGGGCAAAAGCTTATGCTCATGAGAGTTGGTTTTGTATGGAATTTGGGTATAAAAGGCCAATAAATGATAAAAAATGAAGTAATTCCACTTGCAAGCTTAGAAACTGAAGACAGAAAGACATTTTCTCATGAACAAAGAATGACCGCGTTAATTCAACAATCGATCAGAGATAATATCTTTGCATTACATAATAATGATGGATCATCAAAGACTGTGTGGGAAGCATTGCGAGTGAAAGATGAGGGAGGAACACAAATTAAAAAGAATAAAATATCATCGTTAAAAAAGGAATTTGATTCGTATGAGTGTATGAAAAGGTGAAAATATGAGACATATGATTGAAAGATTTTGTCACTTAAAAATTGAACTTGAGAGATTTGGAATCACAAAAACTAGGGAAGAAATAATTGACAAAGTGATCGAAGCGTTACCACATGTTGATAACTGACAGACCTTTGTCATGATACTAAAAAATGATTCAAGGTTCGATGATTTTACCCTGGATACACTGATAGAGAGACGACATGAGCTGGAACTGCAAAAACAGAACGAAATTAGCAGTTCGACTTATCAGCAAAATGTGGGTCTTTACTACAGAGGAAGCTTACTCTCAACCAATCAATCATCTAAGATTGGTACAACTTTTAGTGTTGAAAAATCAAAATATTCACAGAAAGATAGTTCTTCAAGTTACAATCCAGGTTATCATTCTTCCTCAATGACATCAAACACAGCAGAACCGGATGAGATTCATTGTAACATTGCTTTGAAGCTGAAAAATTCTCCAACAATGAGTATCAATGCTGCTAAACAACAGATGAGTTTCTTAGCATCAATTCTGGAGTCATATGAGAGTCTGGTGGTAGGGAGAATCGAAAACCCCGAAATGACAAAAGAAGATTATGACCAGATAGACCCGGAGGAGATGGAACTCATTGATATCAGATGGTGTTTGGCTAGTGGCATTAGAAGAGCACAGCGTTTTGTGGAGATAACAGGCAGACAGTGTCTTGATGGTTCAAACACAAAGCTAGGGTTTGATAAATCGAATGTCACATGTTTCAGAAGTAAACAGAAGGGGCATTTTAAAAGAGAGTGCGTGAATCGGGAGGTGAATAATCATGATAATCCATTTCATGACGATTACTACAAGAAGGCCATTTATCATCAGAACAGTGAACAATCGTCAAAGCCGGTTCAAAAGCAGATTGATGAAGGTCCATCCAAAGAAAAGAAACAAGCAATGGTGACGATTCATGATGATAAAGGGTTTAATCGGGACCAAAAACTCGGCGGATCCTGGACGATTCATGATGACGAAGGGTTTAACTGGAGTAAATACTTAAAGGAAGAGAAAAGGGCGTTGGTTGCTGAAGTGAAAATGAAAGAAGAAGTTCTTCAAGAGAAAACACTCAGAGAAAGATATTTTGCATATTACAGAATAGAAGAAATGCAAAAAGAGTACGATGAGGCTAGGGGAATGGGTCGATGGGACAAGAAAAGAGAACGCTACATCAATCATAAAGGAGATACGTTTGTTGAATCAAGCAAAGTGGTTTACAATGATGTACTGCAATTATTCCTCTGTCCGGGGAGTATTATTCAAAGAAAGAAGCAGATAAAGATTATCTCAAAAAGCTAGTTAAAATCATCAGAGATGTTATGACAACTAGCTTGAAGAAGAGAGAATTAAGAAAAGTGTTGAGAAGTTGGTGGATGAATTGAAGAAAACTGCAGAGGAAGGCTGTGGTGAACAGAAGGATGAAGAGGCGAAGAAAGAAGAAGCAGTTGGTGAAGAAAGTCAGAATATGGCTGATGAGAAGCTGAAGAAGCCAGCAGAAGAAGCTGTTGCTAAAAAACAGCAGATAATGGAAGAAGTTCAGAAGCATACGGCAGAAGAAACCGAGGTGCCAAAACTTGAGGTAAATACTCAAACTAAATCTTCTGAATCATTATATAAAACTAATAATAAACTGACGAGCAGCAAGAAATGCGTGGAGACATTCAGTGCGTGTACTGAAAAGGATGAAAAATTTAAAATCAGAGATATGGAATTTTCTAAAATTGAAGGAGTTTTCAAAGATAAATGCAAAGAAATGTTTGAAAATGAAAAGGTTTTGAAAGATAATGATAAAAAGCTGACATAAAAATGTAAAGTTTTTGAAAAAGAAAATGCGATTTTGAAACAAAAGTGTTCAGCTATGACAGAAGAATGTTTACAAAAAAAATGCAGTTCAAGAAATGAAAAAAGAATATGGTTCAAAAAAATTGGCATATCATATTACAAAAGAATCATATGAAGCGGTGAAAAGTCAAATGAAACTTGTTCAATCTAGACTTTCACAATGTTTTGAGACATCGCAAATGTCACACCCCCAAAATCCACACACGGAGTACCACCGCTTGGAGGCGTGACATGACCAGGATCAAGCCACCAATCATATTGAACATAAGTATAAAGTAAAAGTCATTCATCAATACGATAGGTGTTTGCAAAACCAAATATAAACAAGTGTGTAGCGGAAGCATTACTGTAAAACCCATCATAAGTTTAAGTACAAAAAGTTATAATGTTTGACAACACATTCACGATCCATGTCCACAACGACTGTGCCTCCCGTGCAAGCTCCAAAAGTACCTATGGTCCTGCAAGGCATGTAACAGAGAGTCAACAACTAGTTGAGCGAGTTCACAGTTGGTTATTTAGTTATAATGTTCATTTCGTAAATCGTATGCTCGATTAGTAATCATGTATCGTATGTAATAGCATCGCGGCCCTCAAGGCATGTTTGCGAAGTTTAGTGGGGGTTTCCCATGTTTTATAGACTAGTTATATTTGTATCGCGGCCCTCCAGGCATGTTTGCGAAGATTAAAGTATAGTTCGCGGCCATTCCAGGCATGTTTGCGAAGATCGTTCTAGTATAGTTCGCGGCCATTCCAGGCATGTTTGCGAAGATCGTTCTAGTATAGTTCGCGGCCATTCCAGGCATGTTTGCGAAGATCGTTCTAGTATAGTTCGCGGCCATTCCAGGCATTTTTGCGAAGATCGTTTTAGTATAGTTAAGGTTGTTGTCCTACCCAAGGAGGACGAACGTACGTACGTATTCTACCCAAGGAGAATACGCAGGATTAATATTGGCATCCTACCCATGGAGGATGGCGGTACATATCCTACCCAAGGAGGATATGTAGGTTCCGTTTAATTTCTTTAACCCATTCCCAACCACCGGGAATCCCATGCCTTAGAAAGTGTGTGAACTCACCTGAGTTTGCTCGGTATGCTAAGTATGTGCTCAAAGTAAGTCAATCACGTCCTAAAGTACGCACGTATAGAATAATCAGTTGGTGTTCAAGTTGCTCACGTATAAGCAGGTAGCACGTAATCACAATCATACAAGTCATGTCTAACGTCTAACAGCAGTTAAATATTCCAGTTAACACTTAACAGAATCCATTCAAGTTACAGCACAGCTCGACGAAACACATATACGGCGAAACACATATGTTGGCGAAACAAGATATTGACGAAACACATTCTGTTTCGTCGAGGTGTCCCCTGGCGAAACAGAACTTCTGATTCGTCGACTACGCTTGGCGAAACACATTCTGTTTCGCCGAGAGTTCTGTTTCGTCGGACGTCAGTTTCGCAGACAACAGAGGCAGCAGTTACGAATATACACAGAACCCTAATCAAGATGCTAACTTGAATTCAGAATCGAATCATATTAACAACATTCAGAACCGAGCATTCGATCATATTCAGTTTCGCATAGAATTACGCATCCGATTAACCATGTATATCGCAATCAAGAACATCATACCCATATACTCCTATATAATCCAGAAATCAAGTATATACACAAACATGAATCGAGCTATTACAGAAATATTAAACCGATTAACGAACACACACTAACCGGAATAAGAGAAATACGAATCGATCGCTAAGATATCGCCGGGAACCTCCAACTGCCGTCGCACAGGAGGGAAAGGGGCTCTAGGGTTTTGGTTGTTTGATAGCAGATGTAAAAACTGATGTTGTTTCACGTTTTAAACTCAAAATAGCGTGTTGGGCCCGAACTGGGCTTCGGTGAAACTGGGCTCGGCGAAACAGACTTCTGTTTCGTCGAGATGCTTTTGGCGAAACAGTCTGTTTCGTCGAGATTTGTTATGGCGAAACACACTTGTGTTTCGTCGGGTTCTTTCATAAGTTAAGCAGTTTACGTTTCTCGACAGGTTCCATGTTATACAATCAAACACATAATCATGTAAACACAATACGTTTATTATAACACGAAGTGTACAGTTACAAGTCAGACAAGTCAAACAACTAAACAGTCAAAGTCAACGTGCAATAAGTGCAAATAAAGAATGTTGGAAATTTCGAGTTGTCACATTATCCCCAACTTGAAAGAAATTTCGTCCCGAAATTTAGTATGCAGTTACTGAGGAAGCTAATAGTGTGACGTTGTTTACCTGTTTCGTATCGCGGCTCCCCGAGCATGTATGCGAAGATTACTGGTTTTCCTGGGGTGTCACATTACCCCCCCCCCCCCCGTTGATTTGGAATTTCGTCCCGAAATTCTGCAATAGTAGCTTCAGCCTCAGTAGTAGTTGCATTGGTTCCGAATAACTGGGGATATTTGAGTTCCATTTGATCTTCTCGTTCCCAGGTATACTCTGGGCCACGACGGGAGTTCCAACGAACTCGTACAAGAGGGATTCTCGTGTTCTTGAGGACCTTAACATCCCGGTCCGTGATTTCAACAGGTTCCTCGACGAAGTGCAACCGCTCGTCGATAGTGAGTTCCTTTAAGGGAACTATGTGGGTCTCATCTGACGTACACTTCTTCAGATTCGACACGTGAAAGACATTGTGAACTGCACTGAGTTCAGGTGGTAAGTTCAATCTGTAGGCCACTTTGCCTATTTTCTCAATAACCTTGAAAGGTCCAACATATCGTGGATTTAGTTTGCCGTGTTTGCCAAAACGAACCACACCCTTCCAGGGTGAAACTTTAAGTAGCGCTCGATCCCCAACCTGGAATTCGAGTAGTTTCCTGTCTCAATCAGCGTATGCTTTCTGACGGTCGCGTGCTGCCGCCATGCGTTGTCGTATTTATGCAATCTTTTCTGTAGTATCGACTACCATTTCTGGACCTGTGATTTGACTTTCTCCCATCTCTGCCCAACAGAGAGGTGACTGGCACTTACGCCCGTACAGTGCCTCGAGTGGTGCAGCTTTAATGCTGGTGTGGTAGCTGTTGTTGTAAGAAAATTTCACAAGTGGCAGATGTTTTTCCCAACCATTGCCAAAGTCAATTACGCACGCCCGAAGCATGTCTTCTAGAGTTTGAATAGTACGCTCAGACTGCCCATCCGTCTGAGGATGATAAGCTGTGCTCATGTCTAGTCGAGAGCCAAAAGATTTGTGCATTGCTTGCCACAGTTCTGAAGTAAAGCGTGCATCACGATCAGAGATGATAGAGGTTGGCACCCCGTGCCTTGAAACCATTTCTTTTAAGTAGACGTCTGCTAGGGTAGAGAACTTGTCTGTTTCCTTAATAGCCAGGAAGTGAGCAGACTTTGTGAGTCGATCCACGATCACCCAAATAGTATCATTTCCGTGCTGAGATCTAGGTAAGCCTGTAACAAAATCCATGGAAATTTGTTCCCATTTCCATTGTGGTATCTCAGGTTGTTGAAGTGAACCTGATGGTTTCTGGTATTCGGCTTTGACTCTTGCACTAGTCAAACACTTGCTAACGTAAGTTGCTATGTGGGCCTTCATGCTAGGCCACCAGTATGTAGTTTTGAGGTCGTGGTACATCTTATCTGAACCAGGATGTACTGAGTAGCGAGACTTATGAGCTTCATCCATTACAAGTTCGCGTAAATTACCATAGAGTGGGACCCAGATGTGTCCGGTTACATAGTAGGCGTCGTCTGTCCTTGGTTCTAACCGTTGCCTTGAACCGCGTAGAGCTTCAGCCCTGACGTTTTCTGGTTTCAGTGCTTCTACCTGAGCATCTCGTATTTGTGAAGGAAGACTAGACTGATTGGTGAGTTGCAACGCTCGTACAAGCCTAGGTGTAGTATCCTTTCGATTGAGGGCGTCGGCCACCACATTGGCTTTGCCCGGATGGTACTTTATGGCACACTCATAATCGTTCAGCAGCTCGACCCATCTACGTTGTCGCATGTTCAACTCTTTCTGCTTGAAAATATGTTCGAGACTCCTGTGATCGGTGTAGATGGTGCCCTTAGTGCCATACAGGTAATGTCGCCATATCTTGAGCGCAAAAACAACGGCTCCCAGCTCTAAATCATGAGTAGTGTAATTCCGTTCGTGAATCTTAAGTTGGCGCGAAGCATAAGCAATGACTTTATCCCGTTGCATCAACACACATCCAAGACCTTGGATGGATGCGTCGCAGTAAACTACAAAATCGTCCGTGCCTTCAGGCAATGAGAGGATAGGTGCGCTACAAAGTCTATCCTTTAAGTGCTGAAACGCTGTCTCCTGTGTATTACCCCAACGGTAAGCAACACCTTTCTGTGTCAGTAGTGTAAGCGGCTGAGCAATCTTCGAGAAGTCTTTGATGAATCGTCTGTAATAACCTGCCAAACCCAAGAATTGGCGTATTTCTGTCGGTGTGCGAGGTGCAGGCCAGTTCTTGATCGTATCTACCTTGGATGGTTCGACATGAATCCCATCCTTGTTTACTACATGGCCTAGAAAGTGGACTTCACGAAGCCAGAAGTCGCATTTCGAAAATTTGGCGTACAGTTGTTCCGTTCGAAGGAGTTCCAAAATAAGTCGTAAGTGCTGCTCGTGTTCCTCCTGACTCTTCGAATAGATCAGGATGTCGTCAATAAAAACAATAACGAACTTGTCAAGATAAGGTTTGCACACCCTGTTCATAAGATTCCATGAAAACCGCAGGCGCGTCCGTTAGCCCGAATGGCAGGACCAAAAACTCGTAATAGCCGTAGCGAGTTCTGAATGCTGTTTTGGAGACGTCCTCATCCCGGACTCTCAGCTGATGGTATCCTGACCTTAAGTCTATCTTGGAGTAGTAGCTCGACCCTTGCAGCTGGTCGAATAAATCATCTATGCGCGGAAGAGGATAACGATTCTTGATCGTCACCTTGTTGAGTTCACGGTAGTCTATACACATCCTGAACGTACCGTCTTTCTTCTTTACGAATAACACTGGAGCTCCCCAAGGCGAAGAGCTAGGACGTATGAAACCCTTTTCCAAGAGTTCTTGTAGTTGCTTAGACAGTTCTTCCAGTTCCGTTGGAGCTAAGCGATAAGGTGCTCGAGCTATGGGTGCTGCTCCTGGAGCGAGCTCGATCTGAAATTCGACCACTGGAATATCCCCAATCTTTTTCTCTTTCTTCGATGTATCAGTAACGAGTGCTAAAACAGCTGTGTGGCCGTCCTTTCGTAAACACTTCTGGGCCTTCAAGAAGGGTATGATGCCACTCACGACACCACTCTTGTCGCCTTGAACTTCGAGAGGTTCCTTGCCCGAACGAGGAATACGAATAACCTTTTCTTTACATAAGATCTCCGCTTGCTGTTGAGATAACCAATCCATACCAATGACGACGTCAAAGCTACCCAGAGTTATAGGAATGAGGTCGATAGAGAAAGTCTGACCAGCGAGGATAAGGTTACAACCCTGAACTATGTGTGGCTTCTAAACTTTTACCGTTTGCTAACTCTACGACATGTTTGGTGTTCAAAAGTGTTGGTGCGCGTTTAAGCATTTGACTAACTTTCAGAGACATATAACTGGTATCCGCACCCGAATCAAATAGTATAGTAACATAAAAGTCGTCGAGAAGAAACTTACCCATAATCACATTAGGATCGTTCCTTGCATCAGCCTGACCAATCACGAATGCTCGTTCCCTAGCACCATTGTCATCGTTATTACCCCACGTTGTTGTCTTCCCTAGTTCCCGTTTCCTTGGTTGTAGTTCTGATTCGGGTTCTGATTCAATCGTGGGCAGTGTCTCTTGAAGTGACCTTCAGCCCCACACTGATAACATCCCTTGTTACCCTGCCGTTGCTGCTGATTCTATAGATCTTGTATCTGTTGTTGTTGGTTCTGGCTTGCAGAACGTGAGTTTCTACCATCCTTGGCTCCATGACCAAGCTTGTCGCATCATTGACAATGATTTCGGTTGCACTGCCCGCTGTGGTGCAAGTTACATCGTTTGCACTTAGGGTGGTTTCCCCTGTATCCACCCTGCCATTGACTGCTGAAAGGTTGCTGACCAGGACTTTGGTTGTCATCGATCTTTCACTGTTGTGCCTGGGACAAAATCTTAGTCGAACCCTTGCCAGAGGTTCCATTCCACTTTCATTCGTTGTCACTGAGGATAGCAAAAGTAGTTGAAGTAGTAGCACCAATACGTCTAGGCAGCTTGTTCTGTTCCACTGCCTGGTCTGTGGGACGATGAGCAAGATGAGTAACATCTTGAATAGTAGCAAGATTAGCAGTCATCACATGACTTTGAATTTCTGGTACTAAGCCTTTGAGGTACCGCTCTCGGTGCGCTTGATGGGAGGTTCCACCATAGTAGGGCACAAAGTTGCCAGTTCGTTAGATCGCTTCGTATACGCCTCTATTTCTGACCCCGTCATCTTCAGGTTAAAGAACTCCACTTCCAGTTTGTGGATGTTATCATAGTTACAGTATTCTAGTTTGATTAGTTTCTTGAATTCGTCCCAAGGGGTGGCATTAGCAGCCGCCAGCCCCCAGCATCGTAACTTGCGCGTTCCACCAAGTTTGTGCAGTGTCTTCGAGACTATCAGTGGCATATTTCACCTTACTAGCCTCGGGTCATTCGCATAATCGAAGTCCGATTCGAGTTCCTCGAACTTAACGGAGGAGTCCAACAGCTCCTTCAGTGTCGTTGAAAGTAGTAGGACGACAGTCCATAAAAAGTCGTGTATATGCATACAGGTGGCTGAGCATGTTGACTTGTCGTGTGCGTAAGAGTAACCAAAATTAAGCACAAGTGTTGAGTTACGAGAGTAGGATCTAAAAATCCTAGAGTAAGTGGCGATGGCAGGTTACACCTCCTGCCTGGGCAGCTGCGAGTGCTGCAGTGACTTGTTCAGTGATCGAAGCCGCCAACTGGGCTTGAGTTAGGTTAACGCGTCCACACATGATCTTGACATCAAGGAGAACATGTGGGTGAGAGGTTCGCGAATAGTGCGAAGAGAGTGAGCACCCAAGTATTCTCAAGCAACAACATATAGTAGGTTCTGTAATCTAAGCATACCGCGAGCAAAGTTCTATGTAGTTCTAGCATGTAGGTAAAGTAACATGAATAGTAGTACCTATGATGTTGAGCCTTGCACGTGGAGCGAAGCGTCGTTGTGGATCGTTGAGAGCACTGTTCTGGTTATAGTCTGGTTTTAACGAAATCGTTTTCCCTTTATTAAAACCGAGTTCTCTATAACCAATGGCTCTGATACCAATCTGTCACACCCCCAAAATCCACACACGGAGTACCACCGCTTGGAGGCGTGACATGACCAGGATCAAGCCACCAATCATATTGAACATAAGTATAAAGTAAAAGTCATTCATCAATACGATAGGTGTTTGCAAAACCAAATATAAACAAGTGTGTAGCGGAAGCATTACTGTAAAACCCATCATAAGTTTAAGTACAAAAAGTTATAATGTTTGACAACACATTCACGATCCATGTCCACAACGACTGTGCCTCCCGTGCAAGCTCCAAAAGTACCTATGGTCCTGCAAGGCATGTAACAGAGAGTCAACAACTAGTTGAGCGAGTTCACAGTTGGTTATTTAGTTATAATGTTCATTTCGTAAATCGTATGCTCGATTAGTAATCATGTATCGTATGTAATAGCATCGCGGCCCTCAAGGCATGTTTGCGAAGTTTAGTGGGGGTTTCCCATGTTTTATAGACTAGTTATATTTGTATCGCGGCCCTCCAGGCATGTTTGCGAAGATTAAAGTATAGTTCGCGGCCATTCCAGGCATGTTTGCGAAGATCGTTCTAGTATAGTTCGCGGCCATTCCAGGCATGTTTGCGAAGATCGTTCTAGTATAGTTCGCGGCCATTCCAGGCATGTTTGCGAAGATCGTTCTAGTATAGTTCGCGGCCATTCCAGGCATTTTTGCGAAGATCGTTTTAGTATAGTTAAGGTTGTTGTCCTACCCAAGGAGGACGAACGTACGTACGTATTCTACCCAAGGAGAATACGCAGGATTAATATTGGCATCCTACCCATGGAGGATGGCGGTACATATCCTACCCAAGGAGGATATGTAGGTTCCGTTTAATTTCTTTAACCCATTCCCAACCACCGGGAATCCCATGCCTTAGAAAGTGTGTGAACTCACCTGAGTTTGCTCGGTATGCTAAGTATGTGCTCAAAGTAAGTCAATCACGTCCTAAAGTACGCACGTATAGAATAATCAGTTGGTGTTCAAGTTGCTCACGTATAAGCAGGTAGCACGTAATCACAATCATACAAGTCATGTCTAACGTCTAACAGCAGTTAAATATTCCAGTTAACACTTAACAGAATCCATTCAAGTTACAGCACAGCTCGACGAAACACATATACGGCGAAACACATATGTTGGCGAAACAAGATATTGACGAAACACATTCTGTTTCGTCGAGGTGTCCCCTGGCGAAACAGAACTTCTGATTCGTCGACTACGCTTGGCGAAACACATTCTGTTTCGCCGAGAGTTCTGTTTCGTCGGACGTCAGTTTCGCAGACAACAGAGGCAGCAGTTACGAATATACACAGAACCCTAATCAAGATGCTAACTTGAATTCAGAATCAAATCATATTAACAACATTCAGAACCGAGCATTCGATCATATTCAGTTTCGCATAGAATTACGCATCCGATTAACCATGTATATCGCAATCAAGAACATCATACCCATATACTCCTATATAATCCAGAAATCAAGTATATACACAAACATGAATCGAGCTATTACAGAAATATTAAACCGATTAACGAACACACACTAACCGGAATAAGAGAAATACGAATCGATCGCTAAGATATCGCCGGGAACCTCCAACTGCCGTCGCACAGGAGGGAAAGGGGCTCTAGGGTTTTGGTTGTTTGATAGCAGATGTAAAAACTGATGTTGTTTCACGTTTTAAACTCAAAATAGCGTGTTGGGCCCGAACTGGGCTTCGGTGAAACTGGGCTCGGCGAAACAGACTTCTGTTTCGTCGAGATGCTTTTGGCGAAACAGTCTGTTTCGTCGAGATTTGTTATGGCGAAACACACTTGTGTTTCGTCGGGTTCTTTCATAAGTTAAGCAGTTTACGTTTCTCGACATGTTCTATGTTATACAATCAAACACATAATCATGTAAACACAATACGTTTATTATAACACGAAGTGTACAGTTACAAGTCAGACAAGTCAAACAACTAAACAGTCAAAGTCAACGTGCAATAAGTGCAAATAAAGAATGTTGGAAATTTCGAGTTGTCACAGCAAACGCTTAAACAACAGTATGAAATAAAACAAAAAGTTGTAAATTCATATATTGAAGAAGTTACTGAGCTTAAACGTAAAATGGCTGATTTAGAACAAGATAATAACAAGTTGCATAGTTATCACGCTTCATCATATGTTCTTGAACGTATTTTCAACATAAAACCGGATTATAAAGATTCTGAAAGACACAAGAAAGGAATTGGTTTAGAATATCATCAGGTTCCACCACCGTTTGAGAAAAAGTTCACATTCTATGATGACGAGAAAGTGGAAAAGGCTTTCAACATGGTTGATCAATTGCCAGAAAATATTGACATAACCTATCCCAAATCTGATGATACTGGTGATTCAGAGGTGGTAGGTAAGGTCGTTGAAAGTGTTTTGAAAGAGGATACTACCAAAACAGATAAGTCCGAATCACATGATGAAAATGTGGGAAGTTTTCATGAAAGTTATCCTAAAAATTCAAAATTTGAGAAAAATGCGAATGATGATCCGATAGGATTGGCATATACCATGATTGGATCAGACAAATTATTCTCAGATATTGAAGTTTCGATTCAGAATGTGATTTCGGAAAAGATTGACAAAGTTTTTAAACTAGTAGAAATTGAGAAATCTGAAATTGACATATTTGCCAGAAGAGTGAGCAAGAAAACTTTTTATAACAAACCTGGTTACATAAAGAAAAATATGAAGGCTGGGTTAGGTTATAAAAAGAAACAAAATTAGAAAAGGTTTGACAAGAGAAATCTTCAGAATAAGACGAACTTTGTTCATGGAACAAGTTCAGAAGAACAGAAAGAACTCCAATTTAGTCGACAAACTAATGAAGAGTTCAATGCTCAGAAGAAACAACAACAACAATAGGCTAAAGATGTTTCCAAGAAAACAAGCTTTAAATGTGATCAAATTGGACTCAATGGTCGTAAATGTCCAAATCTGAAGCTTGTTGATGTTAAACAGAATAAACAGCAAACAGAAGTTGTTAAACAGAAGTCAACCAAGTTTGAATCACAACAAACTTGGAAACTGAAATCAAAGACACCCAAAGTTGAATCACAACAGATTTGGAAATCAAAAGTTGATATTTCAAAGCCAAAACAAACTTGGAAACCAAAAACATCCAAGTTTGAACTAAAACAAATCTGGAAACCAAAATTTGATTTGTCAAAACAAAACATTCAAAGTGATTCATGATTTTATCAAAGAAATGGTTCAACAGGTCAAATTTGGGTGGCAAAGAAACAAATGACTTATGTGAGTGCAAATCGGAAAATCGATTCAAACAAGAAGGTTGAAAATAAGAATGAAAAAGTCTTTGAGAAAAATGACAAAGATTTTCCGAAATTGAACAGTTCTTATTGTGTGACAATACCCAAGGTCAAACAGGCCTGGGTAGCATTATTCAAATGATTGAATTGTTTGAATGTACAGGTGACCTGGAGATAGTCGATTGTCAAGATGAAGAGGGGAGCAGCCTGGCAAAAGGAGGATGCAGTTCCCTGCATGTGAAAAACAGGGAGTTTGTTTTTTTTTGTACATAAATAAACTATATGTTTTTAGTTTGTCAAAAATTGAAAACTGAAAAAAATATGTCTGTTTTTTTAAATTTGTTAAAAAATCAAAAATTTGAAAAATAGGTTGATTGAATATGCCGAAACCCTCACGGCTGAAAAACATGATTATTTCACAAGTGATTAAATGGTTTTAACATTGTTAAAAATCAGTGTGTTGTAAATCATGGGGGTACTTTATACAAGACAGAGCATGTAAAGTAGAAAATGGATGGCGAGATGAAGCTATCTACATCGGTTATCAAATTTTCTTTAAATGTTTTGGATTTTAGGGGGAGGAAATATTTCAGAAAATACAAAAACATTTGAAATTTCGAAAAAGCCAAAGACATGATAAAATGAAAAAGAGTTTTTGTGTAAAAAGATGAAATGATAGTACATCAGTAGACAATCACAGTACTCTAAAGAAATGAAAAGTCAAATGCGATAAATGGTTTCACTGATGATATGCCAGTAGGTTTTTACACATTTAGTATATTGATTCCGAGATATAAACATAAGGGTAAATTACACTTTCATCCTTTATGTTTGTAACGTATTGTAATGGATGACCTTAAACTTCAATAATTACAGTCACAATCCTTTATTTTAAAAACTTGTTATATGTTTTGTCTTTTACCCCAAACCAGGTTAGAAATTTAAGTTAACTCTGATCACGTGCTTGGCACGTGAGGGCATTTATGTCCATCCACCTACCAACTACCCCACCATATAAAACCCCTCTTTTCACCCCAAATCCTTCAATCCAAACCTGCAACTTTCCACCATTATCATCCTGGTTCTGCTCCCTCTCCATCATCATCCTCGTTCCTGCTGACATTTTCATGTTTTTCAACTTCAGATTTTTTCTCTACTCTGAGTAAAGCATATTTGCATATCAAGATTGAACACAAGGACAACTTATCCAGTAGCAAAAAGGCTTCTATTTGGCTTTTTTTTTTCACAGCTAACCCATCTTCTTGTATTGTTACTGAAATTAAGAACTCAGATTAACAAAAAAAGAAAAAAAAAAGAAAACACAAGTCTCTCTCTTTTGTCGGAATCAAAATCCACCAGAATTGGGGCTACGATTTGATGAAATACACTAGATCTGTACATAAGCTAACTGAACGGCATTGAGGAGTAGAGAGAATAAGAGGAATCAAATGAATTGATTTGATTTGTGTGATATTAACGGAGCAGAAACGGTCGGAGTGTAATAACATTTCACTGTTGGTTGATCTTCTCATGGATGATTAGTGTTCATCATTATCTCTGCAATTTTTTTCAAATTTCTAGGGTTTCTTGGAGTGAGAGGAAGGGATGAAGAACACGAAGGAGAAGAAAGAGAGGGGATAAGGTCTTCGATGTGTAGCTATGAAAATGAAAGAAAAAAAAAGATCTTAATTACTAACATACCTTCATGTGCAAGGCGCATGCAATACTTAACTGAAAAATTTAACCAGGTTATGATTAAAGGACATAGGGCGTAAAGAGTTTTCCAAATAAAGGAATGTGTCTGTAATTATTGAACTTAAAGGGTATCCATTGCAATCCGATACAAACATAAAGGACGATAAGTGTAATTTACCCTAAACATAAATTCAATAACTTGCTTATATCGTGGGGAACATCTCTCGGATATATGGATAACCTCTGAAATTCCATTTGAAAGGTTGCCTGATGCTGAGATATTACGTCTTTATACTATTTGATATCTAGGGTATTATACCTGGTCTTCTGATTTTGCGTCAGCAATGGCCTAGACCTCGTATAATACTTTGTGTGCTTTAAAAGCTTTCACTCTGCATAAAATTTGAGAAAAAATCGAAAGATATAAATCATGTGCAGTTATAAAGAAGATCCCTAAGTGGGACACACCTTAAAGTCGAGCCTTCATCTCTTTGACTGAACGGTAGTTCATACCTGAGCTCTCAAGGTCTCACACTAACCTAGAATATAGATATCAATATAGTATATTCACCTGTAAGACTGAATCTAGGGAATCTTGATACAGGAGTATATTCTTAGGTGGGACACGCAAATGAGTTAAGTTCCTAAAACACTAAATCCCGTATCTCAGAACAATTGAAGTTAGTGTGAAAATTTAAGTGGATCAGTATACTGACAATCTAAGTGAATTGTTTAGAACTTAAAGTCTAAAATGGTCAACGGTGCTAGTGACTTGTCGTAAATTGATATTATCCTCTGACGCAAACTCAAACAAAAATATTGTCTGTAAATATTTCTTTACTGCTTTATATTTCAGAAAAATCACAAAAAGATTTTCGGTGTGTTTTAGCATAAACTTTGAAAAAGACAAAAATATTTTGTTTCTACTTTAGTTTCGACAACCGATGTAGGTATCGGTGTAACGGGTCGTAAAGGCGACTCGCCCACGCCTTCGGGGATCGCGAACCGGGTGTCACAAACTCCCCGGACCCAACAGTGCGCCACCAAGTCCACAACACGTCAGTGGACGTGCTGATGGGCGCATCCAAAAATACATGGGACTCTGAGTACTCCTGTGAGTACAGACCTAAGGCAACAGCGAACTCGGGAAGTGTCATCCGATGACTCTTCCCGCAAAGGGTAAAAGATATCGCGTGTGCCGTCACAAAATGCTCTAAACCCCCACCCCGGGTGTCCGTAAATGAAAAAGTACATAAAAACTCTAAAGTAATCTCCCTGTGGGCCCGCTCTGCGGCGGCATCAAATAAACGGTCCCACGGGGAGTTAGCTGGCATGAACTCCCGGACCAGACCGATCGATCCAATCTCGGTCAAAAACTCAATATCAGTGGTCCGGGGCGCATCTAGCTCCATATCCCGTAATCTGCCCAAAAACCTGTCGGCAGTCGTAACTCGGGGGATGTCACGAATAAACCGCTCCTCTTGTCCACGTCCCCGTCCGCGTCCCCGACCCTGACCCTGACATCTACGGGCCGCATCACCTGATGACTCAGCCATATCGTCTGTAAAAATAACAATCACAACTCAGAAATCATTATACGATTAGCGTTCACATATTATACGATTACTGTTCTTGTAAACGAACGTATTATACATCTCATATACGATCTGTACACATCAAGTATAGGTTTTGTATACGCACGTATTATACATCTTGTACACGATCCATAAACATGATGTATACGTATCGTACACGCAAGTATTATACACACGTATACGCTACGTATACCTCAGATATATGTTTCCTATACGCACGTATTATACGTCCCGTATACGCTAAAAATATAACAACCAATGAATAAAATATAAGGATATACGGTGGTATACATTGTGTATGATCGTATATAGCTTGTATTCAAGAAGTATACAATGTATACTATCGTATCTAGCTTGAAAATTTAAAATGTATACGACCGTATATAATGTATATGATCGTATATAGTTTGAACATTCAAACATTATATGATCGTATATAATGTATACGATCGTATATAGTTTGAACATTCAAACGTTATACGATCGTAGACAATGTATACGTTCGTATACTCATGATTATTCAGTTGTATATTTCAGTTTCAATTTATTTTCAAATTCAATCATACAATCTTAATCGTTACGCCTATGTATGCTATTCGATTTACTATACAAGACCATAATCTAACATGTTACGGAATCTGAAAGTATACTATATGAAAACGTAACGTAATAGAAGAATGAGAAGAAAACGTCACAAACGCCGAAGAACGCTATCCAAGAACGATCAGGGAGAAAACATAGAGAATTTTTTGAGAATGTTGAGGTTGTATGGTGGATATGAGGTCGTATAACATGATATACGATCTTTTGTATCTGTATACGGGCCGTAAATTGGTATACGACCCGTATACAACTTATATTATTTTTTAATTCGTTCGTACACATCATATACGATCGCTGTTTTCGTCTTGTATATGAGTCGTATACTCTTATACGGCCCGTATACTATTGAGTATTTTTAATTTTTCTTAAATTACTATATGCGGAAGTGATGAAGACACAGTCGGTATCTGTTAACCTTCATCAATACTATTTTCGTTTTAAACATTTTTTCAAGTTCCATTTCAACAAGTTTCCAAAATATTAATATAACGTGTATATTCATCATTACAAATTGTCAAAACATGAAATAACATTTTAAATTCATAAGCAACCTAAATCCACGAATTCCTTCATCTTGTATTTATCAACGATCTCATTTTATTGGTTAATACGTTCCTGGTAATAGTAATACCAACTCTCTGCTAGTGTATTCCGTATCAGTTGTCGCCAGTATCCTGACGGGGTTGGCATTGGATGTTCCCTTCTAATCTGACGTGAATAAAATGGTTCTTGTTATCATGTACAAGCGCGACCGTTTGATGAGGAATACTATCTTCGGCTATTTTGAACATGGGAAAAAACGAAGCACAACCACTGTCGCTTAATAAGAGACAAATGACATTCCACCGGTTTGCTATCAGCAACCCTGTGAAAGGCATTTGTAGCCACTTATCACCAGGTGCTACGCCTATACCGAACCAATCTAATGAGTTTCGAACTTCATGAAACTGAATTTCATTTATTGTATTCCATAAGTCGTAGTACCGGTTGCACTCACCTATAAGCTCCCGCCGTATTGACGGCCACTCCATCTCATGAAGCGATAAGCCGACCGCTATAGATCGAAACCCACAATTATCGTCAACTTGCACATTTTGTATGTGACTGAGGTATGGATAAAAGCAAGGTGGAATGAACAGTTTGAAGTGCATGAACATATTAAGTTGTACGGCAGGCAGCAAAGGTAATTTTAGTGTTTCTTCCATTGATTTTGCCACCTTATTTTTCGTTTTCGAATTCCTAGCGCCTTTCGCAATCTCGTCGATGAACCAAGGTGTTTCACCACAATAACTTTGTGACTCGACAAACGAGTTGTGCCTTGTAGGTTCGTTGTATGACTCTTGTGTGCCAATAGGGGGTGAATCACCATATGCGTCTACCGATGAAAAAAAACTGTGTCTTGAAGGATCCGTAAACGAATCAACCTTCCTTTGTTGCTGAGCTTTTAAACTTGGATGGCCCCGTGTGTTTTTTGCACGACTAGCTGTTTGAGCTTTGTCTTATTGAGTTGTACTAACTCCTTCATCTTTTGAACCAGGTTTTTCTTTACTTCTCTCGGCTGGGCCATTAAATGTTGTCTAAGAAGCGCAAGTTCGTCATCTAAGTCGAAAAACTCCTCCTTGCTCGGTTTCTGTAAGGAGTCCAAATTTAACTTTTGCCAAAAGGGGTCTATCAACTCCAACGGAAGCATTTGACCTAAAAAAAACCAACAAACAACATAAAACGTGAATAATATTTTGTGTGATGAAATGCTCTGATTATAAAATGTGGTTGGTCAAAGAATGTATTATATTCATTGCATACGGTAGCAACCAGCACGCGAACGGCAACCCACGGCTTGTATGCAAATGGCACACGCATGAACCGCTAGATTCCTTTAAAATTTCTATAACCTTTAATTCGTTGGATAACAAGTCTAAGAAGGAATGTGAAACCTTCTTTCGTAGGAGATTAAATATTGGTTTGTTATGTGGATCCATTGTTCGGCTCCTGCTTGCTTCGATGCTGCTTTTTATTTCTGTCACCTAGTTTCTTATGAGCTTATCAATAAGTGGTACCACTTTATCCAGCATGTAATTGGAGTCTCCTAGGTAATGCTTCAAAAGGGCATGTTGACCCTCTACCTTGTTCGTTGTACCTTGACTGAAGTTCAGATATTGGTCACTCCAGAACGAAACAAACCATTTTCTATATGGTTTTAACCAGTTTGAATACAAATAATCCATAATTTCTGAATCAAAGTCAAGTGTAGTTAAGACAAGTCAAATAAGTACGATTAATAAACAAAAATAATATAAAACTTACCGTTGCATCTTTTGCTTGGCAATTTTGATCGTATTTGCTCGTATCAGTAGTTGTAGTCAACATCGGTCGTTGAGTTAATCAGCCTGCCCCACTTATAAATAAAATTTTCCCATCTTTCTTCGGTTTTAAAGCTTGGCTTGCAATGTTTGGCAATGTTTTGTTGTATGTGCCACCTACAAAATGAATGTCGAGCCTTGGGAAACACAGTTGCACATGCATTCATTAGGGCGCGATCTGTTACCATTACACAGGGTTCCATAATACTGTCTAATGAGTCTTTCAACCTCTGTATAACCCACATGAAGTTTTCCTATTTCTCGTTGTTTATGAATGCATGAGCAATGCAAAACGACATCAACGTGGATGTAACACCGATAATCTGAACTAGCGGCATTTTGCACCTATTTGTCTTGTAGGTGGAGTCTATAAGCAACACATGCGGGAAGGTGCGCCACAACATGTTCGAGTCCGGGTGGATGAAGAAAACATCCTCGACCCGTTAGCCGTTTTCAGATGGTCTATGGTAAAAAAACAAACCCAACCTTCACCAACCGGTCGAAAAGTATCTACATTGGAGACTCACCGACTTGTTCCATTTGACCCAGTTTGGCTCGAGCATTGTATATGGTTTTTCTTGTTGAGACATTATGGGGGTTCTGTTCTTTAATGGCAGCAAGAAAGTCTTGTGGTTTTATGTTCTGATGCGTAAGTTGCTCCACCATCCTCTCTTCCGGTGGAGTCAGCCTCATTAGGGACGGATGACCCTCTAGATACAGAAAGGGTTCGTGGTTATGTTTAGCTACGTCAACCCTTAGATCCCAATAACGTAACCTCTTTCTATATGTCCCGATCATTGGAACTCGCAACCAGTTTTCCTGGTCCTACTACGTCTGACCGTGGCTGTTGAGTTGTGTTGGCCGACACAATCGCACGTAAGCCAAATTTTTAAGGGCTGACCGCTTGGGGGTTTCTCGTAGATGGTGCATTTGGTGACGATGGCATAGCCATTTTCGCGTCCGACTTCTCTACACCACTCCACCAATTCATCCATGCTAGCGAATTTCTAACAAAAACACTTATATGTGTTAATTAATGATTAACTCTAATGAATATGATGCTATGTATTATAGTTTTTGGATGATCTAAGATTTTAATAAAAACAACATCAAACGTAAAAACAGTAAAATATTTAACGTACAACAAATAAACGTATAATTAAATGTTATACCTGATTGTTTTGAAACTCACTAGGTTCCTGGTCAACCTTTGGACCCTCGGACGGTCCACCACTTATGGGAGGAGAATGAAAACTACCGGTCGGCGGTCCACCACTAACAGGAGGGGATTCAAAACTAACGGGGTGATGCGACGGATAATAACCAACATAATTAGGCTGAAAGGCATCCAAACTCCAAGTATGCTGACCTGGAACAGACTCAAGATTGAGATCGAATGAGGCATTCAGAACAAACACACCCGGATTGTTATCTTGATTGTTATCATAACTCCCCTGATTCGACTCGTTAGTCGAGTCAATACCTAAAAAGTCACGCCAAAACGACATTGATAGCTAAATAATTTGAATACAAAGAGATATAGAAAAAACGAATTGAAGTTGAATGAAAATGAATAAAATTAGTGTCGTTTAAATAGAGGTTTTTACGGAATATTACATCGTTTCAAATGATTAACACGTGAATCGAGGAATCTAACGTCGAATCAAATAACTCGCAAGAAAATGGAGGAATCAAATGTCTAATCACATAACTTGGACGAGAATCGAGGAATATAACATCGAATCAGAGAATCTTACATCTACTGGCACGTGAATCGAGGAATAATACGTCACTTCAAATAGTAAAAAACAATAAAATAAATGAAATTCATTGTATACGGGCCGTATACGTCTACATGACCCGTATAAAAGAATCGTATAATACATATACAACCACACTAAAATCTTATTCTAACATGGTGTACACGGGTCGTATAAGGTTATACGGCCCGTATACACCATGTTAGAATAAGATTTTGGCATGTAGGATTATTAATACCCATTAAACAAACATATTTGCAAAATCAGTAATTATGGTTTAAGAACAAAATGATGACTAATAAAAGTTAATAATTTCAAATTCTATAATTGTATTATGAGTTTATCCCACATGCCAAAATCTTATTCTAACATGGTGTATACGGGCCGTATCAGGTTATACGACCCATATAGTATAGAATAAACTGAACCGACAAAGGCTGTGCCAGCAGCCTTTGTCAGTTCATTTTATTCTATACGGGCCGTATAACCTTATACGACCCGTATACACCATGATAGAATAAGATTTTAGTGTGGTCGTATATCTATTATACGATGCTTTTATACGGGTCGTATAGACGTATACGGCCCGTATACAATAAATTTCATTTATTTTATTGTTTTTTTACTATTTGACGTGACGTATTATTCCTCGATTCACGTGTGAGTATGTTAGGATCTGAGTTTCTTATGATTGTGTTTTTCATTTGATAATAATGAAGATGAACAAGTAATTGCAGCGGAAACTAAATATGGAAACAAACTTTCATACACAATCAAACTGGAGAATTGTTTTCAACACACAAGTTTATCATTGAATCGAATGATTGAATTTATTTCAAACATCAATTACAATTGCATGCATGTATCACAAACTCCCCCTCAGCCTGAGCTCACAATGAATTGTTCATGCAGGAAGACAAGTGATGAAAGAGCTAATAGAACAGTACAGGGTACTGTTCTATTTATAGGCATGAGCAAACCACTGAAGCATCTTGGCTGACGTCACCATGAAAGTGACATCTAACCTCCTAACAACCTGTAACTATTGATCTAATACAACAACTGTTTGCTAACTACTGATTACATTATAATACAAAGGAATAGACTAAACTACTGCTTTCTCCTTCCACTGTTGTGACTCCAGCAGTACTTTGTATCTTCAGAAGTGCTTGACCTATAATAGTAGATTGACCATCAGGGCTTTAGTCTTCATCAGTCTTTATACTTGATAAGTTGTTTGTAGAACAGCAGTTGTATACGAACAGTGGATGAAGGCCATCAGTTGTTAGAAACACTTTCAAGGGGAAAGTTTGAATACAGCATCTGCTTATTTTGGATCCACTGCTCTGATCCAGTTTTGGCTTTAATCAACTGTTCCTTTGGTAGGGTTCAATCCCAACAATCTCTCCCTGGAACAGATGATGCCAAAACTCTTCATTATTATGGATCTTTATTGCCTCATCAACAATTCCCTGACTTAACCTTTGAATTGTAATTCAAAGTCCAAGGAATCTGTGTCATCCTCATCCCTGCATAGTGTAAGATCAAGGAGATCTTGCAGATCTTCAACACCCAGTCCCAATGCTTGTTCCCTTGATATTTTCTTCACATCACCACTGGATTTGATCAGAGTCAATACGTGGGTCTGTTTGTCAGATTTCCACTGTAGTATTTTTGAATCCAGTGGGTTTCTTGGGAGAGGTTCTATTGATGATGAGTTTGGAGATGGTGGCCTGGTGATAACTGGCTGAGCAGTGCTTTGAGCTTAAGCAAGCTCAAAATTTTCAGCTATCATCTGCTTGAGGACTGACTTTATGATGTCATCACTTGCTACTATATCCTCTGGTGTTTCTGCATCCATCTGTTTTTGTCTCCTTCTTTGATAAAGGATGGCACCAGGTGGAGCAGTGGATTTCCTGACTTGCAGTTTTTGTGGTCTAGTTGAAACATCTGCTTTAGGGTAAACTGGCTTTTGTGGAACATTTGGATTCTTCTTTCTCAACTCTTCCAACTTTTGGTAAGAGGCCACCGCTTTTTCTTCTTTCCACCTTGTCACCTGATTTCTTGACCCAAAATCAGCAGTAATAAGTTCCTCTTTCATTCTTTTCAGCTTTAACACTTTATCAGGTACATTTTTCTTGTAATTTGCCCAAACAGGAGGAGTATGTATAACTTTTTCTTTGTTCATTTTTTCAATCCTTTCCAACTCCTCTTTGAGCTCACCAACTATCCATTCTTTATACTGAGCTTTTTCTCCCTTGTACCTCTTGAATGCCATAATGTGCAAAATATAATCTTTTCTCAAAGTTTCATCATCTCTTTCTGATAGTTGCTGACAGAGATTCTTTGAAAACCTTTCCAAAGTACTGACTTGAGTAATGTCACACCCCGACCACGTGGAACATACAAAACGTGGCGGAAACGTCGGGGAGTGTTGTAACAGAATTAATGTTTCAAATCCATGGCAATTGAAGTTTCGTTTTATTGATTAAAAGTGTTACAATGTCTTAACAAACAAGGAAAATACAACATAATTAACTAGTCTTGCATCTTTTATTGTCACTAAAGCCCAAGTCTGCCTATGTGTATCTTGATCATCTTATGCAACAGTTCCTGAAAAACACATGTGAAAATATGGTACGTCAGCATAAAAATGCCGGTGAGATACATAGGTTTTGTGAAAATAGGTTTCATGACTTATGTTTGAGAAAATGTTTAGTCATGAACCTTGTTATTTGCTTTGTTTTGTAAATCATTTGAAAATCGATAAGATCAGATGATATGTGTAAATAATGTATAATGTATGGTCAAATGAATAACCATGAAAAATGAGTTTGTATTAGATAAGTTGTTTGTAAATCAATGTCTTGTGAAAAATATGTTATTTGTATAAAATGTTCTATGTCTCAACCTGAAATGATTCAAATAACGCTACAATATGTAATACAATACAAACACTTATATATAGGAAGTACCAGCGGCGTATCCACCATGCTTGTATCATATTACACACGCCTCGTTACTTAATCACTTACTCAAACCAAACCAACAATGTACAATGTCTATGTTTAAACCAATTGCCAAAATGTAAGCATGTAATGAATAATAAGTGTACTAAGTATGCAACAACATACATACATAGCATGTAAACTGAAATATCTGTACTAAGTATGCAACAACAAACATACATAGCATGTGAACTGAAATATATGTACTAAGTATGCAACAACAAACATACATAGCATGTGAACTGAAATATATGTACTAAGTATGCAACAACAGACATACATAGCATGTGAACTGAAATATCTGTACTAAGTATGCAACAACAGACATACATAGCATGTGAACTGAGATAATGTGTCCATATGCTGAGTAAACATATGCAACAGAAATGTAATGTAAAACGATGTACTAAGTATGCTAAGTTAACATACAAAGCAGAAAAGTCATGTAAATCAATGTACTAATAGTGTACTAATGAACATAACAGTATATGATGTGAAAACAGGAAAGCATGAAAGTAACAAGTAGGCACATGTGTTCCACCCCAAAACAGTTTGGAAAACAGTAAAAGAGGGGTCTATGTACTCACTTGAGATTGCTCAGTTGTATAAAGATAACCACCAAGCAATGCTAGAGATCGCGGAATATCAAACGGCACCTAATATAGGTAACTACATTAATAAACCGGACCTAAATCGGAAGACTGGGTAGCATGAGGGTTTGTAAACCAAATGAGTGTAGGAACTCATGTGATATGGTTTAACAAGGCCTACATGCTAAATGAAACTTAACCTAAGTGTCTACGACCCATTACGACCCGTTTAGGAAGCTTATGCTACTTTAACGTGTCGTGCGCGTGAAACGCGTTCGGACCGCCTAACTAGCCCTATGACAAGTGTTATATGCCTAAACATGTTACATAATCAGTTATGTGACAAAAGTTTAGGTTACATATGCTTAATTACCAATTATACATGAAAAGGGTATTCTGGTAATTTACCTAAGGCATATAAACTACCTATCATACAACTACTTAAACGATGTGACCATAGGGTATAACCTCGGAAGGTTATGCCCTATACTAGGGTCACCTAATGTATTTGGTCGGATCCTAATGATCGACCAAACTGGGTCGGGTTCGAAGGTATAGGCGATTTATTAGATCGCCTACCCTACGACCCTAAACAACGTGGTAATCAGTGGGCATAGTCCCAAGGGACTATGACCAACGTGATTACACTCACGTTGCGAAGTTCAAACGAACTTCGCATTGACCATTACTGGTCAACGCTGAAAGTCAAACAAAGTTTGACTTTCTGACTCGAAAAGCAGTAAAATAAGGAAAAGAACGAAAGAATACTAACCCAGGGTCCCCGAATGCTAATCCCGACTTCAAGAACTCAGGTATGAAACAATGGTTTCAACTTAGAGCTCTCAAAATCAGAATTCTTGTAAGTTTTGCATTGGGGTGTTGGGGTATTTATAGTATTCGGGTAGCCGTTAAGATCATTTCTTGGAAAAGGGGAAACGATCAAGGCCGTACACTTGTCCAAATGTTATGGTGCCTCAAAATGCTCACCACCATAAGGAATCAACACTTGGCAAGGGGTTAGGGAGTGCAAAACAGCTGCAAACAGCTGTTAAATACACTTAATCTGGTCTGATAGTGGGAAGCGGCCCGCTTCAGGATCAGCCAAATACAATGCGGGCCGCATGGCCCTTCTGATCTGCACATATGTTTGAAAAATGACAGTTTCAGTCCCTGCACGTGTTTAAGGCCATTTCCGACACTTCTAAGGCCCGTAAAGCCAACTTTAAGGCCCTAAAATGTTGCCTAAACATTGTGGACATGAATCATGCTCAAAAATATGCCGGAGGTTGGTTCGTTTGGCCGTACGAACGCGATGTTCGCTTAATTACGACGGAATGCGCATAAGCGCGAAAAACGATCCAAATGACGCGACGAATGGATTTTTCTTAAGGCGAACACTAAAATATAATATAGTCATGCTTACATAAATTTTTGGATGTCCAGATGTATTCAGAACGTAAGTTACGCGTAAAAATGCAAACTTGTGCACTTTTTGACGCTTTTAGTCCCTGAATGACACAAAAGTTTATTTTAGCATACCGAACACCTCAAAGCCTATTTCTAAGCTATGTAAAGGATATTTATGGTATGTTTAACTTATGGTCATGTTCCGGAAAGTCTGTTACAGTTCAAATTGGCATACTTTCGCAGTTTGTCAACTTTAGTCCCTGTAAGCGATTAAACTTTGATTTCACCACACCAAACCTTCCAAAACTTATATCTAAGTTATGTAAAGGTTATTTAAGGTATGTTAAGCCTATTTCACTATTCCGGAGTGTTCGTTGGATTAAACTGGTTATATCTACACATCAGAGCGCGTATAACCCTCCAGAAAGCGATTTAAAGCTTGAAATCGAACAAGAATTGATATGTGTAAACGATACACATATTTTTACAAATCCCAAGTATGAAATACTATATTTCATTGGTTTGGCATTTGTCTGATGGTTGGAGTGACACGGGTGTTACAGTCTCCCCTACTTTAGGAAATTTCGTCCCGAAATTAATTCGTAGGAGTCTAACTGTGGCTTTGTGTCAAATAACCACCAGAGATATGAAAGGCATAATCCTGTTATTTCTCTTTAACGGACATTCTTCAGATTTGAAAAATGAACGGAGTTATTTTCAACAGGCATTCTTTAGAAACAAAAAAAATGAACGGAATAGTCATTTTACATCTTCAGAAACAAAAATGAACCGAATGAGTCATTTTACATCTTCAGAAACAAAAATGAACCGAATAGTCATTTTACATCTTCAGAAACAAAAATGAACCGAATGAGTCATTTTACATCTTCAGAAACAAAAATGAACGGAATAGTCATTTTACATCTTCAGAAACAAAAATGAACCGAATGAGTCATTTTACATCTTCAGAAACAAAAATGAACGGAATAGTCATTTTACATCTTCAGAAACAAAAATGAACCGAATGAGTCATTTTACATCTTCAGAAACAAAAATGAACGGAATAGTCATTTTACATCTTCAGAAACAAAAATGAACCGAATGAGTCATTTTACATCTTTAGAAACAAAAATGAATGGAATAGTCATTTTATATCTTCAGAAACAAAAATGAACCGAATGAGTCATTTTACATCTTCAGAAACAAAAATGAATGGAATAGTCATTTTACATCTTCAGAAACAAAAATGAACCGAATGAGTCATTTTACATCTTCAGAAACAAAAATGAACGGAATAGTCATTTTACATCTTCAGAAACAAAAATGAACCGAATGAGTCATTTTACATCTTTAGAAACAAAAATGAATGGAATAGTCATTTTACATCTTCAGAAACAAAAATGAACCGAATGAGTCATTTTACATCTTCAGAAACAAAAATGAATGGAATAGTCATTTTACATCTTCAGAAACAAAAATGAACCGAATGAGTCATTTTACATCTTTAGAAACAAAAATGAACGGAATAGTCATTTTACATCTTCAGAAACAAAAATGAACCGAATGAGTCATTTTACATCTTCAGAAACAAAAATGAACGGAATACATGACAAAATTCGCTGTGGTCTTTGTGCACTGAATTTCCATAATTATGTACGCGTCCATAATTACGTAATTCCTTGCACAGTCCGCACAGTGCATTTCATGATGTGTAGGGGAAGAAAATATCAAACCTGTGATGAGTGTGACTAGACTACCATAGGGTCCTTTTAATCAGATCAACACATGATCTTTTTAATTAGACCTCCAAGGAGTCCTTTCAGCTATATCATCACATGATATTCCTAACCAGATTTTTGGATCAATCTGTTTAACTAGACCACTCAGGGGTCTAATTATGGAATGGTACAATATAATCCAAGGGACTTAACTACAACGTAGAAGCCCATTGAGGATTTAATATAGTACCTTTGGATATCCTACTATGAATTTCCTTATACAAAGATATGGAAGATTCTACGAGGATTTGGATGACAAAACTTGGATCACACAAAAACATAAAAGGAAACACATAAGCACATAATCACATAGTTGATTAACTTGTTATTTAATTTGTTATCTTTGGACGCGGATACTTAAAGCACACCAGGAATCCAACTCGTGGATTTCTTTTGGCACTTTAATCATTTCAAGAATCCATCCATGAAAATAGGATAATCTTAAAAGGAATTCGGCTTTGTCCTTATTGAATTGTGATGTACGTATTGAATCATACAAAGAATTCAATTAAGGACTCCGATGAATGATACCCATCCACAAGGATCTAATTATGAGGATAGAAAGATCCTACATGGATTTTGGAGTTTGTGTAACGGGAGGTGTTCCGACACCTTGCACTAGGCGTGCTTACGTCGATACACAAGGTAGAAAGTTCATGAGGTTGAGGCGCCAGATATGTCAAGCGACATATGAAGCAGAGTTTGAAGGTTGAGTAGCAGCAGGATTTGTAACAGCTTTGCTTTGGATTGCAAAGCGGCACATGTTAACCAAATGTCTCCATCGTCCACCGTGGGTACATTTGAAACAAGGTATTTGATTCGGATGATGATAGTGGCATTGGTTGCACCAAGGAGCAGTTCCCTTAAACAGCTTCATCCCTGAGATGAGTCATGGTATTAGCTAAATCAACGGTCTTCTGGAGTACGACGCCTATTTGTTGGGTAGTTGCAGCACCTGGTTCGGACACTGTTGTTGCAACGTAGAGGCATCTTGAAGATAACAAAAGGCATAGGAGGAAACAAGCGAAAGATAGTCAAAAGAGAATGACAACGCATGAAAATTGCGACCATTTGTTTGTTACCAAAGGCAAACAAATGAGACATTGACTAATCAAAGTAAGCGGGTCAATATAATGTATCGCGAAGACATGCTCGCCTATAAGTGAACACTCATCCCAAGAATTCCCAGGTAAGCACAACTGGTCTCGCGTCTGATGAGATGTATACGAAGTGCTTGCCTAGACAGAAAACCCAGAATACAGGCATTCACCCTTCCAGTTTGCACGTGTTCACATTTATTTAAAACCCAAAACCTTGATGAGATTTTGAAAATTCAAAGGGATTCAAAACCTTATAACTGAGAGTTCAAAACCTTACAATAGAGGGTTCAAAACCTAGTAATCAATCATCCTAGAACAGATGATTAGTTTTCAAAGCGGTTTTGAAATTTATGTTCTTGTTGTGGTTGTCGCCTAAGGATAGGCGACAGTATTGTTTTATGACTAAACGCAAGTAAACTCGCGTTAAGGTCCTAGAAAGTTATAGACTAGGTCAAAGCATTACTAATAACCTAATTCCCTATAACCATTGGCTCTGATACCATCTTTTCTGTCACACCCCGACCACGTGGAACATACAAAACGTGGCGGAAACGTCGGGGAGTGTTGTAACAGAATTAATGTTTCAAATCCATGGCAATTGAAGTTTCGTTTTATTGATTAAAAGTGTTACAATGTCTTAACAAACAAGGAAAATACAACATAATTAACTAGTCTTGCATCTTTTATTGTCACTAAAGCCCAAGTCTGCCTATGTGTATCTTGATCATCTTATGCAACAGTTCCTGAAAAACACATGTGAAAATATGGTACGTCAGCATAAAAATGCCGGTGAGATACATAGGTTTTGTGAAAATAGGTTTCATGACTTATGTTTGAGAAAATGTTTAGTCATGAACCTTGTTATTTGCTTTGTTTTGTAAATCATTTGAAAATCGATAAGATCAGATGATATGTGTAAATAATGTATAATGTATGGTCAAATGAATAACCATGAAAAATGAGTTTGTATTAGATAAGTTGTTTGTAAATCAATGTCTTGTGAAAAATATGTTATTTGTATAAAATGTTCTATGTCTCAACCTGAAATGATTCAAATAACGCTACAATATGTAATACAATACAAACACTTATATATAGGAAGTACCAGCGGCGTATCCACCATGCTTGTATCATATTACACACGCCTCGTTACTTAATCACTTACTCAAACCAAACCAACAATGTACAATGTCTATGTTTAAACCAATTGCCAAAATGTAAGCATGTAATGAATAATAAGTGTACTAAGTATGCAACAACATACATACATAGCATGTAAACTGAAATATCTGTACTAAGTATGCAACAACAAACATACATAGCATGTGAACTGAAATATATGTACTAAGTATGCAACAACAAACATACATAGCATGTGAACTGAAATATATGTACTAAGTATGCAACAACAGACATACATAGCATGTGAACTGAAATATCTGTACTAAGTATGCAACAACAGACATACATAGCATGTGAACTGAGATAATGTGTCCATATGCTGAGTAAACATATGCAACAGAAATGTAATGTAAAACGATGTACTAAGTATGCTAAGTTAACATACAAAGCAGAAAAGTCATGTAAATCAATGTACTAATAGTGTACTAATGAACATAACAGTATATGATGTGAAAACAGGAAAGCATGAAAGTAACAAGTAGGCACATGTGTTCCACCCCAAAACAGTTTGGAAAACAGTAAAAGAGGGGTCTATGTACTCACTTGAGATTGCTCAGTTGTATAAAGATAACCACCAAGCAATGCTAGAGATCGCGGAATATCAAACGGCACCTAATATAGGTAACTACATTAATAAACCGGACCTAAATCGGAAGACTGGGTAGCATGAGGGTTTGTAAACCAAATGAGTGTAGGAACTCATGTGATATGGTTTAACAAGGCCTACATGCTAAATGAAACTTAACCTAAGTGTCTACGACCCATTACGACCCGTTTAGGAAGCTTATGCTACTTTAACGTGTCGTGCGCGTGAAACGCGTTCGGACCGCCTAACTAGCCCTATGACAAGTGTTATATGCCTAAACATGTTACATAATCAGTTATGTGACAAAAGTTTAGGTTACATATGCTTAATTACCAATTATACATGAAAAGGGTATTCTGGTAATTTACCTAAGGCATATAAACTACCTATCATACAACTACTTAAACGATGTGACCATAGGGTATAACCTCGGAAGGTTATGCCCTATACTAGGGTCACCTAATGTATTTGGTCGGATCCTAATGATCGACCAAACTGGGTCGGGTTCGAAGGTATAGGCGATTTATTAGATCGCCTACCCTACGACCCTAAACAACGTGGTAATCAGTGGGCATAGTCCCAAGGGACTATGACCAACGTGATTACACTCACGTTGCGAAGTTCAAACGAACTTCGCATTGACCATTACTGGTCAACGCTGAAAGTCAAACAAAGTTTGACTTTCTGACTCGAAAAGCAGTAAAATAAGGAAAAGAACGAAAGAATACTAACCCAGGGTCCCCGAATGCTAATCCCGACTTCAAGAACTCAGGTATGAAACAATGGTTTCAACTTAGAGCTCTCAAAATCAGAATTCTTGTAAGTTTTGCATTGGGGTGTTGGGGTATTTATAGTATTCGGGTAGCCGTTAAGATCATTTCTTGGAAAAGGGGAAACGATCAAGGCCGTACACTTGTCCAAATGTTATGGTGCCTCAAAATGCTCACCACCATAAGGAATCAACACTTGGCAAGGGGTTAGGGAGTGCAAAACAGCTGCAAACAGCTGTTAAATACACTTAATCTGGTCTGATAGTGGGAAGCGGCCCGCTTCAGGATCAGCCAAATACAATGCGGGCCGCATGGCCCTTCTGATCTGCACATATGTTTGAAAAATGACAGTTTCAGTCCCTGCACGTGTTTAAGGCCATTTCCGACACTTCTAAGGCCCGTAAAGCCAACTTTAAGGCCCTAAAATGTTGCCTAAACATTGTGGACATGAATCATGCTCAAAAATATGCCGGAGGTTGGTTCGTTTGGCCGTACGAACGCGATGTTCGCTTAATTACGACGGAATGCGCATAAGCGCGAAAAACGATCCAAATGACGCGACGAATGGATTTTTCTTAAGGCGAACACTAAAATATAATATAGTCATGCTTACATAAATTTTTGGATGTCCAGATGTATTCAGAACGTAAGTTACGCGTAAAAATGCAAACTTGTGCACTTTTTGACGCTTTTAGTCCCTGAATGACACAAAAGTTTATTTTAGCATACCGAACACCTCAAAGCCTATTTCTAAGCTATGTAAAGGATATTTATGGTATGTTTAACTTATGGTCATGTTCCGGAAAGTCTGTTACAGTTCAAATTGGCATACTTTCGCAGTTTGTCAACTTTAGTCCCTGTAAGCGATTAAACTTTGATTTCACCACACCAAACCTTCCAAAACTTATATCTAAGTTATGTAAAGGTTATTTAAGGTATGTTAAGCCTATTTCACTATTCCGGAGTGTTCGTTGGATTAAACTGGTTATATCTACACATCAGAGCGCGTATAACCCTCCAGAAAGCGATTTAAAGCTTGAAATCGAACAAGAATTGATATGTGTAAACGATACACATATTTTTACAAATCCCAAGTATGAAATACTATATTTCATTGGTTTGGCATTTGTCTGATGGTTGGAGTGACACGGGTGTTACAGTCTCCCCTACTTTAGGAAATTTCGTCCCGAAATTAATTCGTAGGAGTCTAACTGTGGCTTTGTGTCAAATAACCACCAGAGATATGAAAGGCATAATCCTGTTATTTCTCTTTAACGGACATTCTTCAGATTTGAAAAATGAACGGAGTTATTTTCAACAGGCATTCTTTAGAAACAAAAAAAATGAACGGAATAGTCATTTTACATCTTCAGAAACAAAAATGAACCGAATGAGTCATTTTACATCTTCAGAAACAAAAATGAACCGAATAGTCATTTTACATCTTCAGAAACAAAAATGAACCGAATGAGTCATTTTACATCTTCAGAAACAAAAATGAACGGAATAGTCATTTTACATCTTCAGAAACAAAAATGAACCGAATGAGTCATTTTACATCTTCAGAAACAAAAATGAACGGAATAGTCATTTTACATCTTCAGAAACAAAAATGAACCGAATGAGTCATTTTACATCTTCAGAAACAAAAATGAACGGAATAGTCATTTTACATCTTCAGAAACAAAAATGAACCGAATGAGTCATTTTACATCTTTAGAAACAAAAATGAATGGAATAGTCATTTTATATCTTCATATCCCTTTTTCTTCAACTGCTTAATTTTCTCCCCCTTTTTGGCATCAGCTGGTGTTGGGTTATCCATAAAGATGATAGAGGGAGGAGCAGTGCCAGTGGTGTTCAGCAAGTGGGCCTTGATTGCCTTTATATCTGCTTGTGTATCTTTAAACCTAGCTTCCATGATATTTCTGATCTTTTGAACTTGAATTTCATGTTGCTGATCAGCTAATTGTCTTTGTTGGATGAGCATAGGTTGAAACAAACTCCATAGCTCATTTGGAGTAGGAACAGATGTTGGAGCAGATGTTTGAGCTGGATCAGCAGTTGGTACCTTTTGTACTTTCAACAACTGTTGCAGCAAATCTTTGATTTCTGCAACAGATGTATCCAGTTTGTCAACTCTGTCCGTCAATTCTCGGTACATTAAACCATCACCCAACTTAATGGGATCATCTGATTTCCCACTTTCAGTGGTTGTAATAGTGGTTGACTTAGGGAATGTATCCCAAAAATCATCCACTGATGCCCCTTTGTCTTGGTACTGGGGACTTCTTTCTTCAGCTGGGGTGACCAGTTTTAGTGAACCAGTGAATACAGGAAATACCCTGGTTCCCAAAGAATAAATTGCCTTCAAGGAAGTCTGATTGATGTAACTATTGTCTAAGTGTAAACCAGTGGGTTCAGCACTTGTAGTAGCTGCTTCACTTGAACTACCACCAAGAGTTACATGTAACTCAAGGGGTGTAACCTCCTCAGTTGTTGGTGGGTTAGCAAAGATAGGGAGCTCAGACTCAGTCACTTGTGGTGGCATGCTCTCAGTGATAGGTGGTTGAGAGGAACTGATTTCTGTCTGAGCTATATCAAGTGCATCCAACAAAAGTTTTGTTTGTGGTGGAATTGTGGCAGTGAGGATTGGGGTTGAAAGAGAATTTGTCCCGGGCAGTGGGATGTGGATGGTAAAATCAAGTGATTCTAGAGCATCATATTGTGGTGTCCATGTTCTTACAACCTGTTCTTTTTTAGAAGAAGCAGGTGGAGTTTGAGGCTCTGGTTGAGATATTTCTTCCAACTGCTGTGAGGAAGTAGCAGCAGTGGTTTCTGGTGAATTTTGTGTTGTCACTGGCAATTGCTCTGGGATCTCATCTTCCAGAGTTTCCTTTTTTTTGTAGGTTTGGGGGGGGGGCTTTTGTGTTTTCTTTTGTTTTGCTCTTTTGGTGGATTTAGGTGTGGGTTTCACAGCAGTTGTTTTGCTGCTGTGATCACCTTGAGCAGTGGGCTCAGCAGTAGGTGCCTGAGGAGCAGTGGTAGCTGCTAAATTCTGCTCAGGAGCCTCTGCTTTTGTTTTGGAAACTTTTGATAGCCTTGTAAATGTTTCAGGTGTTAGGCCATTTATTTGAAAAGGTTCACCCTAGATAAGCACATGAGCATTATCCTTTGAAAATTTCTTTTGAAAATAGAAGCTTAAGAACCTTGGAAACAATAAAAACGATTTTTTATCAACATTTTTTACCAAATCATCAAAGATCTCCTAGGATTTGTTAAAATTTTCTCCATGTAAGATAGCATAACCCAGGTATTGGATCTTCACTGGAATTTCATTGAAAGTAATGGTCTTATTTGAAACACACATTAATAGGGTATGAAATAAAAATCTTGTTGCAGGAGGAAAACTACATTTTTGTAAGGTATCCTTTTTCATTTCCTCAGCATACCCTCTTTCTATAAAATCTGTTTGATACTCTATTTTAGGAAAAGAAGTTTTACCCTGAAGATCATCCAGTTCAAAAACTTCGGATAGAGTTTGTGGTGTGATTTTAACTGGTACACCCTTTATCGAGGAATTGATGGCTATAGCCGTTTTATCTTGAGATTCAAGTGTGGCATTCTTCCAAAATTATCTCTGGGTTGCCAGGTAAACCGTAGCATCAGCTGTCAACAAAGTTTTGTACTTTGAAGACGAAAGAGCATCAATGACGGAATCGAAGGTTTCAGTATGGCTTAGTTTTGTCAATAGACCCAAGTAATTGTGGGGAGCTTTGTATGGGATTTCGGTGGCCATTTGAGTAAATTTGTGAGAGGATGAAAATGAGGAGTGATTTGTGTGAGTGTGAGAGGAAGAAGACGATGAGTGATTTGGGAGAAATGGATGGTAACTGCTTTGAGAAAGGAATTTTGAATTCGATTCGACAGTGAAAAACCCAGTTTGGGGTTTTGATCAGGGTTTTATAAAGGGAAAAAGTGAATGCTGATATGTGAGCGGTTACAAAAGATCTGACCGACAAGTACTGACCACGTGTCAACCACTAATGAATAATGGAAGACAATTGTTAAGGAAACCACTGATGGAACAAGTATCAGTGGTTGCAACGGTTATAATGAGATCAGTGGCTGATTTTCAACTATGAGTGGATAGCCTATCAGTGGGTTAAAACACTGATTTTGAACAACAGTGATTAACAAGGGAATGAGAAAAACAGTGGTTGACTTTCAGCAGTGGTCAAATTTATCAAAGCAGATGTTTGAACCAAATCAGTGGTTATGGCAGACTTTTAAGGATTTAATGAAAACTTCATTTTTAGCTATTTTTAAGGATGGAATTTTGATTTTCTGAAAACATTTTAATGCTTTTATTCATAGAAAAACAAGATTTTGCTTGTTATTCCATGTTCAGCATGCCAATCCTAGAGATCAAGCTTTCAAAGGTGGATGTGTCCAATGCTTTTGTTAGCACATCTGCCAGCTGATCTTTAGTTGGAACATGGTGCAGAGAAATCAAACCTTTTTCATAGCAATCCCTCACAAAGTGATGTCTGATATCAATGTATTTGGTGGTTGAATGGGATACTGGATTTTTGATGATATTTTCTGCTGCCTGACTGTCCAACATGAGAGGTGTCTTTAGGGCAGTGATACCAAAATCCAGCAGTTGATTTTGAAGCCATAACGGTTGGGCTGTACAGCTTGCAGCAGCTATATACTCTGCCTCAGCAGTGGATGTGGAAACAGCTGCTTACTTTTTGCTTGGCCAAGATACTAAGCAACTGCCTAGGAATTGGCACCCTCCTGAAGTGGACTTCCTTGTCTTGTCACATCCAGCAAAGTCACTATCCGAGAAACCTGAAAGCTTGATATTTCCATCAGCTGGATACCAGATACCAAGTGTGGGAGCACCTTTTAGGTATCTGAATATCCTTTTTATAGCAATAAGGTTTGACTTTCTAGGGGCTGATTGGGATATTGCACAAACACAGGTTGCAAACATGATGTTTGGCCTAGATGCAGTTAGGTACAGTAAAGACCCAATCATGCTTCTATATAGAGTTTGATCAACCAAATCATCCTTTTCATCATACATGACTATTTTTGTTGTTGCAATGGGTGTACTGCATGGTTCACAATCATCCATCTCAAATTTCTTTAAAAGTTCTTTGGCATATTTGCCTTGATGGATGAAAGTGCCATTTTGCAGTTGCCTTACTTGGAGACCAAGAAAGCACTGGAGTTCACCCATTGCACTCATTTCAAACTCAGCTGTCATGAGTTGCCTAAACTCTTCACACATTTTAGAACATGTGCTTCCAAAAATGATGTCATCCACATAAATCTGGACAATCATCAAGTCTTTCCCTCTCATTTTAAAAACAGTGTTTTGTCTATTTTACCTCTTGTGAAACCAATGGAAAGTAGAAAGGTGGATAGAGTTTCATACCAGACTCTTGGTGCTTGTTTCAGGCCATACAAAGCTTTATTTATCTTGTAGACATGATTTGGATTAAATGGATCCTCAAAGCCTGGAGGTTGACACACATATACCTCTTCTTGAATCTTACCATAGAGGAATGCACATTTGATATCCATTTGATACACCTTTATGTTGTGGTTGACAGCAAAGGCCAGGAATAATCTAATTTTTGGTGCATGCGTCTGTCGATTTCATCTTGTATCGAGTCTTACATTGAAATTGTTAGATCAGGGCACATTATACGAGAAATAGGGTAGGTTTTAGTTGTGATTGAGCTAATTCCGTTTGAAGAGTGCCATTCCGTTTGAGGAGTGCCATTCCGTTTGAGGAGTGCCATTCCGTTTGAAGCATGTCATGCCACCTTCAAACGGAATAGCTTCAACTATAAATACCTCACTTGTCTATTTCATTTGTAACTTTCCGGTTTGTGCAACGAAGTGCTGCCGAAGTGTTGTCAGGTTGTAAAGTGCTATCAAATCAATCATACAACAGTTTATAGTGTAAATCTTGCTGAATTGACCTCTACACGTCTGTTTCCGCCTTTCGTGTCGAGTTAAACTCTTCTGATCGACTCATTCGGGTCTGAAAACGATCCTACAAGTGGTATCAGAGCTCAGGAGGAAGAGTTCATACCAATTCAGCCGCTAATTCTGATTTTCTACACCTTCTTTCAAAATTGAACAATTTTTCACGGTTAAAATTGGCTAAAACTTTCACAATGTGTGCGTAATTGTGTTTTAACAAACCCTTGAGAATATCAGTTCAAAATTCGAAGTAAAAGTGGTAAAAATGGTCTGAAAACAATCCTACAAGTGGTATTAGAGCTCAGGAGAAAGATTTCATACCAATTCAGTTGCTTTTTCTAACTTCTACACCTTCTTTTCAAAATTAAACAAGTTTTCACGGTTAAAATCGGCTAAAAATTTCACAATGTGTGCGTAATTATGTTTTAGCAAACCCTTGAGAATATCAGTTCAAAATTCGAAGTAAAAGTGGTAAAAATGGCCTGAAAACATAGTTCTGTTTGAACGAAACCTGGCATTTCCGTTTGAAAATTGACATATCGTTTGAAAATCGTGGGTTATCCCGTTTGAATTCGGCATTCCGTTTGAAAATGCATGGTTATTACGTTTGAAACAGCGGGTTGATTTCGTTTGGGGAATGTATTACGTTTGAGAGTACCGTTTGAAATACGATTCCCGTTTGAAAGTGGTTCAGTGTACATGTGATCTTGAATTACAACAAAACCAATATCTAAGTGATTGTCGGTCATGTGATCTGATAAAAGATGAAGACTCATGTGACATTGATTTTAGCGGCCCAATGAAATTGATTTGGTATTAATTGTTGTCGGACAAGTTAAAAAAAGGAATCAGATTGCATGTAAATTTGGGTGATGAAATAAAGCGGTCCAATCATATTCATTTGTTCATTGATAATTGTCGGCCACTATTCAGTTTGTGCATGTGAATTGTGTCAGCAAGACTTAATCTGGTACATGTATACATCTCGGTCCAAGTGTTTATTCTTTCAAGACAAATTGAATTGACTTAAAATTGTCGACCAACAATTTGTGTGAAACAGTTTGCCTTGAAAAAGAAATTGTTTGCTACTGTTAATTGAGGTCCAATCAGAGTAAATCAGTATTCGGCCCAAGTTTCAAGATCATACAAATCAAACGGCCCAATCACAGTTTGAATTTGATCCCAGTTCACAAGAGGTAGTTCAGTCTGTTTGACTTCAAACTCGTTCCAGGTCGTTTGAATTTAATCCGGGTCATAGCAGTCCGCACAGTGTGTCAACCTTCAGTCCGCACAGAATATTCATCAGTTCGAGTACCAGTCTTATTCTTTTAATTGATAAGTCTTTAAACTGATTGTATTTTGTTCGTCTGTTGTCAGGTGATTCAAGGTGATTTGTTTACCAGCTCATTTGAAGAATCTGAGTTTGTGATATTTCAAATACCAAAACATGGACGAGGATTTTTACAACGCATTCGCTACCCCAGTTACCCCAATGACTCTTGCCCAGAACGCGATGTTGGAAAATGAAACGGGTATGATGCAGAAACCTCCGAAACTCATGAACATCGAGGAGTACAAGAGTTGGGAAGAAAAGTTTGAAAATTGGGTGCAAGCCAATTATCTAGATGCATGGGAAAATGTCGAGACAAAATACGTTAGACCGATGAATGACGATGAAGAGAAAATTCCGATTAAAGATCTTAGTGCTGAAAACCGAAAGAGATACAAAGATGAGAAGATAATGTTAAGTCTTATTCAACAAGCAGTTAAAGAAGACATCCTGGTTCTATTACAACATAATGGAACATCTTATTCAATCTGGAAAGCGTTAAAGTCAAAGTTTCAAGGCAGTGAGGAAATGGTCAAGAACAAGAAGTCTTTACTGAAGAAAGAGTTTGATTTGTTCCAAGGGTTGAAAAATGAGAGCACAAAGCAGATAATTGAGAGATACTGCAATCTGCTGGCCAACATGAAAAGATTGAAAATCAATAAAGACAATGAGGAATTGATTGAAAAATTGTCAGATGCTTTACCATATGAAACATGGGGTACTTATCTCATGATGCTCAGAAATAAGAAAGGATTTAAGGATTTGACATTGAGCAAGTTTATCGAAAAGATTGAAGCTCAGGAGATGGAGCAGAGAAAGGTTATAAGAATGAAAGATTTCGACGGTGAACACGATATAGGTCTTTATTACAAAAGTGGTGTTACTGATAAGTCAAATATGTCACCGAAAGTAGAGACTGCATTCAACGCTAAGAGTTCATCTGAAAGTTCATCCAAAGTATCAAACAGCAACACAAGCTTTTCATCATATCCATCTTTTGATCCGAACATTTCAACAACAAAGAATGGCAAGAAGCTACAATGCAACATTGTACTGAATCTGGAGAATGATAAAGATTATTTAGCAGAAATTGCTAAGAGTCACATGTCTTTGTTGGGAACTGTTTTAGAATCATATGGTAGTTTTATTGTAGGTCGGATCGGGAATCCAATGTTGACAAAAGAGGATTACGATCAGATTGATGCTGAAGAGATGGAGCTGATGGATATTAAATGGTGTTTAGCAAGTGTGTTGAGACGGGCTGAGAAATTTAAGCAGATTACAGGAAGAGATGATCTACGTGAGGCTAATATTTCTACTTTAGGTTATGATAAATCTAAAGTCACTTGTTTTCGTTGCAAGGAAAAAGGACACTTCAAGAGGGAGTGCAAAAACCGTGAAGCAAGTGGAGCTCAAAATCCATTCAACAACAATAATGATTACTATCGAAAGGATCTATCATCAAGTTGCTCAACAACAACAAGAACCACAAGTGGCACATGGTAGAAAAGTGATCGAGGAATCTTCAAAGAGAGCTTGTATGGTGAATCAGGATGATAAAAAATCAACAGAAGGTTTCAACTGGGAAAACTATATCTCAGCTGATAACAAAGCATGCCTGATTAACCAAGATGACGAAAAAATTACCTGAAGGTTTTAGCTGGGCAAATTTCAATTGGGATGATTATATTCCAGACAAAGATTCAAATCACAAAGCGTATGTTGCTCGAGTTGAAGAGGACAGTGATGATGATGATGATGATACTGAGTATTGGGCGAGAAAATTCGATGCTGATATGAAACTGATTGTAGAAAGTGATAGTGATGATGACAAGATTAAAAAGAGAAAGAAAAAGAAAAAGGTCAAAACACCGGTGAGTAGTGATGATGAAGAAGCACCGGTGATTAAGAAGAAAGCAAAGGAGATTCCGAAGTTCAAGATTGATGAAGAAGTTGATGCGAAACAGATTCCAGTGAAGTGTGAGAACTGTGAAGCTGTGAAGAAACAGAACAGGACACTGATCTATAACTTGAATAGTTTGAAGGAATCTTATGATGTGTTGAACAAAGCTATGAACCAGTATAATCAAACAAGTGAAGAACAAGCTTCAGCAACAAAGACACTTCAGGGTGCTTTTATGACGAAGCAGAAAATGGTGAACAATTACATCGAGAAGTGTGTTGTGCTTGAACAAAAGCTGGAGACACAAAGAATTGAGACTGAAAGAGTAAACCGTTTGTTGAAAAGTTACTCATGTACTTCTTATGTCATTGACAGGATCTATCCAACCGCTGAAGGTTTGAAGGCATTTGAAGATGATGAAGTGACTGAAGAGAATGAAGTTTCTGAAGAAAAAACTCCTGACAAGAAGAGTGACACAAAGAAAAAGACTGACAAGAAAAATTCTGGTAAGAAACAAGGTGTCAGTTACAACAAGTGTCCACCCCCACTGGAAAATGGATATTTGCTCAGAAATCCAAATTCTGAAAGAGTCCAAAAGGCTACAAACTTACAATGGGAGTCGGAGTCGTCAGTCAATTTGCCAGAAAATATTAATGTCACGTTTACATCATCTGACACTGATCATGAGTCCGAGTTAATAAAGAAAGTCGTTGATCAGGTGTTGGATAAAGATGAAACTGAAGAGTCAAAGTTGGAGTCAAATTCAGTGTCAAAGTCAGAGTCAGAGTCAAAGTCTGGTTCTGAAAGTTCGAGTTCCACAGTCAACAGTTCAAAGTCTTCAGTTAAAAGAATTTACAACAAAGAATTCATGTTATCAAAATCTAATTTGAGTGACGAAACATTCAAAGTTGCGTATACATTGAATGATTCTGACAAATTATATTCTGATGAGGAATTTCCAATAAGAGGTGTCAAAAATGAACTGATAAAAAAGGTTTTCAAATTAACAGAAATTAATATTTCTGAAATAAAAGATTTAAATCTTAACGAAAAACCTAAAAAATACACCTCAAGAGTTCAACAACGTTTAAAAAAGAAAAAGGGTTACAGTTCTGGTTCTGGTTGTCAAAAGAAACCAAACCAAAACTGTAATTTCAAAAAGAAAGGTCTTGGATTTAATCCAACAGAAAAATGAAAAATATGTTCGTGATTTTAAATCAAAGATGACATTTGTTTCAGGTACCTCAGCAGATGAGGAAGAAAAGAAAGAATTCTGGAGGCAGTCAAACAGTGAGTTCCTTGCAAAGAGGCAAGAAGAGATGAAGTTTGCTGGACAGAGGAAAGATACGAGAACATGTTTCCAATGCAACACTGTTGGACATATTGCCAGAGATTGTTCTAAGGCAATATCATCAAAACAGGGAGTTTCTCGTAAACAGAAAGAGAAAGTGATTGAGTTTGAACCACCAATTGATAGAACAAAGTTATTCAAAAATTCTACATTTGAAATTGGTGAATGTTCAAACAAGTTTTACAAGAAAAGAGCTAAAAATGACAAACAAAAATGGGTGGTTAAGAAGTCTGGAGGTAGTTCTAGCGATGATTCTGATAGGTCAAAATCAGAGGAGCTATCTTCTGGAAATGAGTCTGATTTCACAAAATCAGAGGAGCCACAGGTTGTTTCAAAAAGTGAAGGATCAGTTTCGACTGTGGATGATGAGAATTTTCCACCACTTCGGGCTGAAAATTTTAAAAAGAAAATTGGTAAAGTTGAGATATCAAACCAATTTTATGATGATAAAAAGGTTTTTGATGTTGAAAAAGCTTTTAACCCCACTGTAAAACATATTTTTGGAAAAATGATTGATCGAAAAGTCAAAGGGGTTAAAGAGTTTTACGAGAAGAAGACGAAGAAAGATAAAGTTGAACCATCCCTGGTTTGTGACTGGGATGGTACATATTACGAACAGTAAGTCTCTGGACTTGCCAGAGATCCCAAGTTGGTAATCGTGGATCAGGAATCGGCATCATTCATAAAATTGTTGTTTGTGAAAATTTTTAAAAAAAGGTGTTTAAATGTATACAGGTGATGGACTATGCCGAAACTTCCAGGTTGGTAAGTGTGGAGTAGGTATCGGCATTTATATTGAAATTTACTTTGATAAGTTCATCGTACAAGTGGTACAGAGGTTTGTCCTGACATTATGATTACTCAAGGTCATTAATTTGAACTTGATGTAATCTCCATACAAGTGGTTGGAAGACATTATGATGATCCCCTAATCTACAAATGGTAAAATCAATCAACAAAACTTATTTTCCGGAAAAACCATTTGATTAAAACAAACTTAAGTGTTTTGAAATCAGTGGGAAAATAGTTTGTTGAGAGGGGGAGTTCTGATTGTTTATGTCAAGTGAATGGCGATTTGAAGCGATTCGATATCGGTTGTCAATTTTTTTTAGAAAACAAACTGTACAGGTAGAGTATCAAAATTTGTTTTCAAATTTCCTAAAATGTGTTTGCATTTTAGGGGGAATAAGAAATTTTAGAAATTCCAAAAACATTTGAAAATTTGAAAAAGCCAAAAACATGATAAAATTTGGAAAATGTGTTTTGTGTCAAAGAAGAGGAAATGATAGTACATCAGTGGACTATCACAGCATGCTAAAAAATTGAAAAGTAAAAATGTGATAAACGGTCTCACTGATGATGTGTCAGTAGGTTTTTGCACATTTAGTAGATTGTGACGAGATATAAACCTAAATTTCAAACTTGCTTATATCGTGGGGAAACATCTCTCGGATATATGGGTAACCCCCGAAATCTTGTTTGAAAGGTCCCTCTTTCTGAAATACTAGGTCTTTATACTCAGTGATATCTGGGGTATTATCCCGGGACTTTTGATTTTGTGGAAGCAATGGCCTAGTCCCCGGAGAATACTTTCCGCTTGCTTGAAATATAGCGCCGCCCTCAGCAAAATGATGAAACAATAAAATTGATAATCATTGCTGTTGTAAAAAAGATCCTCTAAAGGGGACACACCTAAGTCGAACCGTCATCTCTCTGCTGAACGAAAGTTCTGACCTGAGCTCTCACGGTTTCGTACTGATTCATAATTTATTCCCTTACAGATATCATCTGTGGTATACTCACCTGTAAGACTGAATATTGGGATCTGGATACGGGAGTATATTCTGAGGTGGGACACGCGATTAATTTTATGTGCTTAAGACATTAATCTCGTATCTCGAAGCAGTTGAACTTTCTGTGAGAATTTAAGTGGACCAGGATACTGACAATCTAAGTGAATCATTTAGAACTTAAAATGTCTAAAGCTTAACGGTGTTGGTGATGTGTCTCAAAACTGATATGATCCTCTTACACAAACTCACAAAAATATTGTTTGTAAATATTTCTTCTCTATATTTCATTACATTCAAAAATCCAAAAATATTTTAGTGTGTTTTAGCATAAATTTTGAAAAATTCAAAAAGATTTTCGACAACTAGTGTTGAAGAGCTAATTTTCAAAATTCCGAGTGCTAAACATGATGTACAGATGGTTTGGGAGAGTGTGTTGTTTTGATAAGAAAAACGATATTTCTTCAAGTATTTCATCAAAGATTAACGTTGTAAAATCATTCTTTGATTGTATAATTCCTGCAAGTGGTTCAGTAGATGGTGAGATTGTTTTCACAAGTTATCATCAGAAAATTTATTTTTGGGTAGAGAATGTGCAGGATAAAAGCTAGGTGATCTTGGATAGCTTATAGAGAGCCAGGTTCCGATACCTGAAGACTCTGTGATTTTAACAAGCCCGGCTGCGATCCCAGCATATCGAAAGGGGGAGTCTGAAGACACCTAAAGGAAGGAATGTATTGGTGCTGATGAAAAGAGAAGAGAGAGATTTGAGGATGCTTACACTGTCAGATACTTCAGAGGAGAGCAGACAGACTGATAAAGACTGAAGATGCGAAGACTCGACACTGAAGACTCGTCAACATTCGAGGGGGAGTCTGTTGGTGCATGCGTCTATCGATTTCGTCTTGTATCGAGTCTTACATTGAAATTGTTAGATCAGGGCACATTATACGAGAAATAGGGTAGGTTTTAGTTGTGATTGAGCTAATTCATTTTGAAGAGTGCCATTCCGTTTGAGGAGTGCCATTCCGTTTGAGGAGTGCCATTCCGTTTGAAGCATGTCATGCCACCTTCAAACGGAATAGCTTCAACTATAAATACCTCACTTGTCTATTTCATTTGTAACTTTCCGGTTTGTGCAACGAAGTGCTGCCGAAGTGTTGTCAGGTTGTAAAGTGCTATCAAATCAATCATACAACAGTTTATAGTGTAAATCTTTCTGAATTGACCTCTACACGTCTGTTTCCACCTTTCGTGTCGAGTTAAACTCTTCTGATCGACTCGTTCGGGTCTGAAAACGATCCTACACTAATAGCTTCTAGTCTTGCTACAGGGGCAAATGTTTCATCATAGTCAATGCCCTCTTCCTGTCTGAACCCTTGAACCACAAGCCTAGCTTTATTCTTGACAACAATACCCCTTTCATCAATTTTATTTTTGAAGACCCACTTTGTGCCAATAGGACTCACACCCTCTGGCAGTGGTACAAGCTCCCAAACTTGTTTTCTTCTAAACTGTTGGAGCTCCTCTTGCATGGCTTCTACCCAGCTATTGTCTTTTAGTGCCTCTTGGTACTTGACTGGCTGATGGAGAGATAGGAAACAAGCAAAAAAGACAGATGTTTTGGGATTGACTTCTTGTGAGCACCCCTTCACTGATGTTGCCAAAGATTTGGTCAGGTGGATGAGACTTCAAGAAGATTAGATCTCCTTTGTATGGAACAATGGCATTTAATGGTGAAGGCTGCAGATGTGAATCATCTGAGCTAACCACTGCTGGTGACTTTGATGATCCAGCAGTGGCTTCAAATGGATGTGGAGGAATAGGAGGAACAGGTGTGAAAACATGTTGACTTTTATCCACTGTTTGATGGCTTTTGTCAACAGTGGTTGATAAGGATGGGCTACTTTGGTCAACAACTGTTGAGGTAGCAGTGGATGAGCTTTGACAGCTGTTTTGAACATCTGCTGCTCTTCCCATTGAAGCAGAGTTTTGTTGAGGAAAGATGACTTCATATCCATAGTCTGATGAAGGATTTTCTGATGGACCTGCATTGTTAGTCTTGACAGCAACACTTGCAAATGTGAATTTATCAAGATCAAATAATTATGCAGGGTTTGCTGGGATTTTCATTGATGAAAGTTCATTGAACTTCACATTCAAAGTCTCTTTCACTGTCTTAGTCCTTGTGTTAAACACTTTGTAGGCCTTAGCAGTGGTTGAGTATCCCAGATGATAACCACAATCAATTTTGGCTGCAAACTTTGAGATAGAATCTTTTAAGTTTAAAATGAAACATGGGCAGCCAAAAACTTTAAAATATGAAATCAATGGCTTTATTTTATACAGTAGTTCATAGGCAGTCTTTTGATGCCTAGGGTTGATTAAAACTCTGTTCTGGACATAGCAAGCAGTGTTTACTGCCTCTGCCCAGAAAGTTAATGGCAAACCTAAATCAGCAAGCATGGTCCTGGCAGCCTCAATCAAAGTCCTGTTCTTTCTTTCAACAACCCCATTTTGTTCTAGTGTTCTTGGAATGTTGTACTGCCTTACAATTCCTTTTGACACACAGAAATCATCTAACTCCTTATTTCTGAACTCTGTGCCATTGTCACTCCCGAAGACTTTTACTGGCAAGTCAAACTGCTTTTCAACCTGTGTAACAAAATCTTGCAGAATGCCTGTAGTCTCATCTTTGGAGTGTAAAAAGTAAGTCCATGTAAACCTAGAAAAGTCATCAACAATAACCAAACAATATCTTTTCTTCCTAAGACTCATGACTTTAACTGGGCCAAACAAATCCATGTGAAGTATTTGCAAGCACTTGGTTGTTTTGGACTCTTCAATGGATTTATATGAGCTTTTATGTTGTTTTCCTTTTAGGCAGGAGACACAATGCTCAGGACAGGTGAACAGTTTTTGAGGTAAGCCTATTACTAACCCCTGTTTGGATATAGCAGTGATTGTCTTGAGATTTGTGTGCCCCAATCTCCTATGCCATAATTTTGTCTCTTAACAGACAAGCATCAGTCCTGGGGCTCTCTTTTGACATATCAACTACATAGACATTGTCACTCCTTTGAGCAACAAGTTGGGTTTTTCCATTTTTTATTATTTCTTCAATCTTTTCAACCATTTCTGGTCCAACAATCCTACAGCACTCCTTTGTAAAGAATGAGCCATAGCCCTTATCACTCATTTGTGAGACACTTAGGAGGTTGAATTTTAGATTGTCTATCAGATTGACATTTTCAAACTTAACATTACCAGACTGAACTGTACCAGACCCCATAACCTTCCCTTTACTATTATTACCAAAGGATATATCACCCCCTCCATGAGTTTTGAAATCTTTTAGTAGCGCTCTACATCCTGTCATGTGCCTGGAGCCTCCACTATCTACATACCCAAGACTATCTAAGCATGCAGAAGCTCCATGCACATCAAGTAAAAGGTTAGTTCATTAGGGTCTCCAAAGCCAATAAGGCTTTGGATGGGGTCTCAACAGTGTCTGGGTTAAGTTCAGGTGGATGGACAGTGGTTAGCTCAGGGGTTTGGACAGTTTTGGAACTGTTTTTCTCTAACCACTGTTGGGGGTCTTGCCCAATTATCTGCTGGTACCCAAAAGGATGCCTGTTCACTCTTGGTTTAGAAGGCTTTTTGTAAACCTCATAAACATGTGGGATCCTTTGGTATGGTGGTTGTCCTTTACCTCTTCGGTATTGGTTGGCAGGGGGTGCATCAGTCACCTGAACATCTCTTTTAACAGAGGTTTGGTTCAGCTGTTTTGTAACAGCTATTTGACCTGGCACAAACAGTGGTTGATTCTTGGTGAATTTGACAGATGGGTTTGATGAACTCAAGGATGTTTTTGCAGTGTTCTCATTCTTTTTTACATCAAAGGATTCGAGATACACACATTCCTGAGTTTTGTGGTTTGATTTACCACAGATGGTGCAGCTCTCAGCAGGTATAATAACACTTGTTTTGTTGATATCATATGCTTTTAGATGAAAACAATTTTTTGTTAGATGATTCTTCTTTTCACAGAAATCACAAAACAAGTTTTAACTTTTTCTTTTCTTTTCTTCTTCTCAGACTCCTTTGCAACAGAGTTTTGAACTACTGTTGGGATGTCCTTAAGAGGAATGACTTTTGCTTTAGGAGCCTTTACACCATCAGTGGTTGTGAAGTCCATGGGCTTGAAGTTTTCAAGAATGTCACACTCATCAGACTATGTGGATTTAAATTGGTATTTCTCAAGTTTCTCAAAAGTTGAGGACCCCACAGATCTTTCCAAAGTGATTTTGTTACCAGGTTTGTCAGTTATTTTAACTTCTTGGCCATTCTTGTTGGTTGGAATGTTTTCAATAGAACCAGCTTGATTTGCAGCATTGTTTTCAACTTGGTCATTTTTTCTAAACCCAATGCCAAATTTTACATTACTTTCAAGCTGTTTTTCAAGCATAATCTCATAACCTTTACAGGATTCCACCCATTTTTCATAAGTAATTTCGGTGGATTCCAACTCCTTTTTGCAAACCTAATATTTTTCTATCATAGTTTGGAGTTGGTCCTTGGTTATGCTATGCTCTTGTTTGATGCTGCAAATTTCACTTTCTTTTTCATTCAACTTGTTTTTCGGTTCTTTTAATGACTTTTCAAATTGAACTTCAGAAGTTAACAACCTATCCCTAAGGTTTTCATTCACCTTTTTAATGTTAGCAAATGCTAAAATGTATTTGTCTGAACACAAATTTTGAAGAATCTGAGGTGATACCTTGGATGCAGCCATCATGGCACAATCACATGGATGATCATCTTCTTCATTAGCTCTCTCTTCTTTTTCACCTTCTTTCTTTTCTATTTCTTCTTCTTCTTTGGACTAGGGGTCGGACAGTGGTTCCAACAGGGGTTTTGAACTTTCTCCCAACAGTACTTCATCAGCAACAGCAGTAACCACTGCTTCAGCAACTTTGTCCACTGTTTCAGCCCTTGACTGTTCTTCTTCAGCTTCCAGCCCCTCCTGTATGGTCTCCAAAGCTACAAAACAAATATCATTACCAGAAGCAGTGCTTTGAGCATACAGTGCAAAATTTTCATCTCCTAACTCCTCAGGTAAACTACTCCAGTCAATGAGCCCTTGTGTGAAAAAGCTTTGTTGGTCTGATTGAACCACTGTTGGTGCAGTTTGTTGAGGTGCAACTTGTTGCACCTGAACCTGGGGAGCAGGGGATTGGACATACTGAATTTGGGGAACAATGGTTTGAACATAATGCACAGGAGCAGGGGTTGCAACATGTGCATAGTGAGCAGTGTTAACATGGGCTGCAGGGGTATATTGGGCATAGTGCACAGTGCTTTGGTTTTGTGGTCTAGGGTTTGAGCTGGGATGAGTAATAATTGGACCAGTGGTTTGACTCCTGCATTCCCTAGCAAAATGACCTAGCCAATTGCACTTATAGCACTTGATCTTGGACTTATCCAACCCCACTTTTAGATTCCCATGTAACCCTGGGAATTTTCTCCCTGTTCTTTTGTAAAACTTGCTTTTTCTTACACTTAGCAATGCCAATTGATGCAAAATGTCCATTTCTTCAAGGTCAGTTGGATCAAAATGCTATAAGTCTGTCACACCCTGTCTTTTGCGAAAGCGTATGATGTGTGTCTGGTTTAATATCATTGCATTCAATCGTAATTAACAACTACATGATCAAAACGATGTTCATCCATTCATGAAAATTTGAGTATTACAAATACTTGTTATTTAAGTTTTAAAAACACAACCTTCGTCTACGTTACAATTCAACAAAAGTGGATGACATCTAAACTTGAAGTCTACTTCTAGTTACGACACCCGCGCCCAAGATCCATCCTGTCACCTGAAATACATGTAATTTTGGAAAAACATCAACAAAAGTTGAGCTAGTTCATGCGTTTTGCATACCTTGTATGAAATAGGGTATGCATCTTGTGTAAATAAGTTATTCTTGTGAAATAACGTATTCTTGTAAAATAAAGTATTCTTGTGATACAAATCTTGTACCAATAAGGTATTCTTGTAAAATAAAGTATTCTTGTAATACAAATCTTATACCAATAACGTATTCTTGTGGTACAAATCTTGTACCAATAACGTATTCTTGTGGTACAAATCTTGTACCAATAAAGTATTCTTGTCAATCTTTGAGAGACTTTAAGGCATGTGAGGAGATGGGGAGTACTTGTTATGACTCCTAGGGAGCATTCGTAATGGCTCATAGGGAGCACTCGTAATGGCTCATATCCTTGTAGATTTTCCTCGACTGTGTCGATTAACCTCGACTGTGTTGATTTCCCTCGACTGTGTCGATTACCCTCGACTGCGTCGATTAACCTCGATTGCGTCGATTAACCTCGACTGGGACTCCGAAGCACTGCTAGGTACTAGTTGTGACCATGAGTGGGGTTCGGCCGTACCCCTTAGATCTAACCCTCGTCCCTAATTAATGAATGTTTTTAATGGCTTGGTACTAGTGTTCACCAAGACTTTATGGCATTTTCAGTATTATGTCTGTGCTCACATGATCTAGTATTTCATAGGCATTTCATACCATTTAAGTATTTGTACATGTATTTCACCCCCGAGAGTTATAAAACCAAAAACAGTTAAAGAAAAGGGGGAGCATGAACTCACAACTTTGCGTTCATGCGTCGTAAACTTCACCGGATTTGCTTATCTAGCGTCGTGACCTAAACATGTTTTATTAACGTTAGTCACTAGACTTGTATCGCACAAGTACAAGTCACTATCTTTTGTAAATGTGTTCTTGTGTTAAAAATAATTTATATTTTTAACTATGTGTATTACTTATATTATTTTCTCAAATATAAATATAAATATCTTGTATTTGTCTAAGTATGTTGTATGTGGATTTTTGTATCATCACTCCTTAGGAGTATTTAGTGTATCTTCAAGTCCTAATACACTATCAAGTATAATACATACTACATACACTTAGCACAAAAATTGGTGATAAAATATATATATTTTTCTCACAAATATACATACTTAATATCCATTTTTATTCTTGAAGAAATCCTCATTTCTTAACACAAAAGTTGGGGAAACCTTGGTAAATGTTTTTAGATACATTTTTAGGGAATAAGTTTCTAAAAAAAACTTATATTTTTCTAAGTGTCAAAATTTATAAAAATTTTGGCAGAGTTTCCCCTAAAAATGGAGCTTTCCCATGTTTTCAAAACATGTGTTTATTTTCTTTTAAAACATCCTCAACAATCAACAATATGCAACTTCTTCTTACCAAACTTGTCAAGAACAAGCATAAACTATAAACCCATGAACTTGAATATTTATGAAGACATGTAGTAACTTACTAGCACACTTAGTAAGTCTTGTTACCTTCCAAAGTGTGATTAGTTCTTTAAAACTTTATTTTTAAAGAGTGTAAGTGTTTACAACTTAAAATCATATTTTCTAAAAATATTTCTTCGTGAACTCTTCTATTTACACAAGTGCTTCTACACTTGTTTATTACCAAAAATGTGATTAGTTTATGTAAGATCCAAGTTTTAGTGAAACTCATATTTTTAACTTGGTTCTTTTGAAAAACCACTCATGGATCTTTAGATCTACAAGATTATAACCTTCTTTGATCTTTATTTTCAAGAAAACATTTATTTATTCAAGTTCATAGTTTATGTGTGGATGATTCCATCATCCTACACATTTCTAACTTTCTCATCTTGCTAGTTCTTCTTTTTAAACATGATCTAGCAAGACCATATGATAATCCATATCATTTCTACTAGCAAACAACATTCAACAAACATCATAACACAAGAATAACATGATTTCTTAACCATTTTAACACTACTTCATCACAAAGTTAGTTCATGTTCAAGACTTTGTTTATGGTTCTTTAGAGTTCTTATCATTTTGATCTTTAATCATCATTAACCACTTAAACAACATGTAAAATGCAAGGATCTAAGTGCTTACCACTAGCACAAGGCTAGGGGAATTCAAGAGTAGAAAAGTGGTGGATAAAAGAAGATGAGAGAGGTCCTTGAGCTTCCGATCACACCGAGCTTCGTTGTATGATCCCTAGCACCTTTGGATGTATGTGGTTTGCATTTAAGTATTCTTTTGTAATACTTTCAATTCCCGGCACTTGGGGAAGTATTTGGGATGATAAATCATAATTTTTGCTTAATATGTCAGTGTCACAATGCTGACTATAGCTGAATTTACTGAAATTCTGCACTTAAAGTGCGTTTCGGGTGCTTTCTAGTGCTTATTTTAGCTTCCGGAAAGTATATTTATAAACCCTTGTATGTACTCTTGGGTTTTAATGTATTCTTGTCGTTGGACCTACACCTAGGCTCCAATTCTATTGTCTAACTGCTTTCTGCAGATTTGTTGACACAAGTTGTCTTACCGGTGAGTTTACTAGTATTTCTGACGCAACGCTATCATAAACTAATTCTTGTAGTATAAAACGTGCATGAATTCACTTGCATGGAATTCGGAAATTTATTTGTCTGGTAAACTAGATCATGCACAGTCATTAAAGCACATATTGCTATTTATTGAGTGTACGGAATGTACGGAAAAGTGACAGTTGTCACAGTCTCCCCCCGTTAAAAGAACTTCGTCCCGAAATTCAAGCGATGCCATTGGTCGCAGGGGAGTTGTGAATCGAATGTGGTCACTTGGGTTCATGATTTGTCTTCATGTTCCCATGTACTCTGGGTCATGTTATGAATTCTATCGTGCTCAAGTGAATCAATTATGTCTTTTTTGTATCCTATGGGCTCTTGGTCCGTAACCTTAACAGGTTTTATAGTATTGTGGACTCTTGGTCCGTAACCTTAACAGGTTTTATAGTAATTTTGTCATTTGTCATTGATGTGAATCTTATTTGTGGGAACAACGACTGTTCCTTGAGTCAGACTCCTTTAAAAGACTAGACACATAGAATGTGTCGCGATCACTACTGATCTTTTTCTGGAAGTTTCATCTTGTGCGCAATGGTTCTGATCCCTACACCGGGGATTCAACCTTTTCGTTTTCCAAATCACACTATGCCTTCTCTAGGTGAGGCTCTCATTTTAGTCATACTTCTTGTCTCAAATTCTTACGATTTCTGCCGCTCATCGGCACAATCTTTCTGTATCATGCGGGCTGCCTTGATATGTTCACATATCTAAACGGTTTGCCTCTAGTTTTCCTGAACCCACTCGGGTCGGTGGATTGTTTATTCCCGGTCTCTGATTAACACGACGGGGATCAATTTATCATGTTCCATCTAAAGCTTCACACGGAGCGGTTTAAACGGCGGTGTGATAAATACTGTTGTAGGAAGACTCCACTAAGGGCAAGTGAGTGTTCCAACTTTTCAACAAAGTTTATCACACAAATACGTATCATGTTCATACAATTTGCATCGTTCAGTAGCTTAGTCCATCTTCGTTAGTATTCAAGTTTTTATGATCAACGGTGTTCTGCAACCCTTGTGATCAGTAAAGATTGTGCAGCGTTTTCTTTTAGGTAATGACGCCAAATTTGCGGCGCGCAATTACTGTATCTAGCTCAAGGTTTCTTCTGATGATTCCTCAATTCAATGTGCCGCGTATGCAATGTTGTGGTCTCGTTGCATCGACGTACAATTGAGACTTTGTCGAGAAGCGTCACATAATTGCAACTCTAGCTCCTTAGCTCTTGGTTGCAGGGTTGGCATGAATCTCGTTCTTATCCACCACGTATCTTAAGGTTCTCACTTTGCGAATTCGAAATCCGCTCTTTGTCATCATAGCATATAACTGTTCTTTTCTCTAAGAGTTGCAAGGTAAATTGCAGCTGTTGCTCACGACCTCCCTTGGTCGTTGGCCATATAAGAATGTAGTCAATAAATGTAATCATGATCTATCCAGGTATGGCTTACACGTTCGATTCATGAGGTCCATGAACATCGTCGATGCATGTGTTAAGCCAAATGATACGACAAGGAACTCGTAATGCTTGAAGTGAGTCCTAAAGGTCGTTTTAGGGATATTTTCTTCTTGTATTCACAGTGGGGGACATCTTGTCCTCATGTTGGTCTTTAAGTGGTAACTATAACCTGACAATTTGTCTATTCATGTTATCAATCCTTGGCAAAGGATTCTGATTCTCAATTCTCTGGAATTTATGCAAAATGGGACTGTCAACTTTCTCCTCGTGTCCTTACTAAGGATGTCATGTCCTTAATTTCCTCTGTCTAGCAGCTCTTGCAGTTATATCGAGGGCTCATGCTTCGCGGACGAAGCTAGTCGGTAAGGCGTCATTCGGCACTAGTGCCATTCCTGGCACGAGATTTACTCTAGACTCCTCTTGTCGCTTGTGGATGTATTCTTGGCAAGTCTTCAGAAAAGGCTACTGAAACTTCTTCTATAACGGGGATGTTCTCAGGCTCCATACTTGGATATTCAATCCTTGCTGACTATCTTATCATGACTTCTCAAGTTAATGGTAACAGAAGGTTCCGGCCTTCTGAGTTCCTAGAATATAATTCCTTACTTGCTTCATCTGCTTAAATTAGCCTTCTATATGCCCATTTCTAAAGAATACGGGACGTTTATTTTACTCGAAACTAGGCCAAGCAGTTTCTTAAGTTCTAAGCATGCAAGGTTAAAGTTGATGCCATTATTAATCAAAAATAGATGCATTTGGTTGGTTAATAACGAACGTACCCTTAACCGCATCTGGATCCTGGCATGCTTCACGAGTTTCGATCGTGAAAACCCTTCCTTGCTTGTTTCTTCCCAGGGCAATCTTTCCTAAAGTGCCCTGCTTCACCACATCTGTAGCAACCTGGTATTCTCTTATTTCTTCCATCTGGGTCCTTCGCCCAACAGGCGTCCTTTCTGTGCCCTTCTTTTCCACACTTCCCGCACTTAAGCCTCAGACATTGACCTTCATGGTGAAAATTGCATTCTCCGCACCTCGGCTTAGTCCCCGAGTAAATTTTATCACCGGCCTTATTAGTGACTCCATCAGTTTTCCTGCCATGCGGCGGTTTCACTTTCTTTCTTTTGTTTGCTTTAGAGCTTCCATAGCCGACTTGTGTGCCCACCTTTAGGTTCGAAGACTTCCTTTTCTTATTGCCTGATGACTCCACATGAGTCTCTTTCTTGTTATCCTCAGATTCCGAAAAATTTCCCGCACGTAGTGTTTCTTCAGTAAGCGTAACGCTTAAATCGATAGCCTCTGTGATAGTTGGAGGCCTTGAGGTGGTAACCAAGCTCCTGATCTGAGGTGCAAGTCCCCAAATGAATCGTTCAATTCTCTTGAATTCTGGCTTGACTAAGTAGGGGACGACCCTAGACAAGTCATGAAATTGTTGGACGTATTCAGGAATCTTCGGCCCGTCCATTTTCAAATTCCAGAACTCCACCTCAAGTTTCTGGATTTCAGCCCTAGAACAGTATTTCTTTTCCATCATGTCACACCCCAACCGATGGCGGAATCATCGGGGCGCGGCACTAGGCGAATCAGATTGCTCGAGAGAATCCATAACAACTATATTGCGATAATATTTAATACATTCGTTATCCCATACTAACAAATAATGCAATCACATAAGTTATCACAGATTTCTTGTCCTCTCGAACAATACAAATCCGACAACCTAGATTTTAGTTGAGTTTCTAGACTTCCTAGCTTGATTTGATATAGTCTGCGATCTAACCTGCAACACACGTTAAAATATTTGTCAATACAAAAAGTATTGGCGAGTATACAGGTTTGATAAGTATAGCATAATAGAATAAAAGTGTAGCGAATTTCTGTATGCATAAACGTAATACACGATATATATATTCACAAAACTGATACTACCAACTAAGTCCTCGATGCTCGAATGTACGATGGCATAACTAGACCCCGTCGGGCGCAATAGTACTATACTAGTCGTGGTGGGACGTCGCGAGTATAAGCCCTAGCACATATGCAACTAGCATCACGTATATCTATGCATAACAGTTATTCGCAAGTGATAATTCGATTGATTGAATATTTCGCTTGAATAGTTCGATTTGTTAGAAACGTATGTTACACCCAAAATTCGATTAAAAAGGGTTCAAGTATACTCACAGTGCGTATTTAGCGAGATTACAACTTGATTGAGTCAGTTACGAGTTGTCTGTAATGATCCTTGAAGAGATAGAGTAAACGAAGTACGGTTAAGCGAGATTACCTTGAAAAGTTGCAATTTGGTTGAATTGGGCCTCATCCGTGCGGTTGGCTAGTCATCCGTCCGGATGACATGGTGGTACGTACGGATGGACTTTGCTGGTGCGCACGGATGAGTGTGCACGCGGTTGCCTTGTGCGCACGGGTGACATGTCATCCGTGCGGGTGACATGTGTGTGCGGATGACAGTACGTGCGGACGGGTGTACGTGCGGACATCATGACCCGTGCGGATGACAGTGCGTATGGATGACATCCCATCCGTGCGGGTGACATGTCATTCGTGCGGACTGACATGTCATCCGTGCGGACTTGTGTCATCCGTGCGGACTGACCTATTGTCCGTGCGGACGGGCCTGTTGTCCGTACGGGCTGTCATGTCTGTTTCGCACTGTTTTCGAGTGTTTAACGGGAGGAAATACGTTTGTTTTCACTAGGGTAGTGTAATTTCGTGCTAACACTTGAAGTTCCGTCAATTCCGACTCATTCTAACGGCCGGGAATCACCCCGTTCCATCAGATCTGGCCGTTCATGGTGGTTCTTCATGGTTAACTCGAAATCGCACAGATTTAGGTGTGATTAGTCATTAAAACATGTGGAAATCACCCGGATCTGAGTCGTTTATAGTGGAATGAGGCCACAACTTGAAGTTCATAAGAACTCTTGGTGACATCACCCCAAAACGCCTCGAATCCGTAGATTTCACGGTTAGAAATTGAGTTTTGAAAGATAGAATGATGTAGAATCGAGTGTAGATTGTAGAAGTACAAGTTTTAGGTTGAAAACTTACCGGAATCGCAAGGAAATCGAGAGAAAAGGGTCTTGGTGCGCGTTTGGTCGAATAGGAGCTGTCACATCACTTGAAAAGTGGCGTGACATGGTATTTATAGGCAACAGAGAGGAGAAGGGAGGTTCTGGCCCGGATAGCCCATCCGTGCGGATGGCCCATCCGTGCGGATGGCCCATGCGTGCGGATGGCCATCCGTCCGGATGGTCCATCCGTCCGGATAGCTATCCTGACGGATCGGGCTTCTCCGTTTTTGATCGTTTTGATAGATTTCGAAGCGCGTATCTTTCACAATTAATTTATATTATTATTATATTGTTATTATATATATATATATATATATATCTCTAGGGGTCGTACTTACGTATCCATAATCCAAAGTTTCGATAATTAACCAATTGGTTTCGATTCGAGTATGCGATTATTAGCGACGTTTCACGGCCATCAATGAGGGTAGTATAGGTCCTTTCTTGATGTCATTGTGAACGTTATTTCGTGTAGTGCCACAAAGACTGACGGGGTACCGTTTACTCGTATTGTCATTATCGTCATGACGACTGGAGCTACAGCACTCACCCGAGAGTCCTCGTTAGCGTTAATTGTTTACGTTCGACACATCACGGCCACTGAGGAAGGTAGAATAGGTCCTCACTCAATGCCTCCGTGAGTGTTAGTGTGATAATAGTGTAGTATAGCAATATAGTATTTCGAAAATATGCGATTATCCTTCGAATAGCGATATATGTACGATATAGTTACATTATGATCCGAATCTCTGGTGCTAGGCGTAACGAGTGTAACGAGTAGTAACAACGCACAAAAGTGCGGGTTGTTACAGTCTCCCCTACTTTAGGAAATTTCGTCCCGAAATTAATCCAATAGGTAGACTTCTAAGAGTTGATCTTGTATAAGTAGCGATACGGCTAGTGATTTGGCCGTAAGTTGACAGCGAGAACGTTTCGAATAAGAGAGATCGACTGCGATTAGTGAGAAGGCGACGTAAAGACAAAAGTATTAATCCCACGAGTTGGCATTCCAAAGTACCTTGTCTTGTGTAGAGTTCGTTAGTTCGATACGATTGTAATTTGAAAGGTTTCTCATGACGTAGAGTTAACTGTGTCGATTGTTAACCAACGTTACAAGAAGCGTTCGCTTTAGATATTAAAAGGGATTTAGGATGAAAATATTTTAAAAATTTTCCTTTTAACGTGCGGTCAACAGAATCGATGTTAACCGAAGTTGCAAGGAAGTTTAAGTTTCTAACATTTTAAGGAATTCGAAAATGAAAACGAAGGTTACGTAAACTCTCCTATGATACGGGTTCTAGTTGAACTCAGTGTTGAACCAATATCTCAGGAAAATCTTGTTTTTGATCTTTGAAAAAGGTTTTACGGAAAATTTGAACTCATGAAGCTCCCTTTGAATATGGAGTTAAGCTGATTCGATGTTAACTCCACATCGTGAGGAATTTCACTTGTTCCATGGTTTTAAATAAAGTCTTATAACAATCGGTTTTAATCTTTTGGGAAGAATAATTTGGCATCAAGCCCCACCTGGCACCTTCCCACGGAAGTTCATTAATATGTTTAAAACACTTATATATAGGAAGTACCAGCGGCGTATCCACCATGCTTTGCCCATATTACTTCCGTTTCGTGGGGCAGTGTCAGGTGTGCCGATATGACTCGGATAGAATTGCGTTTACTCGGTCCAATCGATAGAAAGTCGGACCGAGCATATGATAGGATCGAATAGATTAATCCAGCGAGTTGATAAGCGAGAAGCGAATAGCGCGTTTTCGATTAGATTTCACATCAAACCCACATGGCACGTTTCCACGGGGGTTTACTAACATGGCGAAACACCGTGCTCAACCAGGTTAGCTTTGCCTCGTGAAGCGGTGTCATGTGTACTTAATACCATACGAGCGATAGGCGGTAGATTATACATGATAGACGATCAGCGATTAGGTGATTAAACGAATAAACATGAAACACTTGTGATGACGGTGATGATAAACGAATTACGATAATCGATAGTTGTGTGCGTTGCAAGCGATGGAGGTATGCGATTTGATTTACGCGGTTCGGTTCGATTGATTAACACCACAGGATTTAGCTAACATCAGACTCCACATGGCCTGTTTCCACGAAAAGTCGCTGATATAACTAAAACACCCCGTTTTAACCATATTAGCTCCCTCTCGTGAGGCGAGGTCATGCGTTCCAACTCAACATGAACATTACGGATAACGATATAGCGATAGATTGACACACAGCGGACGATATAGATTCACATAATAAGCGATAGAGATTGCGAGATACACAAGGTAAGCGATTGCGATAGTCGAGTTCGATCCTTGTTTCGAATAAGCTTAACGTTTCGTTATGACGCATCACGGCTATCGAGGAGGGTAGAATAGGTCCTCACTCAACAATATCGTGAGCGTTTATTTGCTTGATTGAGGTTCGTTGCAACAGACTTACGACCAGTCTTGCGTCGATGCAGTTTTCCTGCGAGGTAGACTCCCCAGAGTCCATCGATGAGGCGTTTGCATTGCGTTTGCAGACTTACGACAAGTCTTGCGACGATACGGTTTGTTACGCCATGCGATTGAGTGTAGTGTGTTGAAAATAATCACAATAGTATATAGGTCTAATAACGTTCAACTCCACGTGGCACTTTCTTCACGGAACTTTGGTAGTATGATAAAGCATACCTCGCCCGACCCCTACTACTTTCATCCCGTGTTTTGGTGTCACCTTTTGTCAAAACGCTATGGCACCTTAGAATTTACTACGATCTCCGTGCACTGAACCAAATAATCCCGTGTGCACCCGCAATTATTTGTTCCTTGCACGTTTATCGTACCTCGTTCTAAGAGTGTAGTGAGGGTAAAACACATTATTTCGTGCTATAGTATATAGTATATAGTATATAGTATGTGTGTGAATCTAGTCTAAGTGCGACGATTTGAGAGCGGAAGAGAAAACGAAAACAAGAGCTAATGTCACACATAGTGGTAACTTCGAATAAGAGAGTAGGTTCAAAACTTAGAAATTAACGTCGAAAATCATATCATTACAACTTTATCCTACGCTTGCTAGATACTTGACGCTGAAGACTTTTGCTGCTGGCTGTTGTTGTTGTACTCAAGTTCACGGTTCGATGCGGCAGTTGCGGGTGAAATGACCATAACGGTTGCAGTTATTGCAATAGCGACAGTCAGCCCCAACTGGATGATGATAGGTACACGAGTAACACTGAGGATGAGTTCCAGTGTAGGCTCGTTTTGGAAACATCGGAACGGTTCGAAGAGGTTCGGGTTGCAGCAGTTCGGTTGTTGACGAGTTCGGGCTAGAAGTCTTTCGCTTGCGGCTGGGTTCGTCGGTGTTTTGCGAAGAAGTGTCGTCGTTGGAGGATTCGTTTGAAGACTCACTTGCGGAGTCTTTGTCTGATTTGTCGGAAGATCCATCGGCAGATTTGTCAGAAGATTCGGCAGCAGATCCGTTCGAAGAATCGTTAGCAGATTCGTCAGGAGAATCGTTAGCTGATTCATTAGAGGAATCGCCAGCAGGTTTGTCAGAAGATTCGTCGGTAGATTCATCGGAGGATTCGTCAACATGTTCGCCTGAAGGATTACTGGCGATTGCTTGATAAGCTTGCTTGACAGGATTCTTTGAGAATACTCCTTCCATGAGTCGTTTGTTGTTGATTTCTGCGGCTAAGCGGTAGGTTTCTTCGATGGTAGCAGGCCTTGCAGCCTCGACAAAATCACCCACACACTCAGGCAAGCCACGAACGTACTTCGCGATGGCCTTCCCCGGAGTGTTGACTTGACTTGGGCAGATTAAGCTAAGCTGTTTGAACCTTGCGGTGTAGCCAGCATTGTCACCTTCGGTTTGCTTGATTCCCCAAAATTCGTTTTCCAGCTTCTGAATCTCGTGAGGAGGGCAGTACTCTATCTCCATGAGCTCTTTCAGCTCATTCCAAGAGAGAGCGTAAGCTGCGGAGATCCCACGTTTGTTACGTTCGGCGGTCCACCAGTCGAGTGCTCGCGATTGAAATACTCCGGTGGCGCAAGTAGTACGGAGACTATCGGAACACCCACTTTGACGAAGGGTAACTTCGATAGAATCGAACCACTGGAGCAGTTGAGTCGCACCTCCTTCACCCGTGAACTCCATCGGGTCACAGGCTTTGAAGTGCTTGTAGAGAAAAGTAGATTGCGGCTCTCCTGTCTTAACGTCTTCCGGAGCTCGAGAGTGGCTGAGAGAGTGCCCTCGAGTGGCAATTTGAGAACTAAGCTTACTCACTTCCTTAATCACAAGTGAAGCAATTCTCTTTTCGGCGCTTCGTTTGGCTTTCCTCCTAGCTACTCGCCTCGAGGTAGAGTTGTTGGAAGGCATCTAGACAGGAAGAGACTTGGAGTGAGATTCGATCATAATGATTTTTGAGTTTTGCGTTGCGATTTAGCGCGTTCAAAACTTGGTGCGATAGTATAGTAGTAATACGAATCACATAGGAGCCACATAGGAAACACGAAATTCCTAAGTTCTCACACAATGACTTGTTTGTTTATACGTATTTATATATATATTTATATAGATGTAATTTGTAATCATACATATACAGGTCGACTTAGAATAAGCGAGGTCGCGTCGAAGTGAGAAAACGAGAGCGAATGCGATAGACTATGCATTAGTTTTGTTGCGAACATTCGGATTTCGTTTTAGATTGCGATAGCTGTGCGAATTGTGTGTTTTATAAAGTAGGGAGTGAAAATCGTTACATCGAGAAATCGATAAGGCGTACAGTTTCAAAACATAAATAAGTTCCAATCATTGTAAAATTGGCGGGTCGTATGATAGAGTGCCTTGGGTGTTCTAGGCGTCGACTACCCAAGATAACCCAACTATATCTGACAAGTTCGAGCATGCGCGTTGACCTGGAGGACTTCATGCTCCCACTGGGATGCAGCTCATGGCATTTGTCTTCCTAGTCGTCGCGTGGCTCGAGTTATCGTGATAGTCGAGTCCTTGGTGAGAGCTTTTGAAAACCAGTTTATAGAGAATGGGACGACTCATTAAGGTACGGGTTTCACCCCTGACTTAACAGTTTCGTTCCTAATTGTGGTTATGCTCCTCGAATAAATTCGTGAGTCCCACTAGATTTAGAAATGGAGACTTTTATCGAGATGTGGATGTCACTCCTAACTCGATGAAGAGTTCTCGTGCTAGAAAAAAATGCGCTGAGTGAGCAATCCTATCGAGAGTTCTTGGTTTTCACACCTGATCTCGACTGGATCGCTCGATTTCGTTATGCGAGTATTTCGAAAACGTGTGTATTGTGTCGGCCTTAGGAAAGGCTAAGTAGTATTTCAACCTTAGGAAAGGCTTCTTCGTGTGAAGTTGTGGTATGCGGGGTTCACACAAAGTCGTATCTTTTAGCAATTTCGATCGAGAGTATCAAGTAAGCCCAATACAAACCCCACTGGGTTCGTACGAGTCGGCCTGTTGGTACTTAGACTATAGACTAGGTCAATTTCTAAGACGTCGACCCGGACTAGGTCGAGTCTGACCTAATTCCCTATAGTTATGGCTCTGATACCAATCTGTCACACCCCAACCGATGGCGGAATCATCGGGGCGCGGCACTAGGCGAATCAGATTGCTCGAGAGAATCCATAACAACTATATTGCGATAATATTTAATACATTCGTTATCCCATACTAACAAATAATGCAATCACATAAGTTATCACAGATTTCTTGTCCTCTCGAACAATACAAATCCGGCAACCTAGATTTTAGTTGAGTTTCTAGACTTCCTAGCTTGATTTGATATAGTCTGCGATCTAACCTGCAACACACGTTAAAATATTTGTCAATACAAAAAGTATTGGCGAGTATACAGGTTTGATAAGTATAGCATAATAGAATAAAAGTGTAGCGAATTTCCGTATGCATAAACGTAATACACGACATATATACTCACAAAACTGATACTACCAACTAAGTCCTCGATGCTCGAATGTACGATGGCATAACTAGACCCCGTCGGGCGCAATAGTACTATACTAGTCGTGGTGGGACGTCGCGAGTATAAGCCCTAGCACATATGCAACTAGCATCACGTATATCTATGCATAACAGTTATTCGCAAGTGATAATTCGATTGATTGAATATTTCGCTTGAATAGTTCGATTTGTTAGAAACGTATGTTACACCCAAAATTCGATTAAAAAGGGTTCAAGTATACTCACAGTGCGTATTTAGCGAGATTACAACTTGATTGAGTCAGTTACGAGTTGTCTGTAATGATCCTTGAAGAGATAGAGTAAACAAAGTACGGTTAAGCGAGATTACCTTGAAAAGTTGCAATTTGGTTGAATTGGGCCTCATCCGTGCGGTTGGCTAGTCATCCGTCCGGATGACATGGTGGTATGTACGGATGGACTTTGCTGGTGCGCACGGATGAGTGTGCACGCGGTTGCCTTGTGCGCACGGGTGACATGTCATCCGTGCGGGTGACATGTGTGTGCGGATGACAGTACGTGCGGACGGGTGTACGTGCGGACGTCATGACCCGTGCGGATGACAGTGCGTACGGATGACATCCCATCCGTGCGGGTGACATGTCATCCGTGCGGACTGACATGTCATCCGTGCGGACTTGTGTCATCCGTGCGGACTGACCTATTGTCCGTGCAGACGGGCCTGTTGTCCGTACGGGCTGTCATGTCTGTTTCGCACTGTTTTCGAGTGTTTAACGGGAGGAAATACGTTTGTTTTCACTAGGGTAGTGTAATTTCGTGCTAACACTTGAAGTTCCGTCAATTCCGACTCATTCTAACGGCCGGGAATCACCCCGTTCCATCAGATCTGGCCGTTCATGGTGGTTCTTCATGGTTAACTCGAAATCGCACAGATTTAGGTGTGATTAGTCATTAAAACATGTGGAAATCACCCGGATCTGAGTCGTTTATAGTGGAATGAGGCCACAACTTGAAGTTCATAAGAACTCTTGGTGACATCACCCCAAAACGCCTCGAATCCGTAGATTTCACGGTTAGAAATTGAGTTTTGAAAGATAGAATGATGTAGAATCGAGTGTAGATTGTAGAAGTACAAGTTTTAGGTTGAAAACTTACCGGAATCGCAAGGAAATCGAGAGAAAAGGGTCTTGGTGCGCGTTTGGTCGAATAGGAGCTGTCACATCACTTGAAAAGTGGCGTGACATGGTATTTATAGGCAACAGAGAGGAGAAGGGAGGTTCTGGCCCGGATAGCCCATCCGTGCGGATGGCCCATGCGTGCGGATGGCCATCCATCCGGATGGTCCATCCGTCCGGATAGCTATCCTGACGGATCGGGCTTCTCCGTTTTTGATCGTTTTGATAGATTTCGAAGCGCGTATCTTTCACAATTAATTTATATCATTATTATATTGTTATTATTATATATATATATATCTCTAGGGGTCGTACTTACGTATCCATAATCCAAAGTTTCGATAATTAACCAATTGGTTTCGATTCGAGTATGCGATTATTAGCGACGTTTCACGGCCATCAATGAGGGTAGTATAGGTCCTTTCTTGATGTCATTGTGAACGTTATTTCGTGTAGTGCCACAAAGACTGACGGGGTACCGTTTACTCGTATTGTCATCATCGTCATGACGACTGGAGCTACAGCACTCACCCGAGAGTCCTCGTTAGCGTTAATTGTTTACGTTCGACACATCACGGCCACTGAGGAGGGTAGAATAGGTCCTCACTCAATGCCTCCGTGAGTGTTAGTGTGATAATAGTGTAGTATAGCAATATAGTATTTCGAAAATATGCGATTATCCTTCGAATAGCGATATATGTACGATATAGTTACATTATGATCCGAATCTCTGGTGCTAGGCGTAACGAGTGTAACGAGTAGTAACAACGCACAAAAGTGCGGGTTGTTACACATCATTTCCTTGAGCTCGTCCCAGCTCAGTGCATAAGCAGCATCTACACCAAGGGTCTGAACCTGAAGGTTCCACCAGGAGAGTGTGCCATCTAAAAACAACCCTGAGATATAGGTAACACTCTGTTGGGGCGAACAGTTACTCATTCTTAGAATGGAGTCAGTCTTTTCTGACCAACGAACAAATGCAACGGCACCTCCTGTGCCATCAAAATTTAATGGCTTGCAGTCCAGGAACTGCTTATAGGTGCAGCCAGTTGGAGGGTTATTTCAAGTAGTGCCATCGTTGTGCTCAGAGCAGAGGGCTTCATGTCGTGCAATTGCCTGTGAGATTCGTTCTTGAAGCTCAGCTTCTGTCCTTCGTAACGTACTGGTGTCTGTGTTTCGTCTGGGCGGCATTCTTTTCTGTCAAAAGATATGCAGTAGGTTAGACAGCATTCCATAATTGTCTATGAGGTACATAGCACCATAGGCCATCAGGTAATCACCCAATTTCACATGTATATATAATCAACAATGTATGAGCGAGGAAACAATTACTGAGCCTTCACATAGGCTTGCCAACTTGGCTTATTGTTTGTAATGGAAAAATGGACTCGAGGCTACATCGCCTTGGTCATTCAAGTTTTAGTTATTTCCTGCTATATTGATGTGTATATTTTCCCAGAGATGGGGTTGTTCGTGTAAGGGTGATAGAGAGCGTAACGTCGCTGAATCTTTTTGAATGTTATCCATCTTTACTTGCTTAATTATCGTTTCTCAAACGTCTCATACACAGATAGACACGCAATAGGCGAGACAGGTTTCCTACTTTATAAAGTGCTAAAGCACTGGTCTACGTTTTGCTCTACCATCTGAAGGTGTGAACACTTAGAGTTTATTTTTGTGCAGAGATCGTTAGCTTAGCTCGCAGATCCACTGGGATTTCCATGCACTACAAGTCGTTATTACGTGGGCCCCCGTAATAATAAATTGTCTTGCACAGTTACCCCAAATTTTCTCTCGTCCAAGCATATGATCAATCAAGGAGGGGACACTATTGTCCTTATACTTCTGTCATGGAAAGGACCTTTGCGATGGTCCACGCGCTAACACTCGTTATCGTTACGCGTGTATAGGCACGATGATAGGAATGAAGAGAATTCCTAGTAGTTGGAGGGGCACCTTCAAGATGAATACTCCATCTTCCTTTTCCAGTCAAGTACGTCGTCAATCTTGCTTCACAAAAGTCGCAGGGATCTCGTCCCGCTGATTAGAAGTTATTCAAGGTTGCCGCCTCTGCCTCGTCATCATCACCGTAGTCAGGCACCTTCATGATCAAGAGGGAAGAGCAGCCATCTCCTACGGAAGCAAGCTCAGAATCTTGTTTGGTAATCACTCTAGCCATGAACTTTGCAATGAACGCGAGGTCGATAGCTTCATCGTGCGAGTTATGTATAGTAATAGGAGTCGGAGTCAAAAGTGTCTTATTCACGTCAATAATCATTCCGTACACTTATTTGTATGTATTCATGTCAATATTTATTCCGTACACTTATTCGTATATATGTATATCAATAACAAATATGCTACTTAGCATAAACAAGCAGTTTGATGCATTATATCACGTATAACTCTCATTTTTTGGGGGGGTCATTTTTCTAGTTGTCGATGACAAAGACACTACTTGGTACTAGTTATCACCAAGAGTGTATTTTATTTTTGGCAAGTCTATCTCGTGTAGACTATGCCTTAATTGGCACCTTATCTTGAGGGTATTCCCTACCAATGTCCTTGCCTCGTCTCTTCTTTGAAAAGTGGTTGACTCGTGGATCTTGGCGCTTACGTGAATGCAATGAAAAACCTTTTTTCTAAAATTTTGTTGTTAGAGAACTCTAGTGATTGTAGTCTAGACTCAAGAAGGATTCCTAGTTCACTACAATCGAAGCTCTGATACCAAACTGTCATACCCTGTCTTTTGCGGAAGCGTATGATGTGTGAATGGTTTAATATCATTGCATTCAATCGTAATTAACAACTACATGATCAAAACGATGTTCATCTATTCATGAAAATTTGAGTATTACAAATACTTGTTATTTAAGTTTTAAAAACACAACCTTCGTCTACGTTACAATTCAACAAAAGGGGATGACATCTAAACTTGAAGTCTACTTCTAGTTACGACACCCGCACCTAAGATCCATCCTGTCACCTGAAATACATGTAATTTTGGAAAAACATCAACAAAAGTTGAGCGAGTTCATGCGTTTTGCATACCTTGTATGAAACAGGGTATGCATCTTGTGTAAATAAGGTATTCTTGTGAAATAACGTATTCTTGTAAAATAAAGTATTCTTGTGATACAAATCTTGTACCAATAACGTATTCTTGTAAAATAAAGTATTCTTGTGATACAAATCTTGTACCAATAACGTATTCTTGTGGTACAAATCTTGTACCAATAACGTATTCTTGTGGTACAAATCTTGTACCAATAAAGTATTCTTGTCAATCTTTGAGAGACTTTAAGGCATGTGAGGACATGGGGAGTACTTGTTATGACTCCTAGGGAGCATTCGTAATGGCTCATAGGGAGCACTCGTAATGGCTTATATCCTTGTCGATTTTCCTCGACTGTGTCGATTTCCCTTGACTGTGTCGATTACCCTCGACTTTATCGATTAACCTCGACTGCGTCGATAAACCTCGACTGGGACTCCGAAGCACTGCTAGGTACTAGTTGTGACCATGAGTGGGGTTCGGCCGTACCCGTTAGATCTAACCCTCGTCCCTAATTAATGAATGTTTTTAATGGCTTGGTACTAGTGTTCACCAAGACTTTATGGCATTTTCAGTATTATGTCTGTGCTCACATGATCTAGTATTTCATAGGCATTTCATACCATTTAAGTATTTGTACATGTATTTCACCCTCGAGAGTTATAAAACCAAAAACAGTTAAAGAAAAGGGGGAGCATGAACTTACAACTTTGCGTTCCTGCGTCGTAAACTTCACCGGATTTGCTTATCTAGCGTCGTGACCTAAACATGTTTTATTGACTTTAGTCACTAGACTTGTATCGCACAAGTACAAGTCACTATCTTTTGTAAATGTGTTCTTGTGTTAAAAATAATTTATATTTTTAACTATGTGTATTACTTATATTATTTTCTCAAAAATAAATATAAGTATCTTGTATTTGTCTAAGTATGTTGTATGTGGATTTTTGTATCATCACTCCTTAGGAGTATTTAGTGTATCTTCAAGTCCTAATACACTATCAAGTATAATACATACTACATACACTTAGCACAAAAATTGGGGATAAAATATATATATTTTTCTCACAAATATACATACTTAATATCCATTTTTATTCTTGAAGAAATCCTCATTTCTTAACACAAAAGTTGGGGAAACCTTGGTAAATGTTTTTAGATACATTTTTAGGGAATAAGTTTCTAAAAAAAAAACTTATATTTTTCTAAGTGTCAAAATTTATAAAAATTTTGGCAGAGTTTCCCCTAAAAATGGAGGTTTCCCATGTTTTTAAAACATGTGTTTATTTTCTTTTAAAACATCCTCAACAATCAACAATATGCAACTTCTTCTTACCAAACTTGTCAAGAACAAGCATAAACTATAAACCCATGAACTTGAATATTTATGAAGACATGTAGTAACTTACTAGCACACTTAGTAAGTCTTGTTACCTTCCAAAGTGTGATTAGTTCTTTAAAACTTTATTTTTAAAGAGTGTAAGTGTTTACAACTTAAAATCATATTTTCTAAAAATATTTCTTCGTGAACTCTTCTATTTACACAAGTGCTTCTACACTTGTTTATTACAAAAAATGTGATTAGTTTATGTAAGATCCAAGTTTTAGTGAAACTCATATTTTTAACTTGGTTCTTTTGAAAAAACACTCATGGATCTTTAGATCTACAAGATTATAACCTTCTTTGATCTTTATTTTCAAGAAAACATTTATTTATTCAAGTTCATAGTTTATGTGTGGATGATTCCATCATCCTACACATTTCTAACTTTCTCATCTTGCTAGTTCTTGTTTTTGAACATGATCTAGCAAGACCATATGATAACCCATATCATTTCTACTAGCAAACAACATTCAACAAACATCATAACACAAGAATAACATGATTTCTTAACCATTTTAACACTACTTCATCACAAAGTTAGTTCATGTTCAAGACTTTGTTTATGGTTCTTTAGAGTTCTTATCATTTTGATCTTTAATCATCATTAACCACTTAAACAACATGTAAAATGCAAGGATCTAAGTGCTTACCACTAGCACAAGGCTAGGGGAGTTCAAGAGTAGAAAAGTGGTGGATAAAAGAAGATGAGAGAGGTCCTTGAGCTTCAGAGCACACCGAGCTTCGTTGTATGATCCCTAGCACCTTTGGATGTATGTGGTTTACATGAAAGAAACTTGAAGGTGGTGATGGTGGGTGTGCTTGGTTCGGCCGAACAAGAGAAGAGAGGAGAGAGCAAGTGTTGTTTGATGTTGGTGAGTTGAAATGAAGTGTGATAGTCCCATGTGCCAATTTATAAACCATCTCCTCCATTAACCCTTGTGTAAAGTGCTTCTAAATCCCCAACATAATCTAAGTTAATAATGAAAGAAATCAATGGGTGGGTCACCCATTGTGACCGTCGCCAAAGGGGGGGGGGGGTATAGGGTTGGGTTTCAACAATATAGTTAGGGATCTAGTTAGGAATCAAGTGTTAAGTTAGTGGTTTATGGTGTGTGGTTAATTATATAGTTTGTTAGGGTGTTTGGGGACCCTAACTAGCTTAGAAAAATTAAAAAAAAAACAATGCTTTTAGCAATATTTTGGTGTTCCGGGTAATGTCCGGTTGTTCGGTTAGATACCGTCCCGTTAAAGTGCTAAATTGCACCGTTTAGTGTCCTTTAAGTATTCTTTTGTAATACTTTCAATTCCCGACACTTGGGGAAGTATTTGGGATGATAAATCATAATTTTTGCTTAATATTTCAGTGTCACAATGCTGACTATAGCTGAATTTACTGAAATTCTGCACTTAAAGTGCGTTTCGGGTGCTTTCTAGTGCTTATTTTAGCTTCCGGAAAGTATATTTATAAACCCTTGTATGTACTCTTGGGTTTTAATGTATTCTTGTCGTTGGACCTACACCTAGGCTCCAATTCTATTGTCTAACTGCTTTCTGCAGATTTGTTGACACAAGGTGTCTTACCGGTGAGTTTACTAGTATTTCTGACGCAACGCTATCATAAAGTAATTCTTGTAGTATAAAACGTGCATGAATTCACTTGCATGGAATTCAGAAATTTATTTGTCTGGTAAACTAGATCATGCACAGTCATTAAAGCACATATTGCTGTTTATTGAGTGTACGGAATGTACGGAAAAGTGACAATTGTCACAAAGTCATTGAGTTCAAAGCACAGATTATCAGAGTTCTGGCTTTCTCCATTTGCTGTGAAAGCAAAATTGGATGAGTGAGGATCAGAGTTGAAGTTTGCACCAGCAGTTATATCAATAAAATGATCATAACTCTGATCCTTACTGCTACCAGACTCTTCCTGACCTAGAAGAGCTGTGTTTCCAAATGAGTAGTCATCTGCAACTTTGCCAGACTCTTGCAACTTCTTTTTCAGGTTTAACTCCCTTTCATAGGTCAGGAGTCTACCATGAAGTTGGGTCAGTGTCAGATCTTTGAACTCAACAGAGTTTCTCGTCACAAATGCAATGGTGTCCCATTTATCAGGAAGTGATCTTAAAAACCTACTATTAACGGTTGATTTTGGAAATTCAGTTTTAACAAGTTTTAGTTCACTTATGAGACAGCTGAATCGCTCAAACGGCTGTGTTAATGTTTCACCCTTAACGTGACAAAAGGTTTCACACTGTTGGTTCAAAATTTCCCTGTTGTTTTCAATAACTTCTTCAGTTCCCCCAATTGTTCCTTCAATGCATCCCATAATTCCTTGGCACTGTTACAGTGTAACAGTCCAGCATAGATTTCATTGGGTAATGCAGAAGCAACAATGCTAAATGCCTTGGCATCCAATTCAAATTTCTGAAAATCCAGTTCAGTATAGTTTTCAACCTTCTTAGGTTCATATTTTCCTGGATCCTCAGCACTCGACACCATTGGAACATGTGGTCCAAAGATAACCGACTTCCAACATCCGGTATTCTGTTGAGCAAGGATGTGTCCCATCCTTCTCTGCCAGATGTTGTACTCATTTCGTTTCAACATGGGTGGTTTGAAGAGAGAACCGATGTTATTGTTCATATCTTGTGATTGTGACGTCATCCTGGTTGTTTTACAGGCACTGGTTAATCAACTTTGATCGTAATTAACCCTTTCTCTGTTTTTCAACGAAACGAACAATTTAACAGTATCAACGATTATGAGTTGAACTATTTATGTCAAAATGACTGTTAGATCAAATTTGACTGTCCGAGCTCTGATACCAATTGTTAGGATCTGTGTTTCTTATGATTGTGTTTTTCGTTTGATAATAATGAAGATGAACAAGTAATTGCAGTGGAAACTAAATATGGAAACAAACTTTCATACACAATCAAACAGGAGAATTGTTTTCAACACACAAGTTTATCATTGAATCGAATGATTGAATTTATTTCAAACATCAATTACAATTGCATGCATGTATCACAAACTCCCCCTCATCCTGAGCTCACAATGAATTGTTCATGCAGGAAAACAAGTGATGAAAGAGCTAATAGAACGTACAGGGTACTATTCTATTTATAGGCACGAGCAAACCACTAAAGCATCTTGGCTAACGTCACCATGAAAGTGACATCTAACCTCCTAACAACCTGTAACTACTGATCTAATACAACAACTGTTTGCTAACTACTGATTACATTATAATACAAAGGAATAGACTAAACTACTGCTTTATCCTTCCACTGTTGTGACTCCAGTAGTACTTTGTATCTTCAGCAGTGCTTGACCCATAACAGTAGATTGATCATCAGGGCTTTAGTCTTCATCAGTCTTTATACTTGATCAGTTGTTTGTAGAACAGCAGTTGTATACGAACAGTGGATGAAGGCCATTAGTTGTTAGAAACACTTTCAAGGGGAAAGTTTGAATACAGCATCTGCTTATTTTGGATCCACTGCTCTGATCCAGTTTTGGCTTTAATCAACTGTTCCTTTGGTAGGGTTCAATCCCAACAGAGTAGATGTAAGATTCTCTTATTTGATGTTATATTCCTCGATTCTCGTGCAAGTTATGTGATTAGACGTTAGATTCCTCGATAATCATGCAAGTTATTTGATTCGACGTTAGATTCCTTGATTTGCGTGTTAATCATTTGAAACAATGTAATATTCCATAAAAACCTCTATATAAACGACACTAATTTTATTCATTTTCATTCAACTTCTATTCGTTTCTTCTATCTCTCTGTATTCAAATTATTTACGTTATCAATGTCGTTTGGCATGACTTTTTAGGTATTGACTCAACTAATGAGTCAAATTAGGGGAGTTATGATAACAATCAAGATAACAATCCGGGTGTGTGATCTGAATGCTCCGTTCGATCTCAATCTTGCGTCAGATGCAGGTCAGGATACATGGAGTTTGGATACCTTTCAGCCTAATTATGCTGGTTATTGTTCATCGCATCACCTCGTTAGTTTTGAATCCCCTCTTATTAGTGGTGGACCGCCGACCGGTAGTTTTCATTCTCCTCCTATAAGTGGTGGACCGTCCGAGGGTCCAAAGGCTGACCAGGAACCTAGTGAGTTTCAAAACAATCAGGTATAACATTTAATTATGTGTTTATTTGTTGTACGTTAAATATTTTACTGTTTTTACGTTTGATGTTGTTTTTATTAAAATCTTAGATCATCCAGAAACTATCATACATAGCATCTTATTCATTAGAGTTAATCATTAATTCACACATATATGTGCTTTCGTTAGAAATTCGCTAGCATGGATGAATTGGTGGAGTGGTGTAGAGAAGTCGGACGCGAGAATGGCTACGCCATCGTCACCAAACGCACCATCTACGAGAAACCCCCAAGCGGCCAGCCGTTAAAAATTTGGCTTACGTGCGATTGTGCCGGCAAGCACAACTCAATAGCCACGGTCAGACGTAGCAGGACCAGGAAAACCAGTTGCGAGTTCAAACTGATCGGGACATATAGAAAGAGGTTACGTTATTGGGATCTAAGGGTTGACGTAGCTAAACATAACCACGAACCCTTTCTGTATCCAGAGGGTCATCCGTCCCTAATGAGGCTGACTCCAGTGGAAGAGAGGACGGTGGAGCAACTTACACATCAGAACATAAAACCACGAGACATTCTTGCTGCCATTAAAGAACATAACCCCCATAATGTGTCAACAAGAAACACCATCTAAAACGCTCGGTCCAAATTGGGTCAAACGAACAAGTCGGCAAGACTCCAATGTAGATACTTTTTTGACCGGTTGGAGAAGGTTGGGTTTGTTTTTTACCATAGAACATCTGAATACGACGAATGGGTCGAGGATGTTTTCTTCATCCACCCGGACTCGAACATGTTGTGGCGTTCCTTCCCGCATGTGTTGCTTACAGACTCCACCTACAAGACAAATCGGTACAAAATGCCGCTAGTTCAGATTATCGGTGTTACATCCATGTTGATGTCGTTTTTCATTGCTCATGCATTTATAAACAACGAGAAACAGGAAAACTTCACGTGGGTTCTACAGAGGTTAAAAGACTCATTAGACAGTGTTATGGAACCCTGGGTAATGGTAACGGATAGAGATCGCGCCCTAATGAACGCATGTGTAACCGTGTTTCCCAAGGCTAGACATTCATTGTGTAGGTGGCACATACAGCAAAACATTGCCAAACATTGAAAGCCAAGCTTTAAAACCAAATAAAGTTGGGAAAAGTTTATTTACAAGTGGGGCATGCTGGTTAACTCAACGACCGATGTTGACTACAACTACTGGTACGAGCGAATACGATCAAAATCGCCAAGCAAAAGAAGCAGCGGTAAGTTTTATATTATTTTTGTTTATTAATCATACTTATTTGACTTGTCTTAACTGCACTTGACTTTGATTCAGAAATTATGAATTATTTGTATTTAAACTGGTTAAAACCATATAGAGATCAGTTTGTTTCGTTCTGGAGTGACCAATATCTGAACTTCGGTCAACGTACTACGAACAGGGTAGAGGGTCAACATGCCCTTTTGAAGCATTACCTAGGCGACTCCAATTACATGCTGGATATAGTGCTACAACTTATTGATAAGCTCATAAGAAACCAGGTGACAGAAATAAAAAGCAGCATTGAAGCAAGCAGGAGCCGAATAATGGATCCACATAACAAACCATTATTTGATCTCCTATGAAAGAAGGTTTCACATGACTGCCTAGACTTGTTATCTAACGAATTAAAGGTTTTAGAAATTTTAAAGGAATCTAACAGTACATGCGCGTGCCGTTTGCATACAAGCTGTAGGTTGTCGTGCGCGTGCCGGTTGCTACCGTATACAATGAATAGTAATACATTCTTCGACCAACCACATTTTATAATCAGAGCATTTCATAACGCAAAATCTTATTCACGTTTTATGTTGTTTGTTGGTTTTTTTTAGGTCAAATGCTTCCATTGGAGTTGATAGACCCCTTTTGGCAAAAGTTAAATTTGGATTCCTTATAGAAACCGAGCGAGGAGGAGTTTTTCAACTTAGACGACAAACTTGCGCTTCTTAGACAACATTTAATGGCCCAGCCGAGAGAAGTAAAGAAAAACCTGGTTCAAAAGATGAAGGAGTCGGTATAACTCAATAAGACAAAGCTCAAACAGCCAGTCGTGAAAAAAAAACACACGGGGTCGTCCAAGTTTAAAAGCTCAGCAACAAAGGAAGGTTAATTCGTTTACGGATCCTTCAAGACACAGTTTTTTCATCGGCAGACGCGTGTGGTGATTCACCCCCTAATGGCACACAAGAGTCATACAACGAACCTACAAGGCAAAGCTCGTTTGTCGAGTCACAAAGTTATTTTGGTGAAACACCTTGGTTCATAGACGCGATTGCGAATGGCGCTAGGAATTCGAAAATGAAAAAGGTGGCAAAATCAATGGAAGAGACACTGAAATTACCTTTGCTGCTTGCCTACAACTTAATATGTTCATGCACTTCAAACCGTTCATTCCACCTTGCTTCTATCCATAACTCAGTCACATACAAAATGTGCAGGGTGATGGTAATTGTGGGTTTCGATCTATAGCGGTCGGCTTATCGCTTCATGAGATGGAGTGGCCGTCAATACGGCGGGAGCTTATAGGTGAGTGCAACCGGTACTACGACTTATGGAATACAATAAATAAAATTCAGTTCCATGAAGTTCGAAACTCATTAGATTGGTTCGGTATAGGCATAGCACCTGGTGATTAGTGGCTACAAATGCCTTTCACGGGGTTGCTGATAGCAAACCGGTGGAATGGCATTTGTCTCTTATTAAGCGACAAATGTTGTGCTTCGTTTTTTCCCATGTTCAAAACAGCCGAAGATAGTATTCCTCATCAAACGGTCGCGCTTGTACATGTTAACAAGAACCATTTTATTCACGTCAGATTAGAAAGGGAACATCCAATCCCAACCCTGTCAGGATACTGGCGACAACCGATACGAAATACGCCAGCTGAGAGTTGGTATTGCTATTACCAGGAACGTATTAACCAATATAATGATATCGTTGATAAATACAAGACAAAGGAATTCGTGGATTTAGGTTGCCTATGAATTTAAAATGTTATTTCATGTTTTGACAATTTGTAATGATAAATATACACGTCATATTAATGTTTTGGCAACTTGTTGAAATGGAACTTGAAAAAATGTTTAAAACGAAAATAGTATTGATGAAGGTAAACACATACCGACTGTGTCTTTGTCACTTCCGCATATAGTAATTTAAGAAAAATTAAAAGTACTCAATAGTATGAGGGCCGTATAAGAGTATACGACTTGTATACAAGACAAAAACAGCGATCGTATATGATGTATACGAACGACTTAAAAAATAATATAAGTTGTATACGGGTCGTATACTAGTTTACGGCCCCGTATATAGATACAAAAGATCGTATAACATGTTATACGACCTCATATCCACCATACGACCTCAACATTCTCTAAAAATTCTCTCGGTTTTCTCTCGGATCGTTCTTGGATAGCGTTCTTCGGCGTTTATGACTTTTTCTTCTCGTTCTTCTATTACGATACGTTTTTGTTAGTATACTTTCAGATTCCGTAACATGTTAGATTATGGTCTTGTATAGTAAATCGAATAGCGTACATAGGCGTAACGATAAAGATTGTATGATTGAATTTGAAAAAAAAAATTGAAACTGAAATATACAACTGAATAATCATGAGTATACGATCGTATATATTGTATACGATCGTATAACGTTTGAATGTTCAAACTATATACGATCGTATACATTATATACGATCCTATAACGTTTGAATGTTCAAACTATATATGATCATATACATTATATACGGTCGTATACATCTTGAATTTTCAAGCTAGATACAATCGTATACATTGTATATGATCGTATACTTCTTGAATACTCAACCTATATATGATCGTACACAATGTATACGACCGTATATCCTTATATTTTATTCATTGGTTGTTATATTTTTAGCGTATACGGGACGTTTAATACGTGCGTATAGGAAACATATATCTGAGGTGTACGTAGCGTATATGTGCATATAATACTTACGCGTACGATACGTATGCTTCATGTTTACGGATTGTGTACGAGATGTATAATACGTGCGTATACGAAACCTATACTAGATGTGTAGGGATCGTAAATGAAATGTATAATACGTTCGTATACAAGAACAGTAATCGTATAATACGTAAACCTAATCGTATAATGATTTCTGAGTTGTGATTGTTATTTTTACAGATGATATGGCTAAGTCATCAGGTGCTGCATAGACGTCGGGGTCAGGATCCGGGTCGGGGACGCGGACGGGACGTGGACAGGAGGAGGAAGAGGTTTTGCACGATTTTACTAAGGTGGTGCAGTTCATTCGCGATATCCCCCGAGGTACGGATGCCTACAGGTTTTTGGGCAGATTACGGGAGATAGAGTTAGATGCGGCCCGGACCATTAATATTGAGTTTTTGACCGAGATTGGATCGATCGGTCAGGTCCAGGATTTCATGCCAGCTAACTCCCCGTGGGACCGTTTATTTGATGCCGCCGCAGAGTGGCCCACGGGGAGATTACTTTAGAGTTTTTATGTACTTTTTCATTTATGGACATCCGGGGTGGGGGTTTAGAGCATTTTGTGATGGCACACGTGATATCTTTTACCCTTTGCGTGAAGAGTCACCGGATGACACTTCCCGAGTTCGCTGTTGCCTTGGGTCTGTACTCACAGGAGTACTTAGAGTCCCAGGTATTTTTGGATGTGCCCATCAGCACGTCCACTGACGTGTTGTGGACTTGGTGGCGCACTGTTGGGTCCGGGGAGTTCGCGACACCCGGTTCGCAATCCCCGAAGGCGTGGGCGAGTCGCCTTTACGACCCGTTACACCGATATCTACATCGTTATATCGTCGTGATGATCGCCGGTCGTCATGATAGCAGGGAGTGGGTCACCCAAAGTGACCTGTTCTACTTGCACGACTTACTTACTAGCGGGGGGGGGGGGGGGGAACTTGGCGTACAAGTTGGCCGCATACTTCGTCGAGTACGCTTTTAAGCGTACCTCTACCCACATCAGCTGTGGGGGCTTCGTCACCCGTCTGGCGAAGCATTACCCGTCTTGTCCCGGCAGGTGGCAAAGGCTATGACCATATCACTCTAGCTTCATCGGGTTGGGAGGGCCACAGCATGCGCGATGGGTTTGGCTCGCGAGGTCGAGGGACACGGGGTGGTTTGGTCGTATGGTGAGGATGAGGCTCACGGGGGTGAGGGAGGCGGAGGAGAGGGAGCCGGTGGGAGGGATGCGAGGGCGAGGGAGGCGAGGCCGGGGGACACGGGGTACAAGGGGCGGGTGATGCTGCCGTCGATAGATCGCAGGTAGCTGCGCAGGATGTACACGATGATCACCCGTACGATCTACGGAGCGTGAGACCTCGTGTGACGCCTCCACCGGGGGTGGAGGAGAAACTCGCTCAGGTCGAGTCGGATGTAGCTGCCGTACGGGTAGATTTAGCTACTGTCAGGGGGGATGTACAGTGGATGGTTGAGGCGATTATGGCTATACATTATGGCACGCCCCTACCTCCACGAGCTGGCGCTCCACCACCACCACCACCACCATCGCCGTAGCTGCTTATTGTATTTTTTTTTTGTGTTATTTTACGTTTGAAACATTGTAAAAATTTATCTTTTTGTTTGTTTTAGATGTAAAATATTGTAAATATTAATCTTATGTTTAGATGTAAAGTTGTTTGTTTAATAATTGTTATCGTAGTGTTTATCATAATTATATCACATATTTATCTTTTTACTAAGTGGAAACTTATTAAACATTATTAGTACGTTTAACTACAAATTCGTAACATAATCCGATATATCTATATAATATGCAAACACTATTTAAAGAATTACTAAACTTCTTAAACGGATTTCCGATTGCAGCAAAAATTAACTTTCACATACGGGTTTCCGATTGCACCAAAAAATTAACTTTTCTATACGGGCTATTTTAAAACTAAAAAACCTTATCAAACCTGCGAAACAAAATTATGTAGGCCGTATAACATTATATTGCTCGTATACAACCGTATACGGCTCGTATAAAGCTACACGTCTTGTATACATGTAAAACAAACAACTCATTCCACCATATTAAATTATGTGCATTAACATTCTATACGAGCCTGTATAACGTTATACGACCCGTATAGAACTAGGGATGTGAAAATAAGATTTTAGGGGTGTGTAAATAAAATAACCCTATATATATATATATAGAAACGAGATCAGGAGAAAACACCCAAAAGTGAGAGAACGATGAGAACGAATTCTAGCCAAACACGTGGCGCGGGACATGATCAGGGTCCGAGGAGTTTTTTTGTCTTTTCAATCTTCTTTTATTTTCCTAACGCGCTATAACATTGTCTGGCGTCTAAGATTTTTTTGGCGTTAATTGTATTTATTAAACTTTTTGGCGTTGGATTAATTGTTTTTGTGTCACATAGATAATTTTTTGGCATTATAGCGTTTTCTGGTAAATTTTTTTGGCTTTTTTGTGGCGTTTTGTTTAATAATTCACTACGAGTCATTAATATTTTCATAAGATTACAATAAGACCAAATGTTTTTTTTTTGGCGTTTAGTGAATTTTTTGGCGTTTAATACATTTGACAAGGTGCTTTGCTAGCACCCGTTCTCACAGTGTTCATACTACTAGCGTTTTGGTGTTTGTAGTTTTTGGCGTTTTATATAATAATGTATTTTATTTGTAGAGAATTAGATAACAAAACAACATATAACTTGATAACAAAACAATATAATATGACATTTGTTTTTCTGGGTGTGATCAATTCATTGTGTATAGACCCCTCTCTTATAGGACTTTTTTGGCGCGTAGTTTAGGCGGGATTTTTTTATTGTAATAAATGATAGTAATAAAGTAACTGTCTTTTCAGTTACTGTTTTGACCAGCTTTATCAGTTTATAGGTGATAGATGTCCCATCTTCTAAGTTTGGCGTTTTTTTTAAATGGCGTTATGCAGACCAAGATGACAAAATACAATAACGGAGAAAATAAAATATTAAGCAAGAAAAATATTTTTTGTTATTTCTAGCGTTTTGTAAGCAATAACCTTTTTAGTATTTTTTTGGCGTTTTGCAAATAAATAGAGAAATATATCATTTAATTATCTTAAAAAAAGATTACACATAAGAAAAAAAATTAAAACCCTTCGTCAGAAGGTACTTTATCCGAAAAGTATCCATCACTTGCGTCATCTTCTTCCTCAGAGTCTTCATCTGGATCTTCATCCATGTCATCACCTTCACCTTCATTGGCTTCTTGTTCTTGAAGATTCTGAAGCCTCCACTTCAACATGTTTTGCATTAACTCCAATTTTGAGTCAATTTCTGTGTTCAAACAAGTGGCGTTATGCAATGCTTCCATGAAACCAAGCCCCTGCTTTGTAATGATGTTTTCAAGCCAGTAGACTTCCTGCTCTCCGCTGTCGTATATAACATTCACCATGTCTGTTTCATCATTAAAACGCCATGATGTCATGACAGGGTCCGGCTTTACATCTGCTTTGATTGGCCCAAATTTCCTTGTTAATGCTTTCATAAGCATATGTGTTTCATGGCATTCGTTGTCCAGAACGATGCCAAGGGATAGGATACCCCTCTGTACCTTTTCTTCCATCTTCAAAATAGCCTTGATCGTCCTAACATACACCCTCCTTTTGTTGTCAAAACGCATGACGAATCGCTTGATTGCAAGAGTGTATCTCCAACAAACGATTGTTGCCATTTTTGGCGTTTTGGTTAAGTTGGCGTTTTTGGTTAAAGATGTTTTTTCCAGAAATGGATAGATTGAAGTGATTATGGAAGGGATGTTTTACGTCGTTTATATAATGATGTTTTTGGCGCGTAATTTAGGAGGGAATTTCTTCTAATAAATGTTAATAACTGAAATTCAGTTACTGTGTTGTTTCTTCTTCTTGTAATATCCAACGCGTTTTATCACTAATTTTTGGCGTTTTAGTTTTTTTTAGTGGCGTGTTATCATTTGATGGCGTTTTGAATTTGAGCGGTAAAAGACCATTTTACCCTTAATGAAGCGCGCCCCACATAATAAAATTGATGTTACTTCCGAAAACGCCACCGCGCAATCTAGTTCATGGATTGTTTTGATCGGACGACCCATAAGCGTTCTCACCATTCTCACACTTTCAACCGTTTTCTCTAAATCCCGACCCTATATATCGGACGACCCATTACTAAACTATTTAAATTTTTGTTTTTCGATTGAAAGGTTAATATTTTTTTGTCAAAATGAAATATTTATAAACCGAAAAGAATTGATAAAAAGTTATACAATGTTATAAAATACTTGAGATACAATTACGTCAATTTATCATTATTTGTTATAAACTAGCCTAAAAGCTTAATAATATAGAAGATAAGTAGAGAGAATTTTCAGAGGATTTCGTATATATATTTCTTGGTATATCAAAACTATAATATTACATGAGTTTATATAGACAGAAGAAAGAAACTATGTTGTACTATGCGTCAATAATTCTAACGAATTATTGAAGTTACTGTGTCAATAATTCGAATGAATTATTTCCTTTACTGTGCGCTTTTACTGTGCATCTAGTTGTCATCCACTATTGCAATGATTCATAACACTCCCCCTTGGATGACACTTTGCAAACTTTGGGGTAATTAAGTACTGCCTCGTTAAAAACCTTGCTAAAGAAAAACCCAGTGGGAAAAAAAAAACCTTAGCTATGGGAAAAAGAGTGCAGTCTATAGCTCCCCCTCAAGTTGCAATTTGTAAGGCGTCACATTCTTCGTACGTGACGCATGCCAATGTCATGAACGTGTTTCCTGAAAGTTGCTGTAGGTAGTGCTTTTGTGAAAAAATCGGTTGAATTGTTGCTGGATTGGACATATATCATCTCGACTTGATTGTCTTTAATAAAGTCTCGAGTATATTCAAAAAATCTTGGTGGTATATAAGAGTGCAACTTGTAATACTCCCCCTGATTTCATTATGTATCGTTTAAGTCTGTTGCGTAGATCTTTTAGTTAATATTTTGCCACTTCATTCCTTGATGTGTATAGTCCTTTGTGTTGATCAATGTTATATGGTCTTTATATGAGATTCCTGGTGCTTTATGTAAACAAATACCATATGATCCACAACTATATGTTGTTACATTCCCTGCATTTACAAAGCTAACAAAACTTGTTTTTGTAGGTTAGTAATATAAAATTTTTACCTTTCATACCTTCATTAAAATAATTTATAGTCCATACAATCTTTACTACTTTAAGAAGATGTGTTTACAGGTTTTGAAATTATTGCTTCATGCATTTACATTCATTGAAATACATCTTTTCGATTTTACCAACTATGAATGTACATTCATTCTATCATGTAGATTTTCTCATTGTTCTCTATATCATATGCAAAAGATTCATACAATCCATAGTTTACCATGCTTATACATTAATCAATAGCTATCATAACCATCGAATTTCATTAACTTTTTCATGTACTCAACAGCCTTAGGAAACTCATCGAGAGTTTCATTTCTTTTCAGCATTTATGATAATTTAAGCTTATTCATATCTTATAATGTTCTTGAGATCTCGCCTTATATGACTTTGATAATTTAAATTCTTCATGAATTTTTATGTATTTTGTAGTACCACATGATATATAAATATTCATAAGCTGCATGTCAATTTTCTCTTAATATATTACCAGACGAATCAGATATTGGAAAGTTATTATATCCACCACTGGAGAATGTGTCTCCTCATAATCAATCAATGGTTTTGCAACATTCTTGTGCCACCAAATTTTGTTTGTATTACTCAATTTGATTTATGTAAGAAAATCTTTACCTTAAGAACGGTTGGTCTGAAGCTTTTCATTTCATGAGACAATTTTAACTTTGATTTATTCACTTTTTCCAAATTTGGCTAACTAATAACATGAATTCATTCATGAGTAGATTCAAAAATCTTGATCCTCATTGTTTCATTATTTCTAGCGCTATGTTATATAAAAGTGTAACGGTGCTAATTTTATTTTGATTCCATTTCTTTTAGACATGATACATTGATTTTTTTTTCAGGTACCTAAGGTTCTTCTAGAAACATCATGTCAATATTGTCTTCTTTAAGAGAATTTTATACTAAACTTCGACTTGACCATCTTTATTAATTGCTCCAAATTTAGAGGATTTTTATTCATGGAATCAATTAGTCTATCACGCTTTAGGCATGCCATAGATTTAATACTAGTGTATGGTTGTCCTTTAGGGACACAAATTATAATAATTGGAGCATTAGCAGTTGATATATATGACTTAGTTTGTCACTTTATTTTGGTAAGTAAATACGTCTGGTAATAGATTTATTTTCCAAATGAGTTGTTCTTTGAACCCGTAGTTCATGTTTTCAGTTTTAAGGATCAATGATAATTTATTTCAACTCATTTCTTTTTCAACTGCTTTTATCTTTCCCTAATGTTGGGAATGTCAGTCCATTTAGATGGATATTAATAAATTGAACCATAAATAACTCTTTCGTTAAATGCTATATAATGCTATATTCCCAATCACCTTTTAAGGTCCCATATTTGTGCGTCGTGGTGGATCAATTTCAATATATATCGCACAATCAAAATCTTAGAATGGACATATTTGGTTTCTAACCAAAACCCAACTATAATGGGGAGAAAATATTACAATATATTGGCATTTTATGAATTGATACATGAACTTTTGCTCTCATGATCACACACTTAGCAAACACATCCAGTGTTTGTCTCAATAAATCATGTATAAACTACATGAAGTTTTACATGTATTGCAATGATCATTATGTGAAATTGATTTATTATCAAAATCATTATATCAATCTGGAATAATATGCTTGCTATCACATTAGCTAAGCCTTAATCACAAAAACTTCAGGTTGTGGATTTGATAACCATTTAGACGATGCATCGATTTTTAAAACACTAAATCGTATCATGTTGGATATGTATATCCTTTGCTTATTCCAGAATACTTAGGGATTCACACCCTACTTTCATTGATTAACTTTTCTTGAGAACAAAAATTACATTTTATAATTTTCTGGAAGGATCTGTTAGTTCTTCAATACATTTCACATTATTATTTTACTCGGTGTGGTCTAACCGGTCATGCCAACTGATTATGATTCATAAACTTCTTATTTATGATCATATATGTATTACTTGTAGGTAAAAACACAAAATAGAATGTATGTATTAAACAATTTAATCATAATACTTTGATAGTCTATTATGATGTGAACAAACTTACATTTGAAATTAATCATATAATGAATTAAATTCAGACTCTGAATCATAAGGTGGTGAAAGTGGTAGAGTTAGTTGCATACTATTAGCTATTTGTTTTAGCATGTCTTCCAACCATTTATTTCTTTCTGTCAGCCGTTTTATTTGTTTAGACAAATTTCGAATATGATTGTTTAACATAGCCAATACAACTCCTATTAAATCTAAAGGTAGATTCATTTGAGGTACCGTACATGGTTCTATTATATTAATTGGTGGCAGTTGTTGTTCTACTTCGTTTAATAGTGATTGGAAAAACTGTTGCTGTAATGGTGATTGCAAAAATGATTCTGATGCTAACTGCTCTTGGAATATCATGTTTTCATCAAACAAAGTTTGTTGCATCGTTGAATCTTCCTCGAAAACTAAGGGTGAGATGTTTTGTAAGATGTTCGGTGCTAGTGGTTGAGATAGGTTAGTTGTAATATGTTCTTGTACGGGTTGCAGCTGTGGTTGCAGATCAAATCGATAAAAAGACGGTTGAGGAAGTTGCAATAATGATTGTTGTAATTAATTTTGTGTTGAGGTACTTTCTAAGATAACCTGAGCTTCCTCCGATTAGAATGGTTGATTTAGTGTATAATTATGAACAGGGGTTAGCCTAACAGTGTTAAAATTTACAATCCCATATGCCTTGGGTGGGGATAATCCTTGGATAATCTGATTACTTAAGATACCTAATGATTTTGCTATTTTTGTAATGTAAGACCCTCCCATGAGACATCTCAGAGGATTTGTTTGTTGATTTAAAAGATATGTAGCAAGCTCGTGGGCAATATTACAAGGAACTTGCTCAAAAATACTATGCAGATGGAAAAGGTCGGTAGTACTAACCCTATGTTGATTATTCTTGCGCCCAGTGATAGTGTTGGCTAAAACACGATGCATATATTGATAACGAGGGTCTGTGAATTTCATAGAATTATTATTGTTACACCACTCTTTCTATGAATGGCCTAGCCAATATTCTTTCATTTCCTCAGAGGAATAAGAGGTTGATGCCTCCGTAAAAATAGGTTGTTTAACTTCTTCATCTGTATATATGCCCTGATGAACTGCGAATTCTGTTAATGACATATTATGAGATTGTCCACAAAGTCGAAAATGAATAGATTCATCGGTAAGACTTTTATCATATTTGAAATAGAAAGTGGACAAGAACTCATATACAAGTTCATCGTATGACGGTTCTAGGATGTCGAAGAAACGACGCCAGGGCTTATTACGTGGTAGTAATCTCGCCAGTAAACCACTTGGATCAAACATTTCCATTGGATACCAATCAATACCCCTAATAGAAAAAACTTCAAGATTCTTGAGTTTTTGATACCTCTCACGATTGGGTAAATCAGTAAACCGAAGGAATCGATGAATGTTTGCTGCATTTGAAGATTCAGCATATGCTACTGGAAGATTTGCCATTTGAATATTTGGTTTTGTTGAAACTAAGAAAAGTTTGGGTACGGGTTATTTTGGGTATGTGTTGAATTATATAAGAAGTTGTAGCTTATGTGTAGATTAGCTCGAGTAGTGAGTTTTTTATATAGATAAGAAAATTTAAGCTTACACCATACGTTTGGTTAAGGCTTCCATGATACGTTTTGAAACAGTTCACTGTAACTAGTAAATGTTATATTGCATAAAATAAATATTAGATGCATAAACAAAAATGTTAGGTACATAAATAAATGTTAGTAGTCCCATAAATATTATATCTCCAGAGCAATAGGTCCCCTGTACTAATTTTAATTTATCACAGAACTATATTATAAGTATACATATATATAAAGGAGAAACGGGATCTAAAAGATCATCCTAAAGGTGTATGGTTTTACAACTCACTAGTGCACCCTTAGGCTTTCAACCTATATATATGTATGTATTTAAATATATGAAATTCTTACATTGAGTATGGTAATAGCTCCTTTGCTTGGTTGACAGCGCTCATGCTGATAACGTGTTATAAACTAGCCTAAAAGCTGAATAATATAGAAGATAAGTAGAGAGAATTTTTAGAGGATTTCTTATATATATTTCTTGGTATATCAAAACTATAATATTACATGAGTTTATATAGACAGAAGAAAGAAACTACGTTGTACTGTGCGTCAATAATTCTAACGAATTATTGAAGTTACTGTGTCAATAATTCGAGTGAATTATTTCCTTTACTGCGCGCTTTTATTGTGCATCTAGTTGTCATCCACTATTGCAATGATTCATAACATTATTTACATTTTAACCCATTTAAAAAAATAATATAAAACAAAATCACGTGAAAGACTTGAATCATGTCAAACAAACGAAAGTCAAATTCCAATGTCAATTTATTTATGGTTGCATTAGTATTAAGATTTTTAAAAAATTCTTTTTTTAACGGCTAATTTCTTTAATCCTCTGTCGTCTGTGAGACTTGAACCCAAGACCTTCCCTTTCCTAACCTAGGTGTTTTAAAGGTTTTACATTTGCCAATTGACCACCACTCCATTTTAAAAAAAAAATTCTACTAACCAAACATACGATTATGATAAACATAATTGTCATCAAATATAGCCACGAAGCTGATGGTGGTGAAAAGAGCCATAAAAATGCTAAGTTATGGTTTATTTGAAACCTAGAGACACGGTAACAGTGGCGGTCAGACACGATTGCAAAGATGGTTGTGGTGGTGTAAAGGTGGAAGGAGCATTCCTCAAATGGGGTGTAGTAAACTTTTCTTCTAACCAATAATATTATATCATGTCAATTTCCTCATTCACTTCCCATTTTGCAATTAGACACTAAGGGTGCTCAAATATATGCAGAGTGGTAAACATTTTTCTATTTTTTTTTTTAAATGTGATTGATTGAAAATGGGTGGGGGCCACCATTAACCTCATCTCTCTCATCTATCTCTTCTCTTCCCGCATCGGTTAGTAGTCACCGTTTTGATCCTTCACCGAACACCGAATGGGGAATTGCGGCCGGTGAGTGTGGGTTACCGAAGGGGTCACCGAAGATGCCCCTTCCACCCTAATGTTTGTAGGAAAGGGAAAGTCACGCATCTTAGTTTTTTTTTTTTTGGGAGGGGGATATTTTGTTCTCATTTTATCAGCCACGTATAGGAAAAGAATATTTTTAGTATAAGAGTAACAACAGGGTTCACCTAGTAAAATGTTATGAAATTACGTATGTTGAGAAGAATTTAAAAGTTACTTCTATATAATAATAATAAAAATAATCTTCTTCGTTCACCGTACGCCGGAGCCTACACAATCATAATCTTCTTCGTTCACCGTACGCCGGAACCTACACAATCTCTGGTCATCTTCTCCGTTACTTCCTGTCTTAATCGAAGAAGAAGACTTGTGGCGGCTGAAACATTCAAAAAAAATTAGGGTTTTACGAAGAAGAGGACAGGAACGACATCTTTCTTGTCGTTTTTTTTTTAATTTTTTTTTTTAGAAATGCTTGACCCCACACCCACATAAATTTTCAAACTTTGGTGTTTCTGTTTCAATTGGATTTTGATTTACCAAGTTCCCATCTACTTTGTGACTCATTTTTATCTTCATGAAAATGGAATTTTAAAGTGGAACCTTTTTTATTTTGTTATGGGGTGACGCGTTTGTGCATTGGCCGTTTTTGAGGGTGGGCAACTTGGGGTTGCTACCCTCCTCCGTCTTGTAAAGGGTCTTTCCTTTTGCTCCCTGTGTTTGTTTTCCTTTTACCCCTAACTCCCCTCGAGTTGGCAGTTTTTTGTGTTGTTTTTCTGTTTGCGTTTGACTCTGCGCATGGCCCCCCCGCGTAGAGGTAGAAACGTCAAGACTGTTGGACTGGCGTCAGCGTGTGATAGTGGGTTAAGGGCTTGCCCCCTTAAGCATTTCCACGAATGCAAGTATGGTAAACCGGGGTCTAGTGGGTTTTTTCGCCTTCTTTAACACATGCAAAGCACCCACCTTAAGACTGAAAACAGGAAGATTTTTGTGAAGGAGGCTATCACTAAGAATTTGGACCTTTTTCTGGATGTGGGGGAAGTCCTAAGGGCAGGAGGCAAATGGTTATGTGGGGAGTGCATGGTTATGCATGCCCTTAGTAGGGGGTGTAAGCATGGTGATGAGATGGTGTCTTTTGCTCCAAACTCGGGGGACGTGGACGATTTCATTGTTGGGATTAGAAAGCCATGTCAAGTAGTAGCCGACACTTTTACACTCTCCCCGGAAGGGGTGGTAACCGATGTTGCCCTTCTCGAGCGTGTTTTTTCACTCCGTTTTCAAACTGTTAAATGCATTCCCCCCAGTTGTCGACTGGCGTTCACTCAGGTTTTAACGGGTGCCCTACATAAAGTGGTGGCATCTCCAGGCTCGGTTGAAAACTGGATTCAGTTGCTTTTGTTGCCGTGTTGTACATTGAGGGTTGTCAGGCCTTCTTCCAGGCAAGAGCGGAGATCAGGTAATAGAAAATCCCTGCAGTGCAGCAGCATCTTGCAGGCGCTTGCATTGTGGAAAGATGGGTCTGGTTTCACAGATCTGGTCTCTTCTCTCTTGGATAGTGGGGGGGATACTGGGGTTTCTAGGAGGGATTCCGGAAGGGGCGAAGACAATAAAAAGGATCCCAATATCAAGCAATGCCTGCGGAAGGTCAGGGATGGGCATTTTACGGCGGCTGTCAAAGTTTTATGTTCCAGTGGGGTTGCCCCCTTTGGAGAATCGACCATGAAAGCTCTTATTGATAAACACCCTGTGGTGTCACCCCCATCATTGCCTTCCAACCCTATTGCCCAGCCCACTATTATTGCAGCAGAGGATTGCGTGCTTAAATGTATCCAATCCTTCCCTAGAGGGACATCTTGTGGCAGAGATGGGATGCGGGCCCAACACTTGTTGGACGCTATTGGTTGTGAGGGTTCGGTAAGTTCCTCGGGTCTGCTCACAGCCATTACTGGAGTTGTTAACCTATGGCTTGAGGGGCTTTGCCCTAAGGTGTTGGCCGAGTTTGTGGCCTCAGCCCCCCTCACCCCCTTATTGAAACCTGATAAGGGTATTAGGCCTATCGCCGTGGGGGGCATCTGGCGTAGGTTGGTCTCTAAGGTGGCTATGAACAAGGTTGGGAAGGACATGGCCCATTATTTGGGGGATTTTCAATTCGGGGTTGGTACACCAAATGGGGCGGAGGCGGTGCTTCATAGTGCGAACAGGTTCCTAAACTCTTTTCATGAAGATGGGTCCATGGCCTTGCTCACGGTAGACTTCACCAATGCTTTTAACATGGTTGACCGCTCAGCGTTCCTCCAACAGGTCCACCAACGTTGTCCATCTATCTATCGGTGGGTCCAGTTCCTGTACGCCTAACCCGCTAGGTTGTATGTTGGCAGCGATTGTATTGGGGCCACCACTGGAGTGCAACAAGGAGATCCCTTGGGGCCCCTTCTCTTTGCCCTAGCCTTACACCCACTTATTCTCCGTGTCCAGGAGCACTGTAACCTCCCCTTTCATGCTTGGTATTTGGATGATGGCAAGATTATAGGTAATGCAATGGAAGTTGCTAAAGCCTTGGACATCATCAACACAGAGGGACCATCCCTAGGGCTCCATCTCAATATTAAGAAAACAGAAGTGTACTGGCCATCGTGTGACGGTCTCAAGGTTCAGGGCGGCCTTTTCCCGCGAGGGATAGGTAGACCTGAGAGGGGGGTTAAGCTCCTTAGGGGGCGGTTAGCCGAGATTCTGTTTTTATCGGTGAATTAGCAGGGCGGCGGGCATTGGCAGCAGTTGACCTTATGAAACTCTTGCCCTGCCTCCAAGACCCCCAGTGCGAGCTTCTTCTTTTAAGGTCATGCATGGCGGTAGCGAAGTTACTGTTTGGGCTGCGGACCTGCTAACCCCACTTGATGGCCAATGCGGCATCTTATTTTGATGATGGTCTTCGAGAGGCTATCGAAGACATTGTTGTTTGCGGGGGGTCCACCTTCAGTGGTGATTGGCATCTTTGCCGATGCGTCTGGGTGGTTTGGGCCTCCTCTCAGCTCGGGATGTTGGAGTTTATGCTTTTGTGGCATCTAGAGCTCAGTCGTGTGTATTGCAAGACCATATCCTTCGGAACAGTGGGGTTGTTGAGCTAGACATAGACTACAAACAGGCCCTTGAGTACTTAAGTATCTCTCTTCCAGACTTTGATATTGGCGGTTTCTCTAATATGGACACCGCCCCTCCAAAGCCACAAAAAACTTTGGCGAATGCCCTATTTGACAAAATCGCTCGGAGCCTGGGAGAAGCATTCGATTTGTCTCCCCGCCAGAAGGCGGTGATTGAGTGCTTGAAAGGCCCCCATGCGCAAGATTTTTTGACTGTTATCCCGATCGAGGGGCTGGGGCAATGCATGTCGGCTGTTGAGTATAGGGCTATCCTCAAATACCGGCTGATGATCCCTATGTATCCCGAAGACGAAACCTGCCCAATTTGCCGTAAAGCCTGGATGGATAAATACGGGGAGCATGCTATTCATTGTAAGGAGCTCCCTGGTTTCAAATATCGGCACGACTGGGTGAGAGATGTTTTGGGGGACATCTTGAGGAGAGCGGGGATTTCTGCCAAGAAGGAGGCCCCTGTGAATTTCCTTACAGATCCCATGGAAGGTAGATCTACATTGAGACCAGCGGAACTGCTCGCCTTTGGTTGGGCGGGAGGGAAACATGCTTGTGTGGATCTCATAGGAGTCTCCCCCTTAGCTAGTTTAAGGGAAAGCGGGTTTGTAGCAGGACAGGCTATAAGGAAAGCGGAATCTAAAAAGGTGGATAAACACGCTAAAGCATGTGCTGATAACCAACATGCATTTGTCCCCTTCGCCTTCGACACATTTGGCTCCCTAGCTCCAGAAGCTATCCGTTTGTTGACTAGGGTCCAAAAGGTTGTCCACAGCAGTTGCTCATCAACAGACGGGCAGAGGTTTGTCTTTAATAGGCTAGGGTTTGCTATTCAGAAAGGGGTAGCGGCGCAGCTTGTTGCTCGCTTACCTGCGATATTGATATAACTCGGCCTGTATTTTATATATAAATAAAAATATATATTGTCTTTTGATAAAAAAAAATAATAATAATAATAATAATAATAATAATAATAATAATTTGTTTGTATATACTTGTAATAAACAAATGTATAAAACTATAAATTTATGTGTAATTTACCCTTAAGTTAAACCCAAACGCAGCATTAAATCTGTATATTCAGTTTTAAGAATATATAAAATTTCTCTCACGGGCACCAAAGAGAGGAAAGCAATGCTGTCATGTCATTGATTTTCGTCATTTGAATAAGAGTTTTTAATAACTAGGTGTTCGCTCTTCATAGCAGTTGGGTTGATTTTAAACAAACATTAATGGAAATGTAGTTAACGGTAACATTATATTGCCAGCATAATTTCACATTATTGGTTGAAAATAACATTATAATTAATGCGATACCGTTAATATAACTTGAGAATAAAGAATTTATTTAAAGAATAACTATATGGAACTGGTTGATTTTAAGCAAACATTAATGGGAACGTAGTTAATGACAATAACATTATAATTAATGTTATACTTTTAATATAACTTGAAAGAAAGAATTTATTTAAAGAATGATTATACGGAGCCGGTCACTTTAAAACTGATCGAATAAGATTCGTACACACGGTAGCCACCCATACTCGTTGCCCTATATAACACTGTTAACTCTTTTAGTAAAAGAATAAAATTTTGAATGTCTAATTAAATGACCCCAATTCCGTCTTCAGCATGCCCTTAAGTCCTTAACCTCACATGAAGAAAACCTTGTAACGTTTTAGTAAATGCTCTCTGCTTTTTCTGTATTTTGTAGAAACTGAGCTTAACAAACTTGTGATTACTTGGTGTCCACTGTCCAGCCAAAAATAATAAAAGTGAGGTAGCGAGTTGGAGTTATAATAGTTGTCTTCACACCTTTTTAACATTAACATTAGCTGTACTCCATTTTTGCACCCATACCATCTACAGAGAGAAAAAGATACGTATGTCAGAGAAGGGGAGCCGGACACTATTCCGGTGACACAGCCACCTAACAGTGGCGGTGGTAGTGCTAGAGTCCTCTGGCAACGACGGTTGAGGGTGTGATGGAGAAGTGTTCGGTTTTTGGCAACGCGAGTAGCGACAACGGTAGTTTTCTTGAAGTTCAACACATCGGTGGTGGCTTTTTTATGTGTACCACCACATCTTCGACGATGGCATCTCAGAGGGCGTCGGCGATACCAGGGTGTTCAGATGCAGGGTTTTGAAGGTTAGATGCAACGATGTTAGTTAAAGGTTGGTCTTTGGTGGTCTTCGTCATCTACACTCCCTCTTCTCACTACATTACACTCCCTCTTCTCACTACATCACCCACCGGTCATAGCTAACCATACATCATGTGGAATTGTAGCCACCGTCGGCGGAATCCCTGAAAAAAGCATGCAGGCCGCTAAAGGGAAAATAATTGACGGCAAAACATATTTTTGTAGCATCTTGTTGGAAACCACAAACGTTAGTGGTCAATATGTAAAAAGCAAGAACTATACTGGTGCAATCTAGCGTTATCATTTGATATATATAATAATAAGTGTTGAAACAACATATTTTTTAAATATATATATTTCTTCCTCCACGCACACCATAATAGTTGATAAAAAAATATGAGGTAAAATTATTTACAAGGGAATTATAATCTTAATTTGTTATGACCTTTTTGTAGAGTATGACATTCATTACATTGAATTCTACAAAAATCTGAATTAAGTGACAAAATGAATGACATGACAGCATAATAAAAACTATAATGAACCAATAACCTAAAAAAACAAAACTGAAACACCCTATGACTACGGGAGTGAAGGGGCTTGAGTTGGAGGCATTGCTCGACACGTGACGAGTTTGGGATCCACAAGCTTATGGTGAAAAATGAGGGGTGTGGTGTGGCGTGGTTTAGCTTGGCGTGGTTAGCCATGTGAATTTTCTTTAATTAAAGTAGTCAACCAGCCAACCAAAGTCAGCTAAGTCACCCTGCCCCCATGCCAAGCAGAATTCCCAAGCCAAAGGGGCAACGCCATACCCAAGCCCAACCCGGAGTGGAGCAGCCTTAGGTATGTGTGAAGAGAGTAGTGTGTGTACCTTTGGGAATACAATAGGTGGTTCTTCAAAAAGAGAGAGATAGTTGTTTAAAAGCCAAACCAATATCAAACATGATCAACCCAGATGAAGGATCTATGACTTTAATGCCCTTCACAGGCAACCAAAGAAACAGCTCTTCTTGAGACAGACCCTCTAACCCATTTAGTCCACCAAAGCTGAGGTTAGCCCTGACCACACTCTCAAAGAACACCCTGGTTTCAAACTTAGCCACACATGGCTCATCCAAGAAGACTTGTAAATGGTCATTGTGGTCAAGATCATATGACTTCACATTTGGTGGGAAGAGCCCTGCTGGCAAGCCTCTACTTGTCAGGAGATCATGGACTGAATTGCAGGTAGTAAATGGTAGAATTAGAAGAAAAAGAAAAAGGTAACTAATAAAATGTGCTTATCTATAGGCAGGTCATTATGGTGGGGTGTTGCTGCCATTGATCTGAGTTGTGTTTTCTGGTGAAGTTTTTGATGTTTTCTGGTGAAGTTTTTGTAGTAACTTACTAGTGTGTTTAGTAAGCATAGTTACCCATTAAAGTGTAGTTATTTATTTAAAAACATCATTTTTGAAGAAGTTAGATGTTTACAACTTGTAAATAAATTTTCTAAAAATATTTCTTCTTGAGTTTTTCTTGTTAAATATATATTTCTACACTTGATTAACAACTAAAAATGTGGTTAATTTCTTTAAGAACCAAGCTTAGGTAAATCTTGTATTTTTAACTTGGTGTCTTAAAAAATCATTCTTGAAATCATATGTTTACAAGACTTTTTATTTACTTTGATCATCATACTTCTAGAAAACATTAAATCTTTCAAGTTCATGTTGTAACATAAGGATGATCTCTTGATCCTTAACATAATCATCCTCTCATCTTGCTAGATTATGTCTTTAATCACTATCTAGCAAGATCACATGATGATTAACCTCAATAACATAAGCAATCAACAATCAACAAGCATAACAACACTTAAACAACTTGATTTCTTATGATTTTAGTCTTATGTTAAAGTTTCATGTTCAAGATTCATAGTGTTCTTCATGATTAACAACTTATATCATCTTTTAACCAACTTAATAAGATGTAAAATGGAGTGTAGATGATCTTACTACTAGCTCAAGGCTAGGGATGATCACAAGATGAAGAAGAGGTGGATAAAAGCTTGTATGAGAGGTCCTTCAACTTCTAAGAGTTCCTAGCTTCCTTGTATGGATTCTTACACCTTTGTATATGTATGGATTGGATGAAAGATGATTGATGATGATGGTTGTGTGGGTGGTTGTGTTCGGCTGAAGGTAGGAGAGGGGGAAGAAGAAAAGCTCAAGTGTTGTGAGTTTGTGAATGATAGATGAATGTTCTAATGGTTAAGTATTAAATCCTTCATCAAGACTAAAACCAACGGTTCATATGTTCTAAAAAGCAAGGGACAAGATCTTATAAAATAAACAATTAAAATCAAGAGGTGGACCATGTATGTTGGCCGTGAATAGGTGGGGGGTCTAAACTAGGTTGTAATGGTAAGTTAGATTATAAGGTTGAAATCTAATTATATTAGTTTGGTGTTTAGTTACAAGATGTTATATAGTGTGTTATGATGTTCGGGGACCATAATTAGCTTGGTAATGTTAAAACAATGCTTCTAGTGAAAATTTGGTGTTTCGGGTAGTGCCCGGTTGTCCGGTTGGTTACCGGTTCGCTAAGGTGCTAAACTACGCAGTTTAGTGTGCTTTATGTTAACTTTTGTGACAGTTTTGATTCCCGACACTTAGGAAAGCATTCTGGGACATTCAACCATATTTCTGCATGATATTAGGTTGTTTAAAACCTGAATTTTGCTGATTTTTGCTGAATTCAGCAGTTTATGTGATGCACATGCATGTATATGGCAATAATCAGAAGCCAACTCAAATCATTAATTGTAATTCAGCACAGCCATTAAGTCATAATTACTGTTTAATAATTGTACGGATGCCTGGAATTTTGACAATTGTCACATTCTCCCCCAGTTAAGAAAATTTTGTCCCGAAATTTTAAGTTTTACTATTAGCTGCAGGGGAGTTGGGGAACAAATGTGGGTATTTTGCTTTCATAGGGTCTTCACACTCCCAGGTAAACTCTGGGCCGTGACGTGCATTCCATCGAACCTTGACAAGCTTAACACTACTCCTCCGAGTCTTGTTAACCTTCCAATCTGTAACCTCAACGGGTTCTTCGGTAAAGTGTAGTGTGTCGTCAATGTGTACTTCATCAGCAGGGATGACCATTGTCTCTTGAGTTGGACTTTTCTTCAGATTAGATACATGAAATGTATCATGAACACCATTAAGTTCTACCGGTAGCTCCAAATTGTATGCTACTGAACCAACCTTTTCTAAAATTCTGAACAGCCCGATATATCATGGGTTTAACTTACCATGCTTCCCAAAGCGTGCCACACCTTTCCAAGGTGAAACTTTTAACAAAACCATATCACCCACTTCAAATTCCAAGGGTTTTCATCTCTGATCCGCATAACTCTTCTGGCGATCACGAGCTGCCTTAATGCGTTCTCGGATCTGCATGATCTTATCAGTCGTTTCTTGGACCAGTTCGGGACCAACCATCTGCCTATCACCTGCATCTGCCCAGCATAACGGCGATCGACACTTGCGTCCTTAGAGAGCCTCGAACGGTGCAGCTTGGATGCTTGTATGGTAGCTGTTGTTGTAGGAAAACTCAACCAAAGGTAGGTGAGTATCCCAACTGCCACCTAAATCCAATACGCAAGCACGTAGCATATCTTCTAATGTCTGAATCGTTCTCTCGCTCTGTCCATCCGCCTGTGGGTGAAAAGTTGTATTTAGATTCAACTGAGAACCAAAAGCTTCCTGGAAGGATTGCCAAATCCTTGACACAAACCGTCCATCTCTGTCAGATATAATCGAGATAGGCACTCCATGACGTGTAACTATCTCCCTTAGGTACAGCTCGTCTAGCTTACCAGTGTTATCCTTCTCTCTGATTGGCAAGAAGTGCATAGACTTTGTCAAATGGTCCACGATTACCCAAATCGTATCATGACCTCTGGGAGTCGTGGGCAACTTCGTGATGAAATCCATAGAGATATGCTCCCACTTCCACATGGGTATCTCTGGTTGTTGTAGAAGTCCTGAAGGCTTCTGATACTCGGCCTTCACTTTGGCACAAGTCAAACACTTTCCAACGTACATAGCAACATCACCCTTAAGTCTTGGCCACCAGTAGTAATCCTTTAAATCTTGGTACATCTTGTCTGATCCTGGATGGATCGAGTACCTTGATCTATGAGCTTCATAAAAAATAACCTCTCTAAGACCACCACAAAGCGGAACCCAAATACGTCCCATAAAATACAAGGTTCCTTCCTCGTTGGGTATCAGCTTTTTCTCCATTCCTCGGAGATATTCGGCCTTAATGTTCTATTTCTTAAGAGCTTCCTTCTGTGCAGCACGAATACGCAACGTGAGATCTGTATGTATAATCATCTCCAAAGCCCTAACCCTTATGGGCTTGATCCTTTCTTTCTGACTTAAGGCGTCTGCCACCACATTTACCTTTCCTGGATGATATTTAATCTCGCAATCATAATCATTTAACAACTCAACCCATCATCGTTGTCTCATATGAAGATCTTTCTGATCGAATATGTGCTGAAGGCTCTTGTGATCCATAAAAATTGTACAGCGAGTACCATACAGATAATGCCACCAAATCTTCAAAGCAAACACCACTGCGCCTAACTCCAAATCATGAGTGGTGTAGTTCTTCTCATGGACCTTCAATTGGCGCGAAGCATAAGCGATAACCTTCTGTCGCTGCATTAGCACACAACCCAATCCCTGACGCGAGGCGTCACAATATACCACGAAGTCATCGGTGCCTTCGGGTAGGGATAATATAGGTGCATCGCAAAGCTTATTCTTAAGCAGCTGAAAGGCTTCTTCCTTTTTGTCTGCCCATTCATACTTCTTATCCTTTTGAGTGAGGGAGGTCAGTGGTTGAGCTATCTTGGAGAAATCCTCAATGAACCTATGATAGTAGCCCGCTAAACCCAGAAATTGTCGGATCTCGGTTGGCGTCTTCGGAGTTTCCCAGTTCTTAATCGCCTCGATCTTGGTGGGATCCACATAAATTCCATCTTCATTTACCACATGACCGAGGAACTGCACTTCGCATATCCAAAATTCGCACTTTGAAAACTTTGCGTAGAGCTTCTCCTTACTTAACAGCTCTAAGATGGCTCTGAGGTGCTGCTCATGATCTTCTTTTGTTCGCGAATAGATCAAAATATCATCGATAAATACAATCACGAATTTATCGAGATATGGCTTGCAAATCCGGTTCATCATATCCATAAATACTGCCGGCGTATTTGTCAATCCAAACGACATCACTAGAAACTCGTAATGTTCATAACGAGCTCTGAATGCAGTCTTCAGTATACTCTATTCTTGAATCCGCAGCTGGTGAAAACCTGATTGAAGATCGATCTTGGAGTAGTAACTTGAACCCTGAAGTTGATCGAATATATCATCAATCCTCGGCAAGGGATACCGATTCTTGATGGTTAACTTGTTTAGCTCCCAGTAGTCGATGCACATGCGAAAACTACCGTCCTTCTTTTTGACAAACAACACTGGAGCTCCGCAAGGCGAGAAACTTGGTCTTATAAATCCCTTATCTAGCAACTCCTGAAGCTGCACTGACAACTCTTGCGTCTCTGAAGGCGCAAGTCGGTAAGGTGCCTTGGCTACAGGCGTGGCGCCTGGAACCAAGTCAATGTGAAATTTGACTTGTCGTTGAGGAGGTAATCCTGGCAAGTCTTCGGGGAAGACTTCAGGATATTCCCTTACCACAGGGATATCTTCGAGCTTCGGTTCTTCGGCCTCTTTGTCCACAATGTGAGCCAAGAAGGCAACACAGCCTTTACGTAAAAACTTCTGTGCCTTCAAACAACTAATAATTCGTAGAGGCGTATCCTGCTTCTCCCCATGAATTACAATCGTCTCTTCATTCTCCATCGGAATGCAGATAACCTTCTCATGGCATACAATCTCAGCTCGATTACTCGACAACCATTCCATCCCAACTACGACGTCGAAGCTTCCTAACTTAACTGGAAGGAGATCTATTGAAAACTTACGCTCTCCAAGCTCTATAACACAGCCTCTAATTACTTCATTAGCTTCCACTAGCTTCCCATTAGCTAGTTCTATCAAGTATGGAATATCTAACTTACTTGCTACTAAACCAAGTATATTCTTAAACTCTAGAGATACGAAGCTATAGTCGGCACCGGTATCAAATAGCACAGATGCAAAATATTGATTAATAGGAAATGTACCCGTGACTACATTCGGATCTTGGCGAGCTTCCCTAGCTCCAATGTTGAAAACTCTTCCACGAGCTTGGTTATTCTTTGGGTAATCCCGCTTAAAATTCCCTACATCACAGTAGCCATAACAACCTTGGTCGCGTCCATTCCCATTTCCGCCTTGGTTGTTGTTATTATTTCCTCCACGGTTTCCATTTCCCGCCTGATTCCCGTTTTCGTTCCGGTTTCCATTACCTCCCTGGTTATTATTTCCTCTCTGGTTTCTATTCCCATAACCGTTTCCACCACGTTTGCCATTACCATTTCCATTTCCTCCTTGCCCACCGTTTCCACGTCCATTTCCATACCAACAGGTCTCCTTAGAATGACCAACTTTTCCACAAGTTTCACATTTCCCAACTCTGCATCGACCAGCATGATGAAACTGACAAGCGTCGCACTTAGGTAGGGTACCCATGTACCCTTTTCCTCTGCTCTCAGCATTGGCAGCACCAGTCTTGACCTCGGCTGGTGTGTTAGCATCTCTCTGTTTGTTAGCACTATTGTTGTTTCCTTGGGTACCCTTCTTAAAGTTCAAAAACTTCCTTTTGTTCTCTCCAGACGACTCTACATGAGTCTGTTTCTTCTTGGTCTCAGAGATCGAGAACTTTCCCAATCTAATGGCTTCCTCTGTCAGTGCCACTCTTAAGTCAATTGCTTCAGTGATTGTTGGAGGCTTGGATGTCGTCACCATGCTTAAAATCTGGGGCACCAATCCCCAAATGAAACGTTCAATCCTCTTGAACTCGGATTCTACCAAGTAGGGGACAACATGAGACAAATCATGGAATCTCTGCACATACTCAGCTATCTTAGGACCATCCATTTCCAAATTCCAAAATTCAGTTTCCAATTTCTGAATTTCTACCCTCGAACAATACTTCTTTCGCATCATCTCTTTCAACTCATCCCGTGTCAGAGCATACGCTGCAGCTTCACCCAAAGTTTGAACCTGAAGGTTCCACCATGACAGAGCCCAATCTAAGAACAGTCCAGAAATGTACGTGACTTGATGCTCTGGTGCACATTTACTCATCCGCAACACAGAATCTATCTTCTCAACCCATCTCACGAACGCTAAGGCACCTCCAGTACCGTCAAAGTTCAGAGGCTTGCAGTCCAAAAACTGCTTATAAGTACAGCATGTACACAAGCAACATCATTCACAGATTGCAGTAGCAAAGCACACATGGAATGTCCAAACGTATTGTAATGTGTCTTAGGTGACTTAAACATTACCGTTAGGTGGGTTATTCCCTAAGGTGCCTCCGCTGTGTTCGGAGCGAAGGGCCTCATGTTGTGCGATTGCCTGTGAGATGCGTTCCTGTAGTTCTGCCTCGGTCGTGGGCAGTTGATTGTTCCTTCGAGGAGGCATCTTCTAAGAAGAAGATCAGATAGATCAGGTCTTATTCATCAAATAAATATATAGTACGTATATATAATAGCATTTATTATAGCAAGCAATCAGGTAATCAACACAATCATAGCATAAACAAGTAATCCACAATGTGTTTAACGAGAACATGACGATTGAGCTTTCATTAATCATCGACCACAGTTATATTGTTTACAAAGTATCACATCAAAAGGGACACAGGGTCACACTACCCTTGTCCAATAATTTTGTAAATATACAAAATCATATGATCAAATATGGTCTCCTAAAAATCTTCATTCTCTCTGCTCAATAGTAGTGCTCTCAATAAAAGTAATGCAATCTGCATAAAAACAAAAACCACTATGCTGATGGTGGAGGAGGAGGAGGAGGGAAGAAAAGCAAGTTGCGCACATGCGCACGCTCCTCCTCGAGTTCGTATACATGACGCAGTAAGTAACTGATCTGCTGCTCGACAGTAAGGAATCGAGCATCAAACTCTGGAAAAGGAGTAAGAGGTGCAGGTGGATGTGCAAAAGGGGACGGTGATGAACGTGGGGGAACAAAAGTACGCTGACAAGGACACGGTGAGGGACGTGGAGTCAGCTCAAGCTCCAAAATCCTGCGACTCATAATCTCATACTGAAGCTGAAGTGATAAAAGAACTCATCCCGTATATAGCCAACAAAATGAGAGGGATGATAGGGATCTGAAATTGGCATAGAGTACTGTGGGAACCATCTGAGTGGCTCATCAAGTGGTGAAGAAGTTGTAGGATCGTTTTCAGACCCGAACGATTCGATCAGAAGAGTTTATCTCTAAACGAAAGGCGGAAACAGACGTGTAGAGTTCAATTCAGCTAGATTTACTCTTTAAACTGTTGTAAGATTGATTTCGTAACGTTTTACAACCTGACAACACTTCGGCAGCACTTCGTTGCACAAGCCGGAAAGTTTTTAAATGAACTAGACATGAAGGGTATTTATAGGGAATGACCCTTCCGTTTGAAGGTGACATGCCACCCTTCAAATGGACATGCTTCAAACGAACATACATATTCAAACGGTCAACTATGTTCAAACGTACACATCTAAAAACTATTTCATGCATTCTATATTGTGATGTCATCATTATGATGTCACACGATGATGTCATTTTGATGATTTCACAATCTTGTTTAGATCCGCAACGAAACCGAAACTCGATATAAGATGAAGTCGACAGATGTATGCATCAACAGACTCCCCCTCAGATGTTGACGAGTCTTAAGTGTCGAGTCTTTGATTGTCAAACCTTCAGTCTTTATCAGTCTGTTCACTTTCTTCAAAATTCTCCATTGTAAGCATCCTCAATCAATCTCTTACTCTTTCTCATAATCTTTAGGATCTGAATCTGGCTCTACTATCTTCAGACTCCCTCTCAATGTCTTCAGACTCCCCCTTTCACTAGGCTGGGATCGTAGTCTGGAATTCACAAGATCATAACCTGGCTTTCATCCTGCTCTGGATCGAAACCTGGCCAACCTGCATAAACTCTACCCAAAAATAAATTTTCTGATAACCATTTGTGAATAAGATTTTCAAATCTAATTTACCACTTGCAGGAATAACGTTTTTATTGCAAAACCTTTTCTCATTTCATTTCAACAATCTTCAAACACTTTCACCCAAACCATTTGTTCATCATGTTTAGCACTCGGAATTTTGAAAATCAGCTCTCCAAAATCAGTTGTCGAAAATCTTTTTGGATTTTTCAAAATTTATGCTAAAATACAATAAAATCTTTTTGGACTTTTTGACTGAAACAGAAATGCAATAAAGAAATATTTACAGACAATATTTTTGTGAGTTCGTGCAAGAGGATCATATCAGTTTATGAGATCAATCACCAACACTGTTAAGCTTTAAACATTTTAAGCTCTAAACGATTCACATTGATTGACGATATTGTTGTCCACTTAAACTCAATCTAAAAACTTTCGAAATGCTTACCGATACGTTAAGGTATATTAATTTTGCACTAAGTTCTTATGGACCCCATGATCTCAGCATATCCCCTCATCATGTAATACACTATCTCAAGCAATGCCTTTAAACTTTTATCAACTGTGATTTGTGCGAAAACAAAGCAGAATGTTTAAACATTAACAATCAGGTCGATACTTCTGTATACGCAGAGAAAGTCCAATGTTTAAACAAAATAAGAAAAATAAAACAAGTTGAAGTTGTTTAGGCTTTAACCACCAGGTCGATACTTCCGTATACGCAGAGGAGGTCCAAAGCTTAAACGAAACACCAAAGAAAATAAAGCAGAACGTTTAGGCAACAACATCCAGGTCGATACTCACGTATACGCAGAGGATGTCCGATGCTTAAACAAAATAAAGAAATAAAACAAGTTTAAATCTTTGCAAAATGAAATGCACAATCACAGTGACTTTTTAGCAAAGTTGTGAAAGTTCACAAACTTAACCAGTTTTATGTCTTTCGATAATCAGCGATTACTGAGTAGGCACACAGTCAAGAGGGACAAAACTAAGTACTATGCTTTCGACCATGTTTCCCACTAGAACTAGGCTTTTTCATTTAAGTTTGTATCGTTATCGCAAATCTACTAGTCTAGCTGAGCCTACCGTCACATCTTTAGTGAGACCGTTTATCACATTTTAACTTTTCATTTCTTTAGCGTGTTATGACAGTCCACTGATGTACTATCATTTCCTCTTTTATGCAACAAAAACTCATTTTTCATTTTATCATGTTTTTGGCTTTTTCAAATTTTCTAATGTTTTTGGATTTTCTGAAAAATCTACTCCCCCTAAAATACAAATACATCTAAAGAAAATTGAAAACAAACTGTATAAGAACATGACAACTGATATCGAATTGCCTCAATTCGCCATCCACTTGGCATAAACAATCAGAACTCCCCCTCACAACAAACTATTTTCCCATTTAGATTTCAAAACACTTAAGTTTGTTTTAATCAAATGGTTTTTCCGGAAAATAAGTTTTGTTGATTGATTTTAACTATTTGTAAGTTAGGGGATAAACTCATCATATTGTCTACCAACCACTTGTAGGAAAATGCAAGTACAACTTAATGTCCTTGATTTACCACTTGTAAGAATAGTTCAATCAAGTTCAACCTAATGACCTTGATTAACCTTTAATTAAAAACCACAATCTCTTTTTCAACCACATGGCTAACCAATACCACTTGTAAGTTACCATATATGGGTTGAATTCTCAAGATGCCGATTCCTACTCCTCGCTTAACAACCTGGGAGTTCCGGCAATTCCTACTGTATTACTTGCCAAAAATTTTCAATTTTCAAACAAACAACATAAGAATGATGTCGATTCATGCTCCACGATTACCAACTTGGGAGCTCCGGCAAGTCTGGTTTTTACTGTTTGAAAAATATATCCACCCAAGCCTGACCTTCCTTGGGTGTAACAACCTCTTCTTCATGTTTACTTTCAACAGACTTGTGAACATTCATTTTGGAAGCATAGAATTCTTTAACCCCTTTGGCCTTACCATCTACCATTTTTCCAAAAATGTGTTTCACATTTCTGTTGAAAGCCTTTTCAACATCAATTTTTTTCTTATCAGCATAAAATTGATTTGAAATTTCAACTTTTCCAACTTTCTTCTTAAAATTTTCAGCCAGTAAAGGAGGAAAATTCACATCATCCACTTTTGGAACTGATTTCTCAATTCTTTCTTCAACACGTGGCTCCTCTGATTTTGCGGAATCAGATTCATCACCGGACTGTTTCCTGAACCCTTAACAACCCATTTTTGATTTTTCAGATTTTCTTTTCTTTTAACCACATTCTTTGAACATTCACCAATCTCAAAGGTTGAATTTTCAAAGCCTGTAAATTTTTTGGTTGTAAGTTCAGTTTTCTCAACAACTTTTTCTTTCATTTTACCAGAGACTTCCTGTTTTGGTTTGAATGTTTTCGGACAATTTCTAGCAATATGACCAGCAGTTTTGCACTAAAAACAGGTTCTTGTCTCAGTCTTCTTCTGAATAACACTTTTCCTCATCTCATCTTGCTTCTTTGCAAGGAATTCTTGATTTGTCTGCTTTCTAAATGCTTGCTCTTTCTCATCATCTAAAGATTTTCCTAAAACAAACACAATTTTTGGTTTATAAAATTTTTCATTTTTATAATTTTTCGGTTGATTAAAACCAAGACCTATCTTTTTGACATTACCATTATGGTTTGGTTTCTTTTGAAAACTATAACCACAATTGTAACCCATTTTCTTGTTAATTCTCTGTTTATCTCTTGAAGTGTATTGTTTAGGTTCTCCAGAAAGATTTAAATCTTTTATTTCAGAAATATTAATTTCTGTAATTTTGAAAACCTTTTTAATCATTTCAATTCTAACACTTCTTATTGGAAAAATCTCATCAGAATATAATTTGTCAGAATCTTTCAAAGTATATGCTACTTTGACTGGTTCGTCATTCAAATTAGATTTTGATAGCAAAAATTCCTTATCATAAACCCGTTTGTCCTTTTTGATTGTTGACTTTGACTTGTCGGACCCAGACTTTGACTCGGATTTGGACTCCGGTTTTGACTCCTCTATGTCATCTTTGTCTAACACCTGATCGACCACACTTTTTATCAACTTGGACTCATGATCAGTATCAGATGATGTGAACGTAACATCAACATTTTCTAGCAAATTATCCGACGACCCTGAATCCCACTGTAAGTTAATTGCCTTTTTGACTCTTTCGGAATTTGGATTTCGAGACAAATATCCATTTTCGACTGGGGGCGGACATCTATTGTAGACAACACTTGGTTTCTTACCAGAAATTTCTACTTCATCCTCTTCTTTTGTCTCAGAATTCTTTTCTTCCGAAGTCTTCTCTTCTTCAAAAGTCTTCATTCTTTCAACAATCGGGTAAATCCTGTCAACAACAAAAGTAGAACATGAGTAACTTTTCAATAAATTGTTGACTCTTTCAGTTTCAATCTTTTGTGTTGCCAACTTCAATTCCAGCTCAGCACACTTCTCTGGGTAATAGTTGACATCATCAAGCTGTCTCATGTAGGCTCCTTTGAGTGTATTCAATGCAACGGCTTGTTCACTGTTTGAATCAATGTACTTGTTAATCTCTCTGTTCAAAGTATCATAAGATTCTTTCAATCTTTTTATGTTGTGTAGCAGCTCGTTGTTTTGCATGATCAAAGAATCACAATTCACACACTTTTCAGGAACTTTGATTGCTTCAGTATCAACTTTGATTTCAAATTCAGGAACATCTTTGACAGTTCTTTTCGTTTGGAAAAACTCAGCTCTTTTCTTTTTCTCGGCTTCAGCTTCAGCTTTTAATCTTTCTTCTTCTTCTTCCTCTTCTTCAATTTTTCTCCATTTTTCCTCTTCAGCTTCCCTGACTTTTCTGTATTTTGCAGCCCATTTTTCATCATAGGCATTAGCAATAGTCATCTCTTTCAAGCTAAATCACAAGAATATACTTTCAAGCAAGATCTCTGTTTGAAGCGAACTGATTTGATGCGAACTGGTTCTCCTCGTGAAATATCTGTAATCACCTGGAATCACCTGACAACAAACAAACAAACAACAATCAGTTTAAAGGCTTATCAATTAACAGAATAAGACTGGTACTTGAACTGGTAAATATTATGTGCGGACTGAAAGTTGACACACTGTGCGGATTGAAAGTTGACACACTGTGCAGACTGCTATGACCCGGATCAAAATCAAACGACCTTTTCCAATGACCTGGCAAAACCACACGACCTGGAACGAAATCGAATTCAAACGGACTGAACCACCTCTTGTGAACTGGGATCAAATTCAAACTTTGTGAAACAAAGTTCACTTTGTGTGAACTGATCAAATATCAAACCTGAATGAAAATTCGATTCATGTGAACTCAAACTAACTCAAAACAATCCCATGAAAGTCGAACAATCTAGTGTAATTTTCAATCAAAGCCTGTGTAAACTGACAATGTCACATGCAAATTGATGTTATTTAAATGTTGATTGGACCGATGACATGTAGTGGGCTGCTATCTTTAATCACATGTATCTGACAACAATTATCACAAAAGCCAAACAATTATAGAATAGACAAAATCTCGTGGGCTTTTAATGACCGACAAACAATTATTTCGACACACAAATTCACATGCAATCTGATATTATCACATGCATACTGATTGAGCCTATATTATACGAAATCACATGTATTTAATCAATGTAGGTGGCCGACAACAACTTTACAATTGATTTTACCGAGACTTTGAGCTTATCAGCAATCACATGCAACCGATTTTAATTCAAACCAAATGATGACAATTGATTAGATTAAGAAACGTATCACATGAACTACCAAATCATTTTCAAACGGTGTGTCAGTTTCAAGCGGTGTGCTTTCAAACGGTTTACACTTTTCAAACGAAACGGTCAACTTTCAAACGGAAAGGTCAGTTTCAAACGACAACCTCAAACGGGGTGGTTGCTTTCAAACGATAGGGTCAGATTTCAAACGGAATACCATGTATTTTCAAACGGTCAGTTCAGTTTCAAACGGAATGTTGCTACTTCGTTCAAACGGACACCAGTTTTCAAGCCATTTTTACCTGTTTTACTTTGAGTTTAGGTCTGATATTCTCAAGGGTTTGTTTAAACACAATTACGCACACATTGTGAAAGTTTTAGCCGATTTTAACCGTGAAAAATTGTTAAATTTTGAAAGAAGGTGTAGAAAATCAGAATTAAATGCTGAATTGGTATGAACTCTTCCTCCTGAGCTCTGATACCACTTGTAGGATCGTTTTCAGACCCGAACGAGTCGATCAGAAGAGTTTATCTCTAAACGAAAGGCGGAAACAGACGTGTAGAGTTCAATTCAGCTAGATTTACTCTTTAAACTGTTGTATGATTGATTTCGTAACGTTTTACAACTTGACAACACTTCAGCAGCACTTCGTTGCACAAGCCGGAAAGTTTTTAAATGAACTAGACATGAAGGGTATTTATAGGGAATGACCCTTCCGTTTGAAGGTGACATGCCACCCTTCAAACGGACACGCTTTAAACGAACATACATATTCAAACGGTTAACTATGTTCAAACGTACACATCTAAAAACTATTTCATGCATTCTATATTATGATGTCATCATTATGATGTCACACGATGATGTCATTTTGATGATGTCACAATCTTGTTTAGATCCGCAACGAAACCGAAACTCGATATAAGATGAAGTCGACAGATGTATGCATCAACAGAAGTGAAAGGAGCAAACGGTGCAGACTGAGGGATCTGTGGAAAAGTTGCTGAAACAAAAGGATTGTCACGCAGGTGCTGACCTGAAGTACCTTCCCCTGGACGGGGTGCAGGGATGTCCTGTAAGAAAATGATCGATAAGTCGGTGCGATGGACATCGGACTCTACAGGAGGAAGAGGGGCAACATCAGCGGGTGCAGGTGCGGGTGGAAGAATAAATGGCTCAACAAAAGGAGGGTCAACAGGTGCAGGAAATGGGTCAGCAATAAATGGTGCAATGTCTGGTAACCCAAAAGGAATAGGGTCATGATCAGGTACCGGCTCAGGATCAGCAGGTGCAACATCAGGCTGATCAAAAGGAGCAAGATCCGGCTCAGGACCAGGCTCAGGTCGTGTGGAGGAGATGGTGCAGCAGACATAATAGTATCATCATCAGAATCTGTAGCATAACGCTGTAATCCGACCGCCTGCAAAGCTGAAGACGTCATAGACTCAAAGGAATCTGAAACGGAGTGTAGACTAGAATCAAAGGATATCTCAACAACAGGAATCTCGGGAGGTGGGACAGCAACCACATCCTCATCTATCTCTCCATCACCCTGGGCATCAACAGGAGGACCATCAACAAACAAATCAATGTCATCATCGAACAAATCATCAAAAGGCCAATCCTCAGGAGGAATGACCACGAGAGGAACATGATCAAGGATCGGAGCCACGATGTGCTCACCATCGGGATTCCCAATGATGAGATGATCATGGACTGGAACAGGAATGAGAAAAGGATCCTCGTCTGGAATACCATCAACATGGGGTAAATCATTGCGAAAGTCGGGCAACGCGAACGGCTGGAAGTCGTCCTCGTCATCCGATAGCATGTCAGGGTTACTCTCCGTGTCTAATGTAAGTATCTCCGGCTCAGGTGCAATCTCATCATCTGAGACGATAGCCATAGGGTCATCAACGTCTGATAATCCGCTCTCTGAAGAAGACATGATGCCTGTAACATAACAATCATAACATGTGCACATATATTAAGTTAGCCTTAATTATTGTCTTTGAGTTACGTTTCTTTGTGTCTTCAATATTATTCCAAGTATATAATTATTTGTTAAAATAATAAATATTTTAACTTAAATTATATTTATTAAATTTTGAAATAATTGTTAAAATAATATATTTTAACTTGTCACGTTTATGTATTTGTACATGTATAATTTCCCAAGGATGGGTGTATTCATACCCGTATTCTTATACTTGTGTATTTTTGCCAAGTATTGGTGGCGTATTCCGGTGTATTTATACGTACGAGAATACGTATTCTTATTGTGCTTATTAAGTATTTGTATACTTAATGTTCGCGTTTATTTTTCCGGAATAATACTCTTAATAAATACTTATCAATATATATTCTCAAAATATATATTTTAAGAAACATTACATAGAGAAGTTATTTATAATTTTTCCCTTGGCAAAAATATTTATATTTTCATATAAGTCTCAAAAATAATATATTTTCAAGTTTAACTTAGAAAATATATATAAATCTATTTTCACCCAAAAATAATGTATTCTATATTTATTTAAGAAAAGATATATTTCTTCCCAAAAATAATATATCTTCTAATAATATCAAGAAAAATATATATTTTTATTTACCCAAAAATAATATATTTTCTTCTTGTAAAAAATATGATATATATAATTTTGTAACCATTATAAAAATCATATTTTTGTTTTCTTGGTGTCCAAAATACCAATTACCAAAATATACTTATGAATTTATTTCCGGAATATTTATGTAAGTTATATTCCTTGTTCGGTTCTCTAATATTTTGGATATAAATTATATATTTATTCTTGGAATTATGGTAATATTTTTATACTTATTTCTTGGAATTTTGGTGAGTTATATTATTTCAAGTCCTAAAATAATATAACTAATACACATAATATACAAATAATCACACACATGGTGACATCTAAATATATATTCTCCTAAATACATATTTAGTCACTTTTATTATCAAAAACCAACCTCCAATATTTATAATTTTTGTAACAAAATCTATGGCAAACTTTATATAAAAATTCATGGTTTAATATATACTTGTAAATATTTGTTTAAAAATATTTTTCTAAGTGTTTAATTTCTAGAAAAATTTTGCCATAGTTTCCCCTTAAAAATGGAGGTTTCCATGCTTTCAAAGCATATCATTTTCTTTTATAAATCATCACAATCAACAATAAACCAATCAATACTTACCAATTTGCCAAAATCAAGCTATAATCACTACTTCATGAACTTGAAAATTTATAAAAATTTGTAGTAACTTACTAGTGTGTTTAGTAAGCCTAGTTACCCTTTAAAGTGTGGTTATTTATTTAAAAACATCATTTTTGAAGAAGTTAGATGTTTACAACTTGTAAATAAATTTTCTAAAAATATTTCTTCTTGAGTTTTTCTTGTTAAATATATATTTCTACACTTGATTAACCATTAAAAATGTGGTTAATTTCTTTAAGAACCAAGCTTAGGTAAATCTTGTATTTTTAACTTGGTTTCTTGAAAAATCATTCTTGAAATCATATGTTTACAAGACTTTTTATTTACTTTGATCATCATACTTCAAGAAAACATTAAATCTTTCAAGTTCATATTGTAACATAAGGATCATCTCTTGATCCTTAACATAATCATCCTCTCATCTTGCTAGATTATGTCTTTAATCACTATCTAGCAAAATCACATGATGATTAACATCAATAACATAAGCAATCAACAATCAACAAGCATAACAACACTTAAACAACTTGATTTCTTATGATTTTAGTCTTATGTTTAAGTTTCATGTTCAAGATTCATAGTGTTCTTCATGATTAACAACTTATATCATCTTTTAACCAACTTAATAAGATGTAAAATGGAGTGTAGATGATCTTACTACTACCTCAAGGCTAGGGATGATCACAAGATGAAGAAGAGGTGGATAAAATCTTGTATGAGAGGTCCTTCAACTTCCAAGAGTTCCTAGATTCCTTGTATGGCTTCTTACACCTTTGTATATGTATGGATTAGATGAATATTGATTGATGATGATGGTTGTGTGGGTGGTTGTGTTCGGCCGAAGGTAGGAGAGGGGGAAGAAGAAAAGCTCAAGTGTTGTGAGTTTGAGAATGATAGATGAATGTTCTAATGGTTAAGTTATAAATCCTTCATCAAGACTAAAACCAATGGTTCATATGTTCTAAAAAGCAAGGGACAAGATCTTATAAAATAAACAATTAAAATCAAGAGGTGGGCCATGTATGTTGGCCGTGAATAGGTGGGGGGGGGGGTCTAGACTAGGTTGTAATGGTAAGTTAGATTATAAAGGTTGAAATCTAATTATATTAGTTAGGTGTTTAGTTACAAGATGTTATATAGTGTGTTATGATGTTCGGGGACCATAATTAGCTTGGTAATGTTAAAACAATGCTTCTAGTGAAAATTTGGTGTTTCGGGTAGTGCCTGGTTGTTCGGTTGGTTACCGGTTCGCTAAGGTGCTAAACTACGCAGTTTAGTGTGCTTTATGTTACCTTTTGTGACAGTTTTGATTCCCGACACTTAGGAAAGCATTCTGGGCAATTTAACCATATTTCTACATGATATTAGGTTGTTTAAAAGCTATATTTTGCTGATTTTTGCTGAATTCAGCAGTTTATGTAAGTTTTAGGCACTTTCCAGTACTTAAACTATCGCTAGGAAGGCAGTTTTATGATCCTTACTTTCCTACACACTATACTAGTGTAACTCTTGGTTTCTGGCTCATTCTGTGTCTCAGTACCATGTCTGTCTATGTACTGAACTCCGTCAGCATCTTTCGAATTTGTCTGATAACTATGCTAGCTGTGTTTCGTGCATCATTTGAATCAATAAAGTTTACATGCAGTAATGATATGACATTATGAAATATGTGTGACAACCCTCATAAAACCAGGTATCCGTACGATTAATTAATTATAATTAAGTGCTTAATGACTGTGCTGGATTACTTAACTGCTTTCTGATTACTGCGTCATACTTACATGTGCATCACATATTACATAATGTCACATCATTATCACATACATACTTTATTGACATACCCGATGCACAAAGCACAGTTAGCACAGTTAACGGATAAAGCAGGAAAATGCTAACGAGGTTCAGTAAATAGACAGACAGTGTTTTGAGACCCAGTATGGGCCAGGGACAAGGTACTACACTAGTATGGTGTGTAGGGAAGTGAGGACCATAAAACTGCGTCACTAGGTGATAGTTTGAGTGCCGGAAAGTGCCTAAAACTCACTTTAAGTGCAGAATTCTGCATTTTCAGCAAAATTCAGCTTTTTAACATACTAGTATTATGCAGAAAATTGACTAAATGGTCCTGAATGCTTTCCTAAGTGTTGGGAATTAAAAGTGTCACAAAAAGTTACATAAAAGACACTATATGGAATAGCTTGACACTTTAACGAACCGGTATCAAACCGAACAACCGGACATTACCCGGAACACCAAAATTTTGCCAGATACATTGTTTAATTATTTCTTGGCTAGTTATGATCCCCGAGTACCCCAACACACTATATAATATTTCATACACTTAAAACACTAGATATTACACTTAACCTCCAACTATTTACCTACTCTTACCATCAAAAATTACAAATTACCCCCCCCCCCAATCGTAATTTACGGCCAAAAGGGGAGGACCCCACCACCATATCCCACTAGATTTCCTTCTATATTTTATTTAGATACTTGCTTGATTCACTTGCCATAATCTTGAGTAGGAAAGATATAAGTATGGGTCTTGGATTCAAAGATCATTGCATATCTCACAAACTCACCCCACTCCCTCAAACTCTCTCTCTCCCTCTCGGCTCTACCTAGTGCCGCCACCACCACCACCTTGCAACCTTCATCCATCTAATTTCAAGCTCAATTCAAGTGCAAGAAGGTGATTCATGGAGCTTGGTGCTTGAAGAACTTCAAGAACATTCATCCATTGCTTTCACACACCATTTTCATCATCTTTTCTCTAGTGATCTTCCCTAGCCTTTGAGCTAGTTGTAATCTTCTTACTACTAATTTTTACTTCTCATTTTCTTGGTTAAAAAGATGTACATTGTTATAAATCACAAAGAACACTAAAAGACTTAAACAAGAATCATAAACATAAGCTTACATATGATGAAATCTTGTTGGATTAATGTTGATTAAAGCATGCATGACACTTGATTGTTAATTACTTGAAATTATGATGTTGATCATCATAAGGAGCTTGCTAAATTGTGATTAAACACATGATTTAGCAAGTTAGAGGATGACTATGTGTTATCATCCTCACTTATGAACATGAACATGAAAATAAAATTATTTCTTGAAAAATAGTAAATATAGTGAGCTAGTAATTTTGTGAATCTAAGATTTATGAATAATTTTCCAAGAAAATCAAGTTCAAAATATGATTTTTAGTAGAACTTGATTCTTACATAAATGTACATTGTTTTTGGTGATAAAATAAGTGTAAGAACACTTTATTTACAAGAAAAGTTCAAAAGAATAATTTTTGTAGAATATGTTTACAAGTTGTAAACATCTAAAATTTTCAAGAAGGAAGTTTATTAAGAAATAAACACACTTTAAGGGGTAGCTAAGTCTACTAAACATGTTACCAAGTTACTACGAGTTTTTGGTGAAAGTTCATGTTCATATAGTTATATACATTGTATAATTTTTGCACTTGGAAAGTGTAGTTTGATTATTGATTGTTGGGTTGATTTTTGAAAAGAAAATGATATGCTTAAATAGCATGGACAACTCCATTTTTAGGGGAAAGTATGGCAAAATTTTCTAAAAATATAAACACTTAGAAAAATATTTTCTAACAAGTGTTTACAAGTATGTCTTAAACTATATTTTTCAATATAAACTTTGCCATAATTTTTGTAACAAAAATACAAATATTTGAGGTTGGTTTTTGTAACTAAAGATGGATAAATATATATTTAGAATATATATTTTATATTTAAGACACTTGTGTGATTACTTGTATACTTGGTGAAATGGTTATATTATTTTAGGGTAAAATAATATAACTTAACAAAGTACCGTGAAATTTATTATCCAAAAGCAATACCGTCACTTATATATTTTTGGTAAATACTATTTTGAATACAAGAAATAAAAATATGATTTTTGTAAATATTAAAAAGTTGTATCATATTTTTGACAAGGTGAAAATATATTATTTTGGAAATAAAAATATATTTTCCTAGTATATTTAGAAGATATATGATTTTTGGGAAAAATATATATTTTCGGGACAATACATTATTTTGGACAAAATGAGTTTACAAATATATTTTCTAAAGTGGGACTTGAGAAAATATTAATACGGAATTACAAATACGATAATACGAAAATACATGTATAAAATACCCCATCCTTGGGAAGGAAAATACGAAGTTAAATACTTGAGAAGTATTAATACAGAAATACTGCTTAAACAATTATTCCTAAACCAAATATAATTTGAGTTGAAATATCAATTATTTTGACAAGTAATTATAACTCGGAATAATATAAGAAACGTAACTCAAAAACATAAATACTAAGCAAAGGCACGGCCCGTTCGTCTAATAGACGTTAGTACACTATAGGTAGTCGTGTTTGCTGACAGAGTTTGAGTTACGAGCTGAGGACGCAATACTGTGAGTTCATGTCCCCCTTTTCTTTTAACTGTTTTCAATTTTATACTTCGGGGGTGGAATACATGTTACAATTATTACAGACATTTTTATACATGGTATGGTTAGCCTAAGGAGGGTTTACTACTAGATCATGTGAAGGGTGGGTACAACACTTAAGGCCATTAATCCTCATCGTAGGACCGAGGGACATGAGTGATAGATCTATTTGGGTGTAGCGAGCCCACACCCATGAGGCCAGGGAGGCCCATAGTGGTGACTATGTCTTCCAGCCGGAAGCCCGGTACAAATTTGCTAGGTTTGAGTTTTCCTGCACCATTTCACACATACCATTGGCTTTGCAACCCATTGGTGATCTCTTTTTCCTTATTGCTACATACCAGGGACATACATACAAGACATACTTTAAAGGTTTTATACATACTCACGAATACATGAACTCGCTCAACTTTTGTTGATATTTTTAAACTACATGTATTTCAGGGAACTAGTGGATCTGGCAAGGGTATACATGTGTCTTCAAGCTGCGTTTTAATAAAAGATGTTATCCATGGTTGTTGAGTTTAGGGGGTGTATCTTATTCCTGGACGAGATACATGTTTCCAAACTCAGGTTTTATTTAAAGTCGGTTGTGGAGTCTTTATGAACTTAGTTAGACAAGTCATGGTTTGTAACGTACTTTGGTATCGATGTTTTCAAGACAAGTTGTTGTGTCATTTTCTAAATGTAATTAATGGATGAATGTCTTTTTAGTTTTATCATTTAGCATTGTTATGATTGAATGCTATGGTATTAAGAAGTCACACCAAATAACCACGCTTCCGTAAAATTCAGGGTGTGACAGCTTGGTATCAGAGCTTCGATCATAGCGAACTAGGATTCTTTCTCTAGTCTAGACTATGATCATCAGGGCTCTCACAAAAATGTTTTCAAACATTTTTACATTGCATACACAAAATGTCCAGATCCAGGAAACAAACATTTTTACAAATGAAATACACAAAACACATTTTAAAGAATTCATTTATATTTCAGTCTGAGAGACTGGGGAGTCAGTCTGAGAGACTAGGGAGTCAGTCTGAGAGACTGGGGAGTTAGTCTGAGAGACTAGCTGGGTAATTCAGTCTGAGAGACTGGGGAGTTAGTCTGAGAGACTAACTGGGTAGTTTAGTCTAAGAGACTGGGTAGTCTGAGAGACTAGTTGGGGCAGTCTGAGAGACTGGGAGGTTTAGCCTGAGAGGCTGCAGTTCCTTTTGAGGAACAGCCTCTTAACACTATGGCCGATGATGACATTGATCATTTGATTGAGGGCCCCCCTGAGGATGCCCAGGATGGTAGGGCTCCAGTCGAGGATGCCGTTGTCGTTCCACTTATTGAGGCTCCAGTCGATGACACCGTTGTTGTTCCACATGAGGAAATTCCCGTTGTCGAGGCTCTTTCTGACCATTCAGGTCCCGATTCATACGAGTCAGTGTTTTCCAGTACCTTACATGCTTTGGGATTACAGCGATATCCCACTGATTCGGATTCGGACACAGCCATGTCCGCCGCACCTATTGGTCCACATGATGATGATCATGATTTTGATTTTGATGATGAGATGGATCTTGTCTTTCCTCACGATTTCGACCCCGATCATGAGATTGTGTTCGTTCCAGATGAGCAGCCTTTTGAGGCACCGATTGATCTTGATTTCGATCCTGAGCAGGAGATTGATTTTATTCCTGCTGAGCAGCCCATTGATGCACCTGTTTTTCCTGATGATCAGCTCCTTGATGTACCCGCTGATCATGAGCTTGCTCCAGCTGACCCAGAGCCGGAGATTGCACCTGAGCCTATTCTTGCTCACGACTTTCCACCTGTGCACGACCCTATCCCTGTTGATGTACCTGTTGTTGCACCACCACTGCCTGACCCGATTCCTGTACTTGATTATCAGGCCCCTTTTGCTACCCACGTTGACCCCCGATATGCATTCACCCACAATGGGTGGATCGAGGATGACGACGACTATCCTCCATTTGTTAGACCAGTTACTCCCCCTTCTGCACCTGTTCAGGCACCCGTTGATGTCACACAGTTTCGCCCACACTTGTCAGATATGCACCGCACAGATCTACCAGTGACATTTCTTCAGGATATCCCTCCTCCCCATCTAGGGGAAGGATCATCGAGTCAGCAGCCCGGTTACTTACCTTTTGTGTCAGCAGCCGATCCTTACATGCCACCGTTTACACACGCTGCTTCTTCTTCTGCACCCATGGGCGAGCCATTTATGTGGTCTCCACCTAACGTCATGCCTATCACTGATCCATACCATCCCTTTCACGTTGGATACACGACGGATGATATACTTTTGTCACGGCAGTTACAGCAGGATATGTTGAGTCGTCGAGTCACGGAGCTAGAGAGGATCCGGCATCCTCCACCTGGTACTGATCCATCACAGATTGTTGCTCCACTATTTCCATACCCAGATTTCGGTATTCGATTCCTTACGATGGAGCAGCAGATTAGCTGTTTGTTGCAGCTCGTTCATACTTTAGAGGAGGAGCTAGCGCCTATGTGCCGTTTGCTTTTCATTCCTCCACCTCCTCCTCCTCCATCAGCTTAGAGGTTTTTGGTCTCCTACAGATAGGCTACCTTTGGTGAGAATACAGCTATTGAGCCATGATTGTGAAGACTTTTGAAGACCACACTTTTGACTTTTGATTATTGTAGTTGGTAGACATTTTGGACAGGGGAGATGTGACCCTATAGTCCCATTTTGATGTATGATACAATTGTAAAACTGTACTTGTGGTCTTGATATATGAAAAGCTCAATCGCAGCATTCTCATTACATGCATTTTTGAAATACTTGTTTGTGTTATAACATGGGATGTTATGTGTGCTTGATAAATGTTATTATTATACGCGTACTATATACTTATATGCATACGACCTGACCTATACAATCTTCTTATAGAAGATGCCTCCACGAAGAGATACTCGCTTACCCACTACTGAGGCCGAATTGCAAGAAAGGATCTCCCGAGCAATAGCAGAGCATGAGGCCTCATGCGCAGAAACTAGCGGGGGTACCTCGAGGAACAACCCACCACATGGCTGTACCTTTAAACAGTTTTTAGACTGTAAACCGCTGAATTTTGATGGCACTAGGGGTGCTGTGGCTTTTGTTCGATGGGCAGAAAAGACCGATTCGGTGTTAAGGATGAGCAAATGCGCACAAGATCAGCAAGTTACCTACATCTCTGGACTATTCGTAGACGGGGCGCTTTCATGGTGGAATCTCCAAGTCCAAACTCTGGGAGAGGCAGCAGCATACACTTTGACTTGGAATGAGTTAAAGGAACTCATGCGTAAAAAGTATTGCTCCAGAGCCGAAATTCAGAAATTGGAAACAGAATTTTGGAACCTTAAGATGGATGGCCCAAAGATCGTCGAATATGTGCAAAGATTCCACGATCTATCTCACGTGGTACCATACATGGTTACACCGGAATTTAAGCGCGTTGAGCGTTTCATCTGGGGGTTGGCGCCTCAGATTATGAGTATGGTAACAATGTCAAAGCCTCCGACAATTACTGAAGCTATCGATCTGAGCGTGTCACTGACTGAAGAAGCTATTCGGTTAAACAATTTTTCAATCTCTGACCCGAAAAAGAAGGAGACACACGTTGAATCATCGAGTGAGAAAAAGAGGAAGTTCTCAAATTCAAAAAGGGTACCAACAGTGTCAGCAAGAAAGAAGAAGGAAACGCACCAGCCAGGGCCAAAACTGGTGCCGAAAACAAAGGAAGAGGGTACATGGGTGCTCTGCCCAAATGTGATGTATGCCAATATCATCACCCCGGCCAGTGCAGATTCAGGAAATGTGAGTCTTGTGGGAAGGTTGGACATTCAAAGGAAACATGCTGGGTTGGTACTGGGCATGGCAATAATGGTCAGAGAGGTTTTGGAAGTGGTAATGGAAACCGCCAGCAGGGAGGAAATGGTGGGAATGGGAATCGTGGAAATTTTGGGAATCAAGCTGGGAATAGAAACTGTGGAACGAATAACAACCAAGGTGGTAACGGGAATGGTAATGGTCGAGGACCAAGTTGTTTCAATTGTGGAGACGTGGGGCATTTCAAGAAGGAGTGCTCAAAGCTGAATCAAGCACATGGAAGAGTCTTTAACATCGGTGCGAGGGAAGCTCGCCAAGATCCAAATGTAGTTAGTGGTACGTTCCCTATCAACCAACGCTTTGCATCTGTATTATTTGATACTGGAGCTGATTATAGTTTTGTATCATTAGAATTTAAGAATATACTTGGGTTGGTAACTAGTAAGTTAGACATTCCATATTCGATAGAACTAGCTAATGGGAAGCTAGTAGAAGCAAACGAAGTTATTAGGGGTTGCGTGATAGAACTGGGAGAGCACGAGTTCACACTTGATCTGTTGACAGTCGAGTTGGGGAGCTTCGACGTGGTAGTAGGGATGGATTGGTTGTCAAGCAACCGAGCAGAGATTGTATGTCACGAGAAGATCATTCGTATTCCAATGGCGAATGGAGAAACGATTGTGGTACATGGAGAGAAGCGCGATACGCCCCTAAGAATCATCAGTTGTTTGAAGGCTTGAAAGTGTTTGCAGAAAGGATATGTTGCCTTCTTGGCACACATTGTGGATAAAGAAGCTGTTGAGCCCAAGATAGAAGACATTCCAGTCGTGAAGGAATATCCTGAAGTCTCCCCGAAGACTTGCCAGGATTGCCGCCGCAGCGACAAGTCGAGTTTCACATTGACTTAGTTCCAGGCGCTGCGCCTATGGCTAAGGCACCCTGTCGACTTGCGCCCTCCGAAATGCAAGAACTGTCAACACAACTTCGGGAGCTATTGGATAAGGGATTTATCAGACCAAGCTTCTCGCCTTGGGGAGCTCAAGTACTGTTTGTCAAGAAGAAGGACGGTAGTTTCCGCATGTGTATCGACTACCGGGAGCTTAACAAGTTGACTATCAAGAATAGATATCCTTTGCCAATGATTGATGACCTGTTCGATCAACTACAGGGTTCGAGTTATTACTCCAAGATCAATCTTCGATAAGGTTATCACCAGTTGAGGATACAAGAAGAAAGCATACCAAAGACTGCCTTCAGAACTCGATATGGACATTACGAGTTCCTGGTTATGCCGTTTGGTCTAACGAACGTGCCAGCTGTATTCATGGATTTGATGAACAGAGTCTGTAAGCCGTACCTCGACAAGTTTGTGATTGTGTTTATTGACGATATTTTGATCTACTCGAAGACGAAGGAAGAACATGAGCAACATCTAAGGACTATCTTAGAGCTGCTTAAGAAAGAGAAGTTGTACGCTAAGTTCTCGAAGTGCGAATTCTGGTTACGTGAGGTTCAGTTCCTTGTTCACGTGGTTAACGAAAATGGAATTCATGTGGATCCCACAAAGATCGAGGCGATCAAGAATTGGGAGACCCCGAAAACGCCAACTGAAATTCGACAGTTTCTAGGTTTGGCAGGATATTATCGCAGATTTATTGAGGATTTCTCAAAAATCGCTCAACCTTTGACCTCTCTTACACAGAAAGACAAGAAGTACGAATGGGGAGACAAGCAAGAAGAAGCATTTCAGTTGTTGAAGAACAAGCTTTGCAACGCACCCATCTTATCCCTACCCGAAGGTACTGACGACTTCGTGGTATATTGCGACGCCTCACATCAAGGCTTAGGTTGCGTGCTAATGCAACTACAGAAGGTTATAGCCTATGCTTCACGCCAGTTGAAGGTTCATGAGAAAAACTACACCACGCATGACTTGGAGTTAGGCGCGGTGGTGTTTGCATTAAAAATCTGGTGACATTACTTGTACGGCACGCGATGCACCATCTTTACTGATTACAAGAGCTTACAGCATATATTCGATCAGAAAGAGCTTAACATGAGACAGAGACACTGGGTAGAATTGTTAAATGATTATGATTGTGAGATTAAGTATCACCCAGGGAAGGAGAATGTGGTCCCCGATGCCTTAAGTCGGAAAGAAAGAATCAAGCCCATAAGGGTTAGGGCTTTGGAAATGATTATTCAGACAGACCTCACGTTGCGCATTCGTGTTGCGTAGAAGGAAGCTCTTAAAAGGGAGAATCTTGAGAATGAATATCTCAGGGGGATCGAGAAGCAATTGGTACCAAAGGAGGATGGAACATTGTGTTTCTTGGGAAGAATTTGGGTTCCTTTCTTTGGTGGTCTGAGAGACGTAATTTTTGATGAGGCTCACAAGTCACGGTACTCGATCCATCCAGGATCGGATAAAATGTACCAAGACTTAAAGGATTTTTATTGGTGGCCAAGATTAAAAGGCGATGTTGCAACATATGTTGGCAAATGTTTGACTTGCGCCAAGGTAAAGGCCGAATATCAGAAGCCTTCAGGTCTTCTGCAACAACCAGAAATACCCATGTGGAAATGGGAGCAGATTTCAATGGACTTTATAACGAAATTGCCAAGGACACCCAGAGGTCACGATACGATTTGGGTAATCGTGGACCGTCTGACCAAATCTGCACACTTTTTGCCAATCAAGGAGAAAGATAATACAAGCAAGCTTGCTGAGCTATACCTGAGAGAGATTGTTGCACGGCATGGAGTGCCTCTCTCGATCATTTCTGATAGAGATGGAAGGTTCGTGTCAAGGATTTGGCAATCTTTCCAAGAAGCCTTTGGTTCTCAGTTGAATCTGAGTACTGCATTCCATCCGCAAACTGATGGCCAGAGCGAGCGAACGATTCAAACATTGGAAGATATGTTACGAGCCTGTGTAATGGATTTGTGTGGTAGTAGGGACACTCACTTACCCTTGGTAGAATTCTCATACAACAACAGCTACCATGAGAGTATCCAAGCTGCACCGTTTGAAGCTCTCTATGGACGCAAGTGTCGATCACCGCTATGCTGGGCAGACGCGGGTGATAGACAGCTTGTTGGTATGGAATTGGTTCAAGAGACGACTGATAAGATTACACAGATCCGAGAACACATAAGGGCGGTTCGTGATCGACAAAAGAGTTTAGCGGATCAAAGAAGGAAACCTCTTGAATTTGAGGTAGGAGATATGGTTTTGTTAAAGGTTTCACCCTGGAAGGGTGTAGCACGCTTTGGGAAGCGTGGGAAGTTGAACCCGCGATACATTGGACCATTCAAAATCCTGGAAAGGATTGGTCTTGTAGCTTACAAGTTGGATCTACCCGCAAAACTGAATGGCGTCCATGATACATTTCATGTATCTAACCTGAAAAAGAGTCCAACTCAAGAAACAGTTGTCATACCTGCCGATGAAGTCCATATTGACGACACACTCCATTTTATTAAAGAACCTGTTGAGGTTACTGACTGGAAAGTTAACAAGACGCGCAGGAGTAGTGTCAAACTTGTCAAGGTTCGTTGGAAAGCGCGACACGGCCCAGAGTTCACTTGGGAGCGTGAGGATCGCATGAAGGCTAAATACCCATATTTATTCCCTAAGACCTCTGCAACTAGTAGCAGAACTTAAATTTCGGGACGAAATTTTCTTAACAGGGGGAGAATGTGACAACCCTCATAAAACCAAGTATCCGTACGATTAATTAATTATAATTAAGTGCTTAATGATTGTGCTGGATTACTTAACTGCTTTCTGATTACTGCGCCATACTTACATGTGCATCACATATTACATAATGTCACATCATTATCACATACAGACTTTATTGACATACCCGATGCACAAAGCACAGTTAGCACAGTTAACGGATAAAGCAGGAAAATGCTGACCAGGTTCAGTAAATAGACAGACAGTGTTTTGAGACCCAGTATGGGCCAGGGACAAGGTACTACACTAGTATGGTGTGTAGTGAGGACCATAAAACTGCGTCACTAGGTGATAGTTTGAGTGCTGGAAAGTGCCTAAAACTCACTTTAAGTGCAGAATTCTGCATTTTCAGCAAAATTCAGCTTTTTAACATACTAGTATTATGCAGAAAATTGACTAAATGGTCCTGAATGCTTTCCTAAGTATTGGGAATTAAAAGTGTCACAAAAAGTTACATAAAAGACACTATACGGAATAGCCCAAGGGGGAGGACCCCACCACCATATCCCACTAGATTTCCTTCTATATTTTATTTAGATACTTGCTTGATTCACTTGCCATAATCTTGAGTAGGAAAGATATAAGTATGGGTCTTGGATTCAAAGATCATTGCATATCTCACAAACTCACCCCACTCCCTCAAACTCTCTCTCTCCCTCTCGGCTCTACCTAGTGCCGCCACCACCACCACCTTGCAACCTTCATCCATCTAATTTCAAGCTCAATTCAAGTGCAAGAAGGTGATTCATGGAGCTTGGTGCTTAAAGAACTTGAAGAACCTTCATCCATTGCTTTCACACACCATTTTCATCATCTATTCTCTAGTGATCTTCCCTAGCCTTTGAGCTAGTTGTAAGCTTCTTACTACTAATTTTTACTTCTCATTTTGTTGGTTAAAAAGATGTACATTCTTATAAATCACAAAGAACACTAAAAGACTTAAACAAGAATCATAAACATAAGCTTACATATGATGAAATCTTGTTGGATTAATGTTGATTAAAGCATGCATGACACTTGATTGTTAATTACTTGAAATTATGATGTTGATCATCATAAGGAGCTTGCTAAATTGTGATTAAACACATGATTTAGCAAGTTAGAGGATGACTATGTGTGAACCCAAGAAGATCATCCTCACTTATGAACATGAAAATAAATTATTTCTTGAAAAATAGTAAATAAAGTGAGCTAGTAATTTTGTGAATCTAAGATTTATGAATAATTTTCCAAGAAAATCAAGTTCAAAATATGATTTTTAGTAGAACTTGATTCTTACATAAATGTACATTGTTTTTTGTGATAAAATAAGTGTAAGAACACTTTATTTACAAGAAGAGTTCAAAATAATAATTTTTGTAGAATATGTTTACAAGTTGTAAACATCTAAAATTTTTCAAGAAGGAAGTTTATTAAGAAATAAACATACTTTAAGGGGTAACTAAGTCTACTAAACATGTTACCAAGTTACTACGAGTTTTTGGTGAAAGTTCATGTTCATATTGTTATATACATTGTATAATTTTTGCACTTGGGAAGTGTAGTTTGATTATTGATTGTTGGGTTGATTTTTGAAAAGAAAATGATATGCTTAAATAGCATGGACAACTCCATTTTTAGGGGAAACTATGGCAAAATTTTCTAAAAATATAAACACTTAGAAAAATATTTTCTAACAAGTGTTTACAAGTATGTCTTAAACTATATTTTTCAATATAAACTTTGCCATAATTTTTGTAACAAAAATACAAATATTTGAGGTTGGTTTTTGTAACTAAAAATGGATAAATATATATTTAGAATATATATTTTATATTTAAGACACTTGTGTGATTACTTGTATACTTGGTGAAATGGTTATATTATTTTAGGGTAAAATAATATAACTTAACAAAGTACCGTGAAATTTATTATCCAAAAGCAATACCGTCACTTATATATTTTTTGTAAATACTATTTTGGATACAAGAAATAAAAATTTGATTTATGTAAATATTACAAAGTTGTATCATATTTTTGACAAGGTGAAAATATATTATTTTGGAAATAAAAATATATTTTCCTACTATATTTAGAAGATATATGATATTTGGAAAAATATATATTTTCGGGACAATACATTATTTTGTACAAAATGAGTTTACAAATATATTTTCTAAAGTGAGACTTGAGAAAATATTAATACGGAATTACAAATACGATAATACGAAAATACATGTATAAAATGCCCCATCCTTGGGAAGGAAAATACGAATTTAAATACTTGAGAAGTATTAATACAGAAATACTGCTTAAACAATTATTCCAAAACCAAATATAATTTGAGTTGAAATATCAATTATTTTGACAAGTAATTATAACTCAGAATAATATAAGAAACGTAACTCAAAAACATAAATACTAAGCAAAGGCACGGCCCGTTCGTCTAATAGACGTTAGTACACTGTAGGTTGCCGTGTTTGCTGACAGAGTTTGAGTTACGAGTTGAGGACGCAATACTGTGAGTTCATGTCCCCCTTTTCTTTTAATTGTTTTCAGTTTTATACTTCGGGGGTGGAATACATGTTACAATTATTATAGACATTTTTATACATTGTATGGTTAGCCTAAGGAGGGTTTACTGCTAGATCATGTGAAGGGTGGGTACAACACTTAAGGCCATTAATCCTCATCGTAGGACCGAGGGACATGAGTGATAGATCTATTTGGGTGTAGCGAGCCCACACCCATGAGGCCAGGGAGGCCCATAGTGGTGACTATGTCTTCCAGCCGGAAGCCCGGTACAAATTTGCTAGGTTTGAGTTTTCCTGCACCATTTCACACATACCATTGGCTTTGCAACCCATTGGTGATCTTTTTTTCCTTATTGCTACATACCAGGGACATACATACAAGACATACTTTAAAGGTTTTATACATACTCACGAATACATGAACTCGCTCAACTTTTGTTGATATTTTTAAACTACATGTATTTCAAGGAACTAGTGGATCTGGAAAGGGTATGCATGTGTCTTCATGTTGCGTTTTAATAAAAGATGTAATCCATGGTTATTGAGTTTAGGGGGTGTATCCTATTCCTGGATGGGATACATGTTTCCAAACTCAGGTCTTATTTAAAGTCGGTTGTGGAGTCTTTATGAACTCAGTTAGACAAGTCATGGTTTGTAACGTAATTTGGTATCGATGTTTTCAAGACAAGTTGTTGTGTTATTTTCTAAACGTAATTAATGGATGAATGTCTTTTTAGTCTTATCATTTAGCATTGTTATGATTGAATGCTATGGTATTAAGAAGTCACACCAAATAACCACGCTTCCGCAAAAGTCAGGGTGTGACAATATGTGATGCACATGCATGTATATGGCAATAATCATAAGGCAATTCAAATCATTATATGTAATTCAGCACAGTCATTAAGTCATAATTACTGTTTAATAGTTGTACGGATACCTGGAATTTTGACAATTGTCACACCTAGTTTCCTGGTCTTCTCTTCAATTATCCTGAAGGCCAGTTGAAGCTATGCAAAGCTTCAACTTCTCTAAGGTGACAACCTTAGTCAACATATCATATGGATTTTCACTTCCTTTGATCTTCTTTAACTTCAGAGTGCCTTCACTAACTTACTCTCTGATGAAGTGATATCTCAGCTGTATGTGTTTCGTCTTCGAATGGAAGACAGGATTCTTTGCAAGATGAATTGTACTTTGATTGTCACATAATAGTGCACAATCAACTTGTTCCTTGCCAAGCTCCTTGAGAAAATTCTTCAACCATATAAGCTTTTTGCTTGCTTCAGCAACTGCCATATACTCTGCTTCTGTGGTTGAAAGGGCAACACTTTTCTGTAGTCTGGACATCCAACTTACCGCAGTGCCTCCCACTGTAAAGACATACCCCGTGGTGCTTTTGAATGACTCTTTACACCCATCAAGGTCAGCATCCGCAAAACCCTTCAGAATAACATCTTTCTTCTTAATATGCAATGCCATCTTTGAAGTTCCCTTCAAGTATCTTCGTAACCATTTAACTGCTTCCCAATGCTCTCTTCCCGGATTGGACATAAACCTACAAACAACTCCCACTGCATGAGCTATATCTGGTCTCGTGCATACCATTGCATACATGAGGCTACCAAGTTTTATTTGCCTTTAACCTGAAAACCTTCTGGTTGTGTCATGTAGATGTCTTCTTCTAGGTCACCATGTAGAAAATCTGTCTTGACATCTAGCTACTCTAGATGCAAGCCTCATGCTGCTACAATACTGAGAACAAGTCTGATTAGGGATGGCAATGGGTCGGGTTTGGGACGGGTGTAGGTAATCCCAAACCCAAACCTGATTAGATAAGCTTGTCCCAAACCCCGTCCCAAAACACGTCGGGTTTCTAGCGGGTAAATACCCATCGGGTATCGGGTTACCCGCGGGTTTCGGGTAAACCCGTTAATTTAAAAAGATTACCCGTTGGGTATACTCATCTCAAAACTCATTGGGTATCTATCGGGTAACTACTAACCGGTTACATTTTGTATTGTTATTATAAAAATATATATCAAATAACTACAATGTATACATAATAGAATACCTATATATGTAAAAAATGGATGTATTATATATATATATACATATTAATAATATAAAAGAAATTATATCAGGTATACAATCGGGTAAACGGGTACACTTTATCGGGTAATTGGGTCGGGTAAACGGGTATATCACTAAATCCCAAACTCGTCCCAAACCCACGAAAAAAAAAACTATTCCCAAATCCGTCCCAAACCTGATTAACCGACCCCAAATCCGTCCCAAATGTGTCGGGTTTTAGGTTTACCCATCGGGTTCGGGTTTGATTGTCATCCCTAAGTCTGATAGTATTCATTTTCACCACTGGAGAAAATATTTCATTGAAATCAATTCCCTTTTTCTGCTAAAATCCCTTGACCACTAATCTTGCTTTGTACCATTTGGTACCATCATGTTCATCTTTGACCCTGAAACCCATTTGTTTTGAAGAGCCTTCTTCCTAGCTGGAAGCTTTGTTAAGTGCCAGGTCTTGTTCTTCTCAAGCGACTTCATCTCATCTTTCATTGCTAACTCCCACTACAATAAATCTTTCAACCCTATAGTTTCAGAGTAACACTGGGGCTCACCATTTTCTGTCAAAAGTATGTAGTTGACTGATGGTGAGTATCGGTCTGGAGGTCTAGTGACTCTAGATGATCTTCTTGGTTGAACTAGAGGTGTTTCTGGGGATTCTGGAGTTTGAGGTGCAACTTCTTCTTCCTCAGAATCATTACTAGAATCATCCCCTGAGCTCCCATTGTCGTTTGACTCATTCCCATTTTCTGGAATGTCGACTGAAGCTTCTTTTCTTGTTTCACCACTTTCAAATTCAACATAGTCTTTCTGAATTTCTTGTCCTTTGGTGTTTCTGTCTTTGTACAATTTGTTTTCATTGAAGACGACATTCTTTGTCACACCCTGATATTTCCACGTATTACCAGTGGGCCCGGTGGGTAGTATCGTGACGTAGTTGATATCATCATAGTCAAACAACACAATATATAAATGCACAGCGGAAGCAAAAGATAGATTTATTTCAACCGAATAAAATTGTAATATTAAGTATCACAAAACAGTTGAAACAGATCCACAGGCGGATCAAATAAAAAGGAAAACTGTTCAGCAGACTTTCACATCTAGAGCTTGTGAGACTTGATTATTGATGCCTGGAGTAGCCAGCCTATTACGTATAGTACCTGCACTTAGCCTTTTTGGAAAATACGTCAGTTTACACTGGTAAATACAACTTAACTGACTCATTTTGAAAAGAGTTTAAAAATTGATTTGAATGCACTTCGGCAAAAATATCTTTTATAACTTGGGACAATTATTCAAAAATAATCTTGTATACAGTTTTACTTATTTGTCGTCCATTAAGGCCGGTTTGTAGGGCTGGTCTAGATTAATTGACACACCACAGGTATAATGCCCACAAGGATTATTTCCTTTAAGTGGATTACCAGTTTTTACATAATGCATCTGTCAGGTGTACGCCTACACCCGTGCTTAGGTCGTGGCCATTTCTTTGAATGATGCCAAGGATATCCGGGACATGGTCATTTAACCCCCAAAGGCCATACACCAAATAATACAGAATAAAACGGGTTATGTAAATACACAAATCACAATACGATTTAAATGACTACATACCCGACCAAGCGGTATTATTATAATACCGTATCCCAAGCCCGTATAAGGAAAATAAGTTAAGAGTATTTACCTGAGCAAAGTATAAATCAAATATAGCAAGTGCACGCAGCTTTTACTGGGCTCCTAATCTGGAACGAAGGTTTTAATAACCTATTAGAATCCTAACGGGTCTTTAATTAAGCATAGATTTAGACCGGTTAGTTTTCAAAAGGAATACACGGTTCAAACGCATGATAAAGCGAAGACCGGTTTAGAATGTGGTTCTGACCCGAAAAGCTTGTATGCTTGTTTAATATGGGTAACTTAAACACATTCTGGATTTTGAAACGAAAACAATATGGTTTGACCCGTTTCGGCTAATATATGCAAACTAGTCACATAAGCCGATCCGAACGCGAAAAGTGCGTAACGAGTAACCAAATGAGTCGTATACAAGTTTCCTAAGTTAATATGCCTTAAATATGTTGTGACATCAGTAAGATATCTTCTATTATGCCCCAAATGAATTTAAACTCAAACTATGCACCGTAAGGGCATTTTGGTCATTTTAAAGGTTATAAAAGAGTTTAAATATTAATTTGAATTACAGGTCTGATATGATCAGTAAAGATACTTAATTTAATAAGTTATAACAGTAGGTCATTACATATATGTGAAATTTATCATTTAAAGCCAAACTATGCACCTTAGGGGCATTTTGGTAGTTTCACTTAGGCCTAAAAGGTCAAAACTGGAAATCTGAGTTTAAAACTTTTACTCACTGTTACAATATAATAATTTACTAAAAATATCAGTAGGCATCCAACCTTATATGTTTAAAATAGTTTTGATGCATACTATGCGTTAAAAATGCTTAAAAGGCGATTTGGAGCCATTTCCGGGTTTTCAAGGGAAAGCTGATATTTTTATTATTCCAGAAGGCTCAAAATATTTTATTTATCATATTAGATCAGTAGAAAAAGGTTTGGGGCCAAAAGGGTTTGTAAAACTCATTTTATAGCCCGAAAGGGCAAAACCGGTAATTACCGAATCAAGCTTAGAATTCTAAGTTATGCTCAGTCTAAAAATAAATAAAAATTTCCAAAAATCCCGAAATATTATTTTATATCAGTAGGTAAAAATTTTGGTATTAAAAATCGGGTTTAGATAGGCTATATGCTAATTACACCGATTAATTACTAAAAAGCTTTCTAATTACGCTATTGAGCATAACTCTTAATCTAGACCTCAAACTGATGTCAAATTTTAGGTACAAGTTTATAAATCAGTAACTAAGGTTTCTACACTTTTACATTTTCAAAATTCATGTTTAATGGTCATATGGGCATAATAGTCAACGTTTAAGCATTTAACGGAAACATGCATATGAATCGAATAACCAATGAACCAAGTTGTATAATCTCAGAGGGTTATACTTATAGGTAACTTGGTCCTAATAAAGCTCTAAGGCATTCCTAAACTATGCTCTAATGGGTCAGAACTGAAAGTCAAAGAAAAAGTCCACTTATGCGACTTTCGGTTCCAATCCGAGCTTAAACTGAAAATTGTCGGGTTGAACATATTTAGACATGTTCTTACATTAATTACCAAGTTATATTAATGATAAAACAGGTTGCATAGCTTCTACATTGCTAATTATGTGTTAATTTGAAAATAAGCTTTCTGTTGACTTTTTAATATCAAGTTTGACCCGACAATTGACCTAGTTAGAGTGGGAATCAGAGAGTACCCTTTTAAGGGTTTATTACCCACATAATTACCAACTTATAGGTACTTTCAATTCGAGATTTGACTGAACAATTATTGATTAATCTCGAAGTCAAACCTTAATTACGTCGGTTTGACTTTTAGCTAATTAACTAAGCTAAACTGAATTAGGAAAGATTAAGGACACCTACAAGAGTCCTAAGAATGATTAGGGATCCTAAGAAAGTTTGTTGCTGATCAGAGGAGCTCCAGAAGTAAGCTTGAAGTGAGTTGCAAATGAGCAAAAAAATGTTGCAACAAGAGGCCTCCTTATATAGTAACTTTGATGCATCAAGATCATCCCAACTAAGTCTATAAATGTTGTAAGATGATCCCAGGTGTCCCTATGATGCCAAAAACCAGTTGTAAGGCCCCTGATTTTCGAATACCACTCTTTTAAGGCAGTGTAACTTGTTTAACAGGCATCTGTCCAAAATTCTGCCCAGTTACATGTCTTACGGACCGTAAGCCTTAGGCTTTGCGGTCCGTAACCGTCTTTCAGAAACCATCGCCCAGCTCCGCTCTCTTACGGACCGTATTGGTTCACCTTTGCGGTCCGTAAGCTTTCATCAGAAGACAAAAACTTGTAACTTTCGAGCTTTGACCATGCAATCCTTCATAATTCAAACCTTGGGTCTTTTGCAACAGAGTGGGACCATATGATCAGTTCTGAAAGGGCATGCATGTCCAGCCATGCACTTATGTTGCCTTGGATTTTTGTGTTGCATGCTTTTAAGGGACATGAATTCTTTTGAAAAGAATTGGCCATATACTGTATCGTAACATTATTTCTAAATCCAATTCCTTATAAACTGAATTTATTTATTTTAGGAATAACCGGTTAAATATATCTGATGTTTATCATAACGATTTAAGGTCTTGGGATTTATTATTATTTGGTCGCTCAGAGGTGTTAATTAACATGTCGACCTTTTAAATCCTACCATGCATCTTTTGCTTGATTCGGGTTCCTGACACGCTTATCTTACATGACACGTGTCTTCATTCTATTGGGTATGATTTTTACGAGGTGTTACATCCTCACCCCCTTAAAAGAAATCTCGACCTCGAGATTTACTGGAACAATTGAGGGTACTTTTCTTTCATGGTAGACTCTACCTCCCATGTATACTCGGGACCTCTGCGGGCATCCCATTTAACCTTTACGATAGGTACATGCTTCCTCCGAAGCTTTTTAACTCGTCGATCCTCAATCGACAAAGGCTTTTCCACAAATTTCAAGCTCTCATCTATGTGCACATCTGTATGTGTTATGACTAGCGATTCATCTGCTAGACATTTCTTCAGATTGCAGATGTGGAATACATTGTGAATACCACTGAGCTCTTCAGGCAAGTTCAACTTAAAAGCCACTGACCCAACACATTCGATAATCTCGAATGGTCCTATATACCTCGGGATTAATTTTCCTTTCTTACCAAATCGCATCACCCCCTTCCAGGGTGATACCTTAAGCAAAACTTTATCACCAACCTCAAACTTTAGAGGTTTTCGCCTTTTATTAGCATAACTTTTCTGCCTATCCCTGGCAGCTTTCAGGCGGTCGCGAATCTAGACAATCTTGTCCGTCGTTTCAAAGACTATGTCTGGTCCTGATAATTGAGTTTCCCCTACTTCTGCCCAACAAATAGGCGTTCTGCATTTCCTACCATATAATGCCTTAAAAGGCGCAGCCTGAATGCTTGTATGGTAGCTATTGTTATAAGAGAACTCGATCAATGGCAGGTGGTTATCCCAACTACCACCTAAATCAATCACACATGCACGAAGCATGTCTTCCAGAGTTTGGATTGTACGCTCACTTTGCCCATCTGTCTGTGGATGGTAAGCCGTACTAAAATTTAAGCGCGTGCCCAAAGACTGTTGGAAACTTTTCCAAAAATGTGATGTGTATCTGGTATCTCTGTCAGAGATTATTGACACTGGTACACCATGCAGAGATACAATCTTATCTACGTACAATTGGGCTAACATGTCAGAGCTATAAGTCTCCTTGATGGGTAGGAAATGTGCTGACTTAGTTAGTCTATCTACTATTACCCATATAGTATCATTTCCTTTCTTTGTCTTTGGCAACTTGGTGATGAAATCCATTGTCACCATCTCCCACTTCCATGTGGGAAGTTCAGGTTGTTGTAGCAAACCTGACGGCTTTTGGTGTTCAGCTTTGACTTGCGCGCACGTCAAACATTTAGCTACATAGGCGGCTATAGACTTTTTCAAGCCTATCCACCAATAGTTTGCCTTTAGATCCTGGTACATCTTATCAGCTCCAGGATGAATGGAATATTTGGAACTATGGGCTTCCTGGAGGATAACATCCTGAAGTCCTCCATAAACTGGAACCCAAATTCGTCCATTTAACCTCAGGATTCCGTCCCTGTCATAGGATAACTGTTCTTCAGTTACTCCTAGTTTGTCATCAGGATAGTTAGCTTCTAGCACAGCTTCCTTCTGCGCAGCTAACAACTTTTCATTCAAACTATTCTTTATTTCAATGCTCTTGGCATTGATTCTTATAGGCTTCACTCTTTCCTTTCTACTCAAGGCATCGGCAACCACATTTGCCTTGCCAGGATGGTATCTTATTTCACAATCATAATCATTCAAAGTTTCCATCCACCGTCGCTGCCTCATGTTTAAGTTCTTCTGATTAAACAAATGTTGAAGGCTCTTGTGATCTGAATAAATCACACACTTGGTTCCATACAAGTAATGTCTCCACAGTTTTAGTGCAAATACAACGGCACCCAACTCCAAGTCATGGGTGGTGTAATTCTTCTCGTGCACCTTTAACTGTCGTGAAGCATAGGCAATGACTTTGCCCTTCTGCATAAGCACACAACCCATGCCGGTGTGTGATGCATCACAATATACTACAAATTCATCAATTCCATCAGGCAACGTCAATACAGGAGCATTGCTCAACTTCTGCTTCAGAATATCGAAAGATTCTTGCTGCTTAGGCCCCCAGTCAAACTTATTATTCTTGCGGGTGAGTAGAGTTAGGGGTGCTGCAATTCTTGAGAAGTTTTCAATAAATCGCCTATAGTATCCTGCCAGTCCTAGAAAGCTGCGAATTTCTGTAGGCGTCTTGGGCTCTTGCCAGTTTGTAATAGCTTCAATCTTAGCGGGATCTACTTGAATACCACGCTCACTAACAACATGTCCGAGGAATTGGACTTCACGAAGCCAGAATTCACACTTAGAAATTTTGGCATAGAGCTTTTCCTGTTGAAGCAGCTTAAGAATGCAACGGAGATGCTTCTCATGGTCAGCTTGATTTTTCGAGTAAATGAGGATGTCGTCGATGAAGACAATGACGAATTTATCCAGATAAGGCTTGCAGACGCGATTCATGAGATCCATGAATGTGGCAGGTGCATTAGTGAGCCCAAAAGGCATCACTAGGAACTCGTAATGGCCATAGCGAGTCCTGAATGCAGTTTTGTGTACATCTTCATCTTTAACCTTCAATTGATGATAGCCTGACCTCAAATCAATCTTAGAGAAGTAGCTTGCCCCTTGTAATTGATCGAACAGATCGTCGATCCTGGGTAAAGGATATCTATTCTTGATAGTGACTTTATTAAGCTCGCGATAATCGATGCACAGACACATCGATCCATCCTTCTTCTTGACAAATAGGATCGGCGCTCCCCAAGGAGACGAACTAGGTCTAATGAAACCTTTGGCTAGCAATTCATCTAGTTGCGTCCTTAATTCCTTCATCTCTGTTGGTGCCAACCTATAAGGCACTCTCGCAACAGGTGCTGCTCCAGGGATGATGTCAATTCTGAATTCTACTTGCCTATCCGGGGGTAAACCAAGTAGTTCTTCAGGAAAAACTTCAGGGTACTCAGAAATGACTGGAATATCTTCAATCTTGGGTTTCTGCTCATCAATAGTTACTTGTGCCATATAAATGACACAACCCTTCTTCAAACATCTAGATGCCTTGAGTATAGACACTTGCTCAGGCAGTCCATACTGGGTATCTCCCTGAATGGTAATTGGCTCACTGAACAGAGTCTTGATCACCACTTGCTTCTTATTGCACACTATCTGGGCTTGGTTACGAGATAACCAATCCATGCCTATAACTATGTCAAAACCGGCTAACTTCAAAGGAAGTAGGGACAATGGAAAAGAGTGGTTCCTAATGGATATGAAACATCCATCTAACATGGTTGACGCAGTTTCTAAGGTACCATCAGCTAATTTCACCTCATATTTCACACTTAGGGTTTTAACAGGTAAATTCAGCAATTTACAAAACTTATTATCTACAAATGATTTATCAGCTCCTGAATCAAATAGCACTCTCGCATAAACATCATTTATGAGGAAGGTACCTGTGATCACATTGTCGTCCTGAACAGCTTCCTTTGCATCCATTCGGAAGACCCTTGCATTGGTCTTCTTGACCTCTTCAGGCTTCTTGGTGTATTTAGGGCAATTGGTCTTGATATGCCCTTTCTCATTGCAGTTGTAGCACGTGGCGTCTTTAACCTTCTTGCAATCAACAGTCTTATGCTCTTTAGACTTGCATAACCCACATGCAGCTGGTCCTGACCGAGACTTGGACTCAAGTCTGCATTTTCCAAAGTGGCGTTTTTGGCAAGTTTTGCACTTTGGCTTTTCCTCAGCTTGTTGGCTACCCTTGTTGGATCCAGACTTCTTCCTGAAGTCAGTGCTACCTTTATGCTTCTTCTCAGATCTTCGTGAGTTATCATCCTCACGCTTTCTCTTGCCTTCTTCCGAATTTCTCAGCGATCTTAGCCTGACCGCGTCCAAGGTAAGAGACATAGATAGATCAGCTGCTGATCTGAAAGTAGCAAGTCTGGATGCCTTAACACTGGCTTTGATTTCTGGGGCTAAACCCCCAATGAAGCGAGCAATCCTTTTGGGTTCTGGGGTTACGAGGTACGGAACCAGCCTAGACAGGGTATTGAAACTGGTGAGGTAAGCTTGACAATCTAGATTCTTCATCACCAATGATAAGAAATTTGACTCAATCCTTTCAACCTCATGCTGCGGGCAATAATTCTCCTTAATGAGAGCAACAAACTGATCCCATGACAAATTGTAGAGCGGGATCTTTCCAGCAGCTTGAATGAGAGACTTCCACCATGCCAGTTCCTCTCCCTTGAAGGATTGGGATACATACTTCACTACATCCCTTTCAGCACAACCACTGATGTCAACTACTGTGTCCATCTCATCCAACCAGGTCATACAATCAATAGCCCCTTTCTCCCCAGTGAAATCCCGGGGTTTGCAGGAAACAAAGTACTTATAGGTACAGGACTTGGTACGTGGTTTATCATCAAACACTATCCTTTTTGATGGAACATTGTTTTGATTAGATGAATCTCGATCATCATCTTTCTTTGGCTCATCTTTCTTAAAAGGGTGGCTTGCTATGAGCCTCCGAATGAGTCTTAGGCTTGGAGTGCGGTGTGGATAGGGTCCTACTTCGAGTCCCGCTAGATTCATTACACTGCCGTTCTATAGCTTTTATAACAGCATTATCTACTAATGCTTGCAGTTCCGCACCGATCACATGTATCTTAGTATTTTCATGGTTTTCCACTGGATGACTGTTTACCTCTTCTGACCTAGCCATGTAGCTTTAATCGCTACATAAAATCAAATAAGGGAAAGGTTTATATAGAAGCTTATACAGTTTTATTGTTTTTGACAATTTATTAACCATGGTTTTTAATAGCCATTTTAGTAAATTTGTTAAATATATAATTATTCAGGATTTTTATCATAATCCTAAATTATAAGTTACTAATAGCACAAAAGGACTAGTCACGTAGACAAGTTTAGTTTATAAACCAGGATTTTACAGAATCGAGGTATTAAGGTTTGAATCAAAGTTTGCTACCTTTTCTTGACAGGGAGTTGTAGGCTACCACTGTCTTTAGTCCCAGAGGACGTTAATTATAGCCCGTGGGCACTTCATCCTTATGGGATGATTATATAAATAAGGGAATTTAGAATAACCCAGTCTAAGAATGACTTATGTGATTTTATCGAATCACATTTGTCAAGCATGTTAATATGCTTTCAGAAGTTAAGGTTTTGAATCTTTTGAAATAGGTTTTACCATCTTGGCCATGTCTGCAACGACATTTAGGCTAGGTTTTACCTTTAAGATTCTTTTAATATTTAACGCAGAACATCCCTAAATTGAGAGGTTAATAAGGACCTGAATCTAATTGAGGAACTACCATCTTGGCCCTGTCTTAAGGTGACATATGGCTAGGTCTTGTCCTTTTTAGATTTTGCCATTTTATTATAATGGTAGATCTTTTAGTGGGAATGCTATTTTATTTATTTCACATTTTATGTTTATGCACATAATTAATAAAATGAAAATTTAAATTATCCATTCCATAAAAATTTAACAAGTACAATTTTGCCCTAAACGGGACTTCTACTGAAATAACATGCCCACGCAGGGGCTTAAACAAACAAACATACCCACACAGGGGTCAACAGAAAAACATGCCCACGCAGGGGCTGAATACAAAAGACACACCCTCGCAGGGGTTAAACAAAAAGGCATGCCTATGCAGGGGCTGGATTGAAAATAAGGAAATACAACCAACAATTTAAAGGATTCAATGGTCCTTCTTGCTCTTTCCTTTTATTAAACTCGTCAATCCCTTAAAGAAGCCTTGTCGTTCCCTGCGATCTCTGTGAACTTCCCACTCAACCTGATCCAACCTTTGGAGAATTTCCTCCCGTTCTGGAGGGGAAAACCTTGGTATCTGCGGCTGCGGCTGATGTGGAGGTCGAAGAGGCAGCTATTGTTGGTATCCATAAGTTGGGTATCTAACTCCCTAAGGAGTTCCGTAGGGTCCTTCGGGGTTGAGAGCGTTGTAGTTCCATGCTGCCAAGTATGGGTCGACCTCAGCATAATTGAAGCTGGTGTGAGCCGGCTGTTCAAAGGGATTATACGCTGCTGAGCCAGCGTACGTGGGAATTGGGTTGTCAAAGCCCAACGGTGGTGGCATGGCATGTGCAGAGTTCATTTCTAGGATGGGGTTTGAAGGTCCCCCCATCTGCTGGTCTTCTTGGAGTGGCAGGTAGTGGCTGTCACTCGATGGTTGAGGGGTGCTGATACGCACTCCTCCCCGCACGGACGTCCGTGCGTTCGATCTCCTTCGCCTCGGTGGCTCAGGAGGCTGTTGCTGAGGTGGTGGTGGTGGTGGTGGGGTAACTGCCATCAAACGTGAATCCTCGGAAGGATCCTGCTGCTGTTGCTGCGGATGAGGCGATGAATGGTAAGAGGGTGTAAAATACCATTCATACTGGTTGAACCTTGCTTGGTAACTGTCAGGACCACGGTAGAGTGATCCATGAAAAGATGACCCATCAGAAATTTCTATGGGATGTGTGGGGGTACTGGACGGTGGTTCGATAGGGTCAGTGTCCTCATCTATATCCATGGCGTGATCTCCAGAAAAGTGATCTTCAGGTCCCAATGGATTAACACCCACTCGTTCTTCGAGATAATTTGCCGGGTTGAACCGGCTTCGAAAGATATGTGACGGGTTATCAAAGGAGTGACGAGAGTTGAACCTCTGGAGAGGGATAAATGAAGGTTGTGGGTTTTCGGGCTCATTTTTTGAATGGGGTCCGAAAGAGTGAAGATAAGACGGTGACGAGCTTAACGAGACGGGCTGCCTCGCTGGCTGCAGATGTGTCCTCTAGTCCCCCTGGGGACTTGTACGCATGTTGACGAGTGAGGTTCGTCTTTGAGACGGCCCGGCCTGGTCGTGGCCTGCTATATGTGCCTTTCCCTTTCTCCTAAAGAATCTTGGTGGCATGTTTAAACCTGTCAACGTAAACAAGATAACAACAAAGAAAAATATAAAAGACAAAACTAAAACAAAATCAGGATTTGTCCTATGTTCTTTGTCTAGACTCGAAAATTCGAGGAATGTGCAACTGTGTAACTGAGATTAAACACAAAAGGCTAGTGTTTAATTCATTCAGTGTTGGTTCTGATACCAACCTGTCACACCCCGATATTTCCACGTATTACCGGTGGGCCCGGTGGGGAGTATCGTGACGTAGTTGATATCATCATAGTCAAACAACACAATATATAAATGCACAGCAGAAGCAAAAGATAGATTTATTTCAACCGAATAAAATTGTAATATTAAGTATCACAAAACAGTTGAAACAGATCCACAGGCGGATCAAATAAAAAGGAAAACTATTCAGCAAACTGTGACATCTAGAGCTTGCGAGACTTGATTATTGATGCCTGGAGTAGCCAGCCTATTACGTATAGTACCTGCACTTAGCCTTTTTGGAAAATACATCAGTTTACACTGATAAATACAACTTAACTGGCTCATTTTGAAAAGAGTTTAAAAATTGATTTGAATGCACTTCGGCAAAAATATCTTTTATAACTTGGGATAATTATTCAAAAATAATCTTGTATACAGTTTTACTTATTTGTCGTCCATTAGGGCCGGTTTGTAGGGCCGGTCTAGATTAATTGACACGCCACAGGTATAATGCCCACAAGGATTATTTCCTTTAAGTGGATTACTAGTTTTTACATAATGCATCTGTCAGGTGTACGCCTACACCCCGTGCTTAGGTCATGGCCATTTCTTTGAATGATGCCAAGGATTTCCGGGACATGGTCATTTAACCCCCAAAGGCCATACACCAAATAATACAGAATAAAACGGGTTATGTAAATACACAAATCACAATACGATTTAAATGACTACATACCCGACCAAGCGGTATTATTATAATACCGTATCCCAAGCCCGTATAGGGAAAATAAGTTAAGAGTATTTACCTGAGCAAAGTATAAATCAAATATAGCAAGTGCACGCAGATTTTACTGGGCTCCTAATCTGGAACGAAGGTTTTAATAACCTATGAGAATCCTAACGGGTCTTTAATTAAGCTTAGATTTAGACCGGTTAGTTTTCAAAAGGAATACACGGTTCAAACGCATGATAAAGCGAAGACAGGTTTAGAATGTGGTTCTGACCCGACAAGCTTGTATGCTTGTTTAATATGGGTAACTTAAACACATTCTGGATTTTGAAACGAAAACAATATGGTTTGACCCGTTTCGGCTAATATATGCAAACTAGTCACATAAGTCGATCCGAACGCGAAAAGTGCGTAACGAGTAACCAAATGAGTCGTATACAAGTTTCCTAAGTTAATATGCCTTAAATATGTTGTGACATCAGTAAGATATCTTCTATTATGCCCCAAATGAATTTAAACTCAAACTATTCACCGTAAGGGCATTTTGGTCATTTTAAAGGTTATAAAAGAGTTTAAATATTAATTTGAGTTACAGGTCTGATATGATCAGTAAAGATACTTAATTTAATAAGTTATAACAGTAGGTCATTACATATATGTGAAATTTATCATTTAAAGCCAAACTATGCACCTTAGGGGCATTTTGGTAGTTTCACTTAGGCCTAAAAGGTCAAAACTGGAAATCTGAGTTTAAAACTTTTACTCACTATTACAATATAATAATTTACTTAAAATATCAGTAGGCATCCAACCTTATATGTTTAAAATAGTTTTGATGCATACTATGCGTTAAAAATGCTTAAAAAGGCGATTTGGAGCCATTTCCGGGTTTTTAAGGGAAAGCTGATATTTTTATTATTCCAAAAGGCTCAAAATATTCTATTTATCATATTAGATCAGTAGAAAAAGGTTTGGGGTCAAAAGGGTTTGTAAAACTCATTTTATAGCCCGAAAGGGCAAAACCGGTAATTACCGAATCAAGCTTAGAATTCTAAGTTATGCTCAGTCTAAAAATAAATAAAAATTTCCAAAAATCCTGAAATATTATTTTATATTAGTAGGTAAAAAGTTTGGTATTAAAAATCGGGTTTAGATAGGCTATATGCTAATTACACCGATTAATTACTAAAAAGCTTTCTAATTACGCTATTGAGCATAACTCTTAATCTAGACCTCAAACTGATGTCAAATTTTAGGTACAAGTTTATAAATCTGTAACTAAGGTTTCTACTCTTTTACATTTTCAAAATTCATGTTTTAAGGTCATATAGGCATAATAGTCAACGTTTAAGCATTTTACGGAAACATGCATATGAATCGAATAACCAATGAACCAAGTTGTATAATCTCAGAGGGTTATACTTATAGGTAACTTGGTCCTAATAAAGCTCTAAGGCATTCCTAAACTATGCTCTAATGGGTCAGAACTGAAAGTCAAAGTAAAAGTCCACTTATGCGACTTTCGGTTCCAATCCAAGCTTAAACTGAAAATTGTCGGGTTGAACATGTTTAGACATGTTCTTACATTAATTACCAAGTTATATTAATGATAAAACAGGTTGCATAGCTTCTACATTGCTAATTATGTGTTAATTTGAAAATAAGCTTTCGGTTGACTTTTTAATATCAAGTTTGACCCGACAATTGACCTAGTTAGAGTGGGAATCAGAGAGTACCCTTTTAAGGGTTTATTACCCACATAATTACCAACTTATAGGTACTTTCAATTCGAGATTTGACTGAACAATTATTGATTAATCTCGAAGTCAAACCTTAATTACGACGGTTTGACTTTTAGCTAATTAACTAAGCTAAACTGGATTAGGAAAGATTAAGGACACTTACAAGATTCCTAAGAATGATTAGGGATCCTAAGAAAGTTTGTTGCTGATCAGAGGAGCTCCAGAAGTAAGCTTGAAGTGAGTTGCAAATGAACAAGAAAATGTTGCAACAAGAGGCCTCCTTATATAGTAACTTTGATGCATCAAGATCATCCCAACTAAGTCTATAAATGTTGTAAGATGATCCCAGGTGTCCCTATGATGCCAAAAACCAGTTGTAAGGCCCCTGATTTTCGAATACCACTCTTTTAAGGCGGTGTAACTTGTTTAATAGGCATCTGTCCAAAATTCTGCCCAGTTACATGTCTTACGGACCGTAAGCCTTAGGCTTTGCGGTCCATAACCGTCTTTCAGAAACCATCGCCCAGCTCCGCTCTCTTACGGACCGTATTGGTTCACCTTTGCGGTCCGTAAGCTTTCATCAGAAGACAAAAACTTGTAACTTTCGAGCTTTGACCATGCAATCCTTCATAATTCGAACCTTGGGTCTTTTGCAACAGAGTGGGACCATATGATCAGTTCTGAAAGGGCATGCATGTCCAGCCATGCACTTATGTTGCCTTGGATTTTTGTGTTGCATGCTTTTAAGGGACATGAATTCTTTTGAAAAGAATTGGCCATATACTTTATCGTAACATTATTTCTAAATCCAATTCCTTATAAACTGAATTTATTTATTTTAGGAATGACCAGTTAAATATATCAGATGTTTATCATAACGATTTAAGGTCTTGGGATTTATTATTATTTGTTCGCTCAGAGGTGTTAATTAACATGTCGACCTTTTAAATCCTACCATACATCTTTTACTTGATCCGGGTTCCTGACACCCTTATCTTACATGACACGTGTCTTCATTCTATTGGGTATGATTTTTACGAGGTGTTACATTCTTGCTTCTGATTACTTTTCTACCTTCATTATCCCAAAGCCTGTAACCCATTTGTTCTAACCCATAACCAATGAATGTGCACTTCTTGGATTTTGAGCCTAACTTATCCCTGTCACCAGCTACCACCCAAATCGAAGACACATGCTCTCAGCATGTCTTCTAATGTTTGGATTGTACGCTCACTCTAACCATCAGTCTGGGGATGGTAAGCCGTACTAAAGTTTAATCGTGTGCCTAAAGCTTGCTGTAAACTTCTCCAAAAATGAGATGTATACCTAGTATCTCTATCAGATACTATGGATACTGACACTCCGTAGAGGGACACAATATTGTCCACATATAATTGAGCTACGTTGTCGGAACTAAAAGTTTCCTTAATTGGCAAAAAGTGGGCTGACTTAGTCAGTCTGTCGACTATCACCTATATCGTGTCATTGCCACCTTTAGTCTTTGGTAACTTGGTAATCAAATCCATGGTTACCATTTCCCATTTGCATGTAGGAATTTCGAGTTGTTGTACCAGTCCTGACGGTTTCTGATGTTCAGCTTTAACTTGTGAACACGTCAGACACTTGGCTACATAAGTGGCTATGGATTTCTTCATACCTTCCACCAATAATTTCTTTTCAGATCTTGGTACATTTTATCTCCTACAGGATGTACCGATTATTTGGAATTGTGTGATTCTTAGAGAATCGGATCTCTGAGTCCTCTGAAGATGGGAACCCAAATTCTATCATTGAATCTCAAGATTCCATCATTTCTAAATTCTATCATTGAATCTATTCGATATTTGTGATTTACCCCCACCGCAACGCGCGCTGGTTCTGTTACTAGTTGTCATTGTTTTGCAACCAAAAATGCGGTCGCAAAAACCCATTTCTCTAGTAGTGAATTGCGCTTGCCTTCTTTGTTAATCATTTGTTGGGTAAAACTTTATAATGATCACTAAAATGTGCTTAGATTAAGGAGCGAGTAGCACAGGTTAGGAAATCGCAGATTGTATGGGCAAAGAGTAGCTTCAAGCAAATGTGCCAGTTTTTGCGTGTTCTTTCGAAGTATATTATTGAACATCAAGACTTCATATTTTATTTATAGTCTCTTCACATGATAATGAATAAATTACAATTTCACTTTTGATCATGCTCTCTTATATACCCTCTTAGTACTCTATGTTCAAGTGATACTGATTCATATTTTATTTAGTGTCTCTTCACATGATACATGATACTGGAAAAACAATAATGGATGTGTCTATGGGAGAAATAATGACAACATCTGAGAAAATTACTTGGATTCTTTCATAGTGAGAGTTGGCTAAAAACTGAGTACATATATTAAATTTTCTTTGTTAACCTCTATGTAGTTAAAAGCACATGAGGTGTGTGCCTAGGCACTCAGGCGAGGGGAGGCTAGGCTAGGTATGCGCCAAGCCTTGAGCCTTTAACTACCTAGGTTCAAACTTTTTTAATAGTAGCAGTAGTCTTACGATATCAATAACTAGGTGTAGGACCCGTGTAACCATACGGGTAGGTTTAGTAATGATCGAAATCAAATACTAAAAAACAGATTATAATATATCATTTAAATTTTGGTCTTTAGTTCTATATCTTTATAAAGTAATGTTGAAGACAGTATGTGTAACCACACGGGTAGTTTTAATAACAATCGAAATAGATTATAATACAAATAGCAAACCTTGGTAAGTATAGTTTTTCCTGTTCCAGGTGCACCAGTGAAAAGTATCCCCTGCAAAATGAACCAGTAGGCTTCTTATCACTAAAAGTCATCAACAAAAGACAAATTTTAAAAGCAAATTAATTTTTTTAACACAAGTCAAATTTATATCACATGTACTAAGTGCAAACCTTTGGTAACTTTCCCCAGGTCACGTAAAGTTCCGTAGATTTTTTTAGGTACTCCACAACTTCCTTAAGCACTTGTTGAGTATTTGTGATTCATTATCAAGTGCCATTAAGATGATTGAAACGACGTCTATTAATTAAAACCTACAACAACTGATACAATAAACGAAGGTTAAGAAACATATTTTAAAAGTATGCATTCGTTATATAGAGAAAGAAGAACACGTTTATGTAAAAACCAACAAAAAAAGTAACTCAACAGTGGCTAGAAACACCGTTTTAACCCAACAGTGGTTTCAAACACTGTTTTAACCCAACAGTAGTTTAAAACTCTGTTTTAACCCAAGAGTGGTTTCAAACCACTGCTTTAACAACAGTGTTTTGACTCAACAGTGTGAAGGTTAAGAAACATATTTTAACAGTATGCATTCATTATAAAGAGAAAGAAGAACACGTTTATGTAAAAACCAACAAAAAAAGTAACTCAGCAGTGGCTAGAAACACTGTTTTAACCCAAGAGTGGTTTCAAACCACTGCTTTAACAACAGTGTTTTGACTCAATAGTGTGAAGGTTAAGAAACATATTTTAACAGTATGCATTCATTATAAAGAGAAAGAAGAACACGTTGTAAGACCGGTTTTGACTCCGAAACGATTGCGAAACGAACGTATGACGTGCGGAATCCGTACACGAACGCGACCTAACACACACGATGTAATATAAATGTGATTCTATTAGAAATCTAACAAGAACAAGCACCTTGAATCACTTTCTCTCTCTAGATTCTCTCTCTAGATCTAGAGCTCTCCTAAACACAAATGAGCCAAAAGTCTTTAATCTAAACATAAAGCTCCTATTTATAGGCCTTGGCTTTTAATGAGATTTCTCATTAATTACAATATTGCCACCTTGCCTTTTGTCTAGATATTACATCATAACGACTCGTTTTCTTCTGTTTCTCGCTACGGCTCGGATTGACGAAGGCGATAGACATAAATGCACTAACAGACTCCCCCTTGGATATTGCCGTAATCAATCTCGATCATTGAGTCAAACTCGTAGCGTCTTCTCTTTCTCTTTTAGTCTTCTTGAACAGAATCCCGGTGGATCTGTCTTCAGCTTCTCCTTTCTGTAGATTTTTTTTTTCATCAGGCTCCCCCTTTCGTCAAGCTTCCGTGCTTTGGGATCGACACCTTGCTTTCCACGCTTCCTCTTGCGTTAATCTCGTCTTCAGACTCCCCCTTAGACTCGGCTGTTGGGATCGTAGTCTGGACTCTTACCTGCAATCCCTCATCCATTTATAAGTAAAAGCATTTCAAATTTCAGCTATCCTGGAATTGTAACCTGGCTCTATTCAACTTTCTAAATCACTCCCCCTATCAACAATCTTTACAGATTTGGCAGTGTTAAGTATCCAAAATCCCTCACAGTTAATCATCCAAGTCCAAACTAATGACCTTGGAGATATCACAAACTGTTTTTTATTTTTAATTTTTAATTCAAGTTTCAAATTAATGAACTTGTTTTATTTTCAGAAACACAATCAGCTTACTTAGATTTTGAAACTCAGCATTTCAGACATCAGTTGTCGAAAATAAAGCAGAATCAAAAATCTTTTTGTATTTTTCTGAAAATATAAAGAAGTAAAGAAATATGTACAAACATATTTACAGACAATATTTTTGTTTGAGTTTGCGTCAGAGGATCATGTCAGTTTTTGACAAGTCACAAGTACCGTTGAGCTTAGTTACACATTAAGAATTAAACAATTCACTTAGATTGTCGATATACTGATCCACTTAAATTTTCACACAAATTTCAACTTATTCAGGATACGAATTAGGTGTTTTAAAGACTTAAACTCATTCATGTGTCCCACCTCTTGAATATACTCCCGTATCCAGATCCCAATATTCAGTCTTACAGGTGAGTATACCTAGATGATATCTGTAAGGGGAATAAATTATGAAACCATACGAGTTCAGGTCAGAACTTCCGTTCAGCAGAGAACTCAGGTTTGACTTTAGGTGTGTCCCCTTTAGAGGATCTTTTCTTCAACAGCAATGATTATCAATTTTATAGTTTCATCATTTTTGCTGAGGGTTGCGCTATGTTTCAAGCAATGCGAAAAGTATTATACGGGGACTAGGCCATTGCTTCCGCAAAATCAGAAGTCCCGGGATAATACCCCAGATATCACTAAGCATAAAGACCTAGTATCTCAGAAAGAGGGGTCCTTCAAACGAGATTTCAGGGGTTACCTATATATCCAAGTAGTGTTCCCCACGAAATAAGCAAGTTTGAATTTAAGTTTATATCCCAAAAAAGTTTACTAAATGTATAAAAATCTATCGGCATATCATCAGTGTGACTGTTTAACGCTATTTATACATTACATTTCTTTAGCATACTGTAACTGTCTACTGATGTACTATTATTTCCTCTTTTTACGCAAAAACTCAATTTTTGAATTTTATCATGTTTTTGGCTTTTTCAAATTTTCAAATGTTTTTGTATTTTTCTAACAATATTTCTCCCCCTAAAATGCAAAATCATTAAAAAATTGACAACCAATACTGATAGCTTTGTCTCGCCATCCATTTTCTGCTTCTCATGCACTGATTTGAAAAAAATAACATACCCCCATGATTTACAACACATTGATTTTTACAGTTTGAAAACCTTTTTTCAATCTTGTGAAATTAATCATGTTTGTTCAGCCGTGAGGGTTTCGGCGTATTCAATCAACACATATTTTTGTAATTTTTGATTTTTGACAAAATTTAAAAACAAACATATTTTTGGTTTTTCAAATTTTTAACAAACTAAAACATATTTTTGGTTTTTAATTTTTCAATTTTTAGGGTTTTTGAAAATATTGTTTATTTATGTACATAAAAACAAATAAACTTCCTGTTTCAACCAACACAGGATTCAGCAGCCTCCTCTCCTCATTGTGTCAGGCTGCTCCAACTTCCCTTCTCACAATATTCTGATTTGTTGAGCACCTGCACATTCAGACTACTTCATTACTTGAACAATTTAGCCCAGGTCTGTTGAACCTTAGGCATTTCAACACAATAATTTTCATTCAATGCTGGAAACTCTTTGTCATCTTTCACAAAAATCTTTTCAACTTTAACTTCAACTTTTTCATCTTTTTCAAGAATCACCTGTTTCTTTACATTCCATTTTTGACCTTTAGGAGTACCACGTTTGTAAAAATGTGACTCCTTTTGAACATTTTGTTTTTTATCAACAACTTTTGGTTTCCAAAACTCTTGAGGTTTTGTCATATCAACAGTTATTTTCCAACTTTGAGTTGTTCTGACTTTGGGTGTGTGAGAATTCCAGGTCTGTCTAGAATCAAACCTATACGGGTTTGACTTCCAATTTTGATTCAAAGCAAACTTGTTTGTGTTGTACCTCCAAGTTTGTTTTGAGTCAAATCTGGTTGACCTTTGTCTCTCATTCTCAGATTTTTGTTTCTCAGCATCAATCTTCTTTATGTCAACATCCACAGGTTTTAGATTAGGACACTTGCGTGCAAGATGTCCTTTTTGATCACATTTGAAACATGTTCTCATGGAAACATCTTTGACCTGTGGTTGTTGCTTTTTTTCTTTTGAGCTAGGAACTGTTCAATAGACTGTTGTCCAATTTTAAGTTCTTTTTCTTTTTCTAAACTGTCTCCTTGAACAAAACTCATTTTTGCCTGATAATTTGGCGTTTCATTTTTGTTTCGATTCTGTTTCTTCTTATAACCCAAACCAGCCTTCATATTTTTCTTCTTGAAACTAGGTTTGTTATACGAACCTCTATGACTCTTACCAGCAAACTTTGAAATCTCAGACTTCTCAATCTCAACCATTTTGAAAACTTTATCAACCTTTTCAGAAATTACATTCTGAATCGGGAATACAACATCTAAGAACAATTTGTCCGATCCAATCATGGTATAAACCAATCCTTTTGAATCATCATTCAAACTTTTCTCGGATTTTATGTTTTTCAGATAACTATCATGAAGATTTCCTTCATCTTCATCCTGTGATTCAGATTTACCTGTATCAACCGACTCTTCTTTCAACACACTTTCAACAACTTTACCTACCACCTCTGAATCATGAGAATCATCAGATTTGGAATAGGTTACATCAATGTTGTCTGGCAATTGATCAACCATGTTGAAAGCTTTTTCGACCTTTTCCTCATCATAAAATGCAAACTTTTCCGGTGGTGGAACTTGATGAAACTCTGAGCCAATGCCTTTCTTGTTTTGCTCAGAATCCTTTCCATCCGGTTTTATGTTGAAAATATGTTCAAGCACATATGATGACACGTGATAACTTTTCAATTTGTTGTTATCCTGTTCTAAATCAGCAATCTGTCGCTTTAGCTTAGCAACATCCTCAATATAGGAATTAACAACATCTTGTTTTATGGAATACATTCGTTTAAGTTCTTTAGTTGTTTCAGAAAGATAATTCATTCTTGATTGAGCATATTTCATTTCATCTTTCACTTTTTCATATGACTCTTTCGTAATATGATATGCTAATTTCATTGAGTCATATTCTTTCTTCATTTCTTGACAAGCAATTTCTTTTTGTGAACATTCTTCTGTTATTTTAGAAACATTTTCTTTCAAAACTTCATTTTCTGTTTCTAATTTTTTACATTTTTCTGAAAGTTTTTCATCATTTTCTTTCAAAACTTTTTCTTTTTCTAGCATTTCTTTGCATTTTTCTTTAAAAATGTTTTCAATTTTAGTGAATTCAAGATCTCTTGTTCTGAATTGCTTATCTTTTTCAGTACAAGCTCTGCACCGTTCCATGCATTTCTTGCACTGTTCAACAGTTTCAGTCAAGATGTTAGAATTAGAATTTACCTCAGTGATTGGCACCTCAGTGTTTTCAGCTGCCTCTGTCTTCTTCGACTCGGCAACATTCTGATTTTCTTCAACATCTTCTCCAATTTGCTGTTCTTCAGTAACAGCTTTCTCAACTTCTTCATTCACAACAACTTTTTCTTCAATCTTTTCTGTCTCACCAACTTTCAAAACTTCCTCTTTCACAACTTCAACTTCAACCTCTTCAGCAGTTTTCTTCAGATTGTTCACCATTTCTTCAACACTCTTTTTCATTTTCTCTTCATCCCTTTTTCTTAGACACGATGTCATGGCATATCTGATCTCCTTTTCATGCCTTTTAGCATATGTGTCATCTTTCATCACATTTCTATAATATTCAGCTCTCAAACGAATTATGAGAAGAACATCGTCAAAAATTATGTCTTTCTTTGGAACAACTGGTTCTCCTTCTCTGTTGAAGTAACACTCTCTCTTTTTATCCCATCTTCTGTTGCTCACTACACTCTCATACTCTTCTTGCATTTCATCCATTCTGTTTAAAACAATGTTTCTTTCTCTGTAAGTCTTTTCTTCCAGAATCTCTTCTCTGGTTTTCACTTTGATTTCAGCCATGATGTTATCTCCTTGAATCACCTTGAATCAAACAAACAACAAAATCAGTTCAATCACTAACAATCAACTGAATCAAACAAGTATCCGATCGAGTGAGTCAACAAAAATCAACAGTATAACACTAATTGTATAACAACAAATCGAGTGAGGATCCGTTCAGGCGAGTATCCGATGCTTTTATAATCACCTGAATCACAACAACAAATGAAATGATTAGGGTCGGGTGGTAATCCGTTCGGATTTCCACTCGATTTGTTGCACTTTGAAATTGAACAAAACAAAATTCTTTGAAACAAATTGTAACCCGATCAAGTGGGTCAAATAAAGTCAACTTTCAATGAATATAATGACTTTGTCCAAACAGGTGACTTTGTGACACTACGTGACAAAATTCTCACTTTGAACGGTTATAAAATGTTTTTTTTTTATTTACTTTGACCTCAACAATGAATCTTTTATATTCAACACATTCTCACACTAATTTCTTTTGAATGTGGTAAGATCAACACTATTTCATCACATGGACCGTTTGTCAATTAAATGCTTCTCCAAATTGGGCCTCCAATTGTATCGTCAAAGCACATGGGTCGAACAACTTTGTGGGTCTGACACATGCAATCATGCAAATCTGAATTTATGTCCGACAAAGTTAATACACATATAATGTGATTGGGCCGATACTCTTGAAGTCACATGGGCTGACAAAAGATGATCAACACACTACTGATTTTAATTGGATTTCAATGTCCACTTAAATCACATGCAAATGTCCGAATACTTTTATCAGTTCTCAATTACTTTATTCAAGTAACAGCAATCATATGCAAACAATTAATTTTCAATTGATCTCTATTTGACCAACCACAATACCACATGCACCACTAAGCCGACAACATTGAATCATTAAATTCCCATTGGACCGATAAATCTGAACATGCAATCAATAATCCATAACCCAAGGCAAACTCGTGAACTTATATTTCTTTTAACCAAATCTGATTGGGCCTCCCTTCTTGTTCACATGCAAAACTACTGAACCACTTTCAAACGTGATCACTTCAAACGGGATATAAGTTTCAAACGTAATAGCCTATCACTTTCAAACGAAACACATATATGTGTGACTTTCAAACGAGACTTTCAAACAATGTGTGGCTTTCAAATGGAAATCAGTTTTCAAACGAGAATCTCAAACGAAATACAATCCTCAAACGGTATAACCACTCAGTTCAAACGGACCACATGTTTCAAACGTAATCACTTGTTTTCAAACAGAAGCACTTGTTTTCAAACGGAATATGGTTTCTTCAAACGGAACCAAGCTAATTTCACGCGATGTCGGACACAAAAACTCAAATTTCTCCTAAACGGCTAGGAATTAGGATCTGAAACTTGGTAGGGTTATAGATCAGGTGTTTTAGCACAACATATCAAAAAATCAGCCGATTTGGACCGTAAAAACCCGTTCAATTTGATGATTTTCAGTTAAAAACGTGAAAAATATGAAAAAGATGAAGAAATAGATGAAATCCGGATCTGAAATCGATGAAATCACGAGCGGAATTGTGTGTTGGATCAGTGCAATCGAGCTCCTGCTCTGATACCACTTGTAAGACCAGTTTTGACTCCGAAACGATTGCAAAACGAACGTATGACGTGCGGAATCCGTACACGAACGCGACCTAACACACACGACGTAATATAAATTTGATTCTATTAGAAATCTAACAAGAACAAGCACCTTGAATCACTTTCTCTCTCTAGATTCTCTATCTAGATCTAGAGCTCTCCTAAACACAAATGAGCCAAAAGTCTTTAATCTAAACATAAAGCTCCTATTTATAGGCCTTGGCTTTTAATGAGATTTCTCATTAATTACAATATTGCCACCTTGCCTTTTGTCTAGATATTACATCATAACGACTCGTTTTCTTCTGTTTCTCGCTACGGCTCGGATTGACGAAGGCGATAGACATAAATGCACTAACACACGTTTATGTAAAAACCAACAAAAAAAGTAACTCAGCAGTGGCTAGAAACACTGTTTTAACCCAACAGTGGTTTCAAACACTGTTTTAACCCAACAGTAGTTTAAAACTCTGTTTTAACCCAAGAGTGGTTTCAAACCACTGCTTTAACAACAGTGTTTTGACTCAACAGTGTTTTCAAACACTGTTTTTAACCCAACAGTGGCTTAAAACACTGTTTTAACCCAACAGTGATTTCAAACACTGTTTTAACCACTGTTTTAACCCAACAGTGGTTTAAAACTCTGTTTTAACCCAAAAGTGGTTTCTGTCACACCCCGACCACGTAAAACAACAAAACGTGTCGGAAACGTCGGGGAGTGTTGTAACAGAATCATTGTTTCATAACACATGGAAACTGAAATATTGTTTTATTGATTAAAAGAGTTACAATGTCTCGACAATCAAAGAAACATAACATAAATAACTAGTCTTGCATCTTTTATTGTCGCTAAGGCCCAAGTCCGCCTAAGTGTATCTTGATAAATCCTATGCATCATATCCTGAAACACATGTGAAAATAGGTACGTCAGCATAAAAATGCCTGTGAGATACATAGGTTTTGTGAAAATAGAATTCATGACTTATGTTTAAGAAAATGTTTAGTCATGAACCTTGTAATTTGCTTTGTCTTGTAAATCATTTGAAAAGTGATAAATAAACCAAATGGTATATATGTATAAAAGAATAATACATGGTTATGTAAATAACCAAGTAAAATGAGTTTGTATTAGATAAGTGGTTTGTAAAACAATGTATTGTGAAAAGTATGTTATTTGTATAAAATGTTATATGTCTAAATTGAAATGATTCAAATAACGCTACGATATGTAATACCATACAAGCACTTATATATAGGAAGTACCAGCGGCGTATCCACCATGCTTGTATCATATTACACACGCCTCGTTACTTAAATCACTTACTCAAACCAAACCACCAAAGTAAAATGTTTATGTAAAATCAAATGTCAAAATGTTTGTGTGAAAACCATGTCTAATGTCTATGTCTAATGTAAATCATGAATTGTGTATATCAATGTCAAAATGTTTATGTCTAATGTAAATCATGAATTGTGTATATCAATGTCAAAATGTTTATGTCTAATGTAAATCATGAATTGTGTATATCAATGTATCATGTATGGTAAGTGAAATATATCAACTAAACCATATGTAAAATGCACAAAAACAAGGTATTGAAGTAAAACATGGTTTAAATCAAAGTTATGTTTTGTGGAACAAATGCATGCTATACTGATATAAACATCTATGCGGTATTGTGAAAATGCATACATTCAAGCCTTGTGACTGTGGTGATAGACCCCTAAATGAATTTAAAGGTCTATCTGTGTTATGTTTATCGAATTCGGTCATTCCTTCCACCCAAACAAACCTAGGGTTCAGGAATGGGAGTTGTCAAGTCCTATGGTACCACTACCTACTAACGAATGGCGTGATCAATGTTAATGAATGTATATTGTCCCATTTGAACAAACCAAATGTCATACCAAAATGTAAGCATGTGATGAATAACAAATGTACTAAGTATGCACACAATGGACATACATAGCATAAAATGTAATGTAAAACAATGTACTAAGTATGCACACAATGGACATACATAGCATAAAACACAATGAAATCGTGTACTATAAGTGTACTATTGAACATAACAAGCATATGATATGAAAACATGGAAAGCATGAAAGAAACAAGTAGGCACATGTGTTTCACCCCAAAACAGTTTGAAAAATAGTAAAAGAGGGGTCTATGTACTCACTTGAGATTGCTTAGTAGTCCTTGAGTAACAACCAAACAATGCTAGAAGATCACGGAATCAAATGGTACCTTAATATAGGTAACTACATTAATAAACCGGACCTAAATCGGAGGATCGGATAGAATGAGGGCTCGTAAACCAAATGAGTATGGGAACTCATGTAATATGGTTTAACAAAGCCTACATACTACAATGAAACCTAGCCTAAGTGCTTACGACCCATTACGACCCGTTTAGGTAGCTTATGCTACTTTAACGCGCCGTTTGCGTACAACGCGTTCGGAACGCCTAACTAGTCCTATGACAAGTAAAATATGCCTTAACATGTCTAATATTGTTGACAAATCAGTCTAGATACCAAAAATTAGGTTACATAGGCTTAAAATGAATTTTAACGTAAAAAGGGCATTTTGGTAATTTACCTAAGGCATATAATCTACCTATCATACAACTACTTAAACGAAGCGACCATAAGGTATAACCTCGGAAGGTTATTCCCTATATACTATGGTCACCTAATGTGTTTGGTCGGATCCTAATGATCGACCAAACGGGTCGGGTTCGAAAGTATAAGCGATTGTTTAGATCGCTTACCTTTACGACCCTAGACAAGCACAAAACTAAAAGTGACGAGCTAAGCATGTTAAAACATGCTTAACTAAGTTTAGAAAACAGGTTTGGTATCAAAACAAACGGTTTTGATATCCAAGAGTAGTTTGGTTACAAAATACGCGTAAATGCGCATTTTGGCCGAAACTACGACTCGTCACTGAGCCTAGATAACGTGGTAATCAGTAGGTATAGTCACAAGAGACTATAACCATCGTGATTACGCTCACGTTATGAAGTTCAACCGAACTTCGTGTTGACCATAAACTGGTCAACGTAGAAAGTCAAACATAGTTTGACTTTCAGACTCGAAAAGCGATAAAAGAACGAAGGTGTCCCCGCTAGTAAATCTTGATCGAATAGCTCAGGTATGAAGCAATGGCTTCAACTTAGAGCTTTTAGATCAGATTTGTGGGTTTTTGCAAATGAATGGGGTTGGGTATTTATAGTAGATGGACAACCGTTAGGATCGTTTATCGAATAACGTGCCTTGATCTTGTCCATACACTTGTTGAAATACCCATGGAACACCAAATTGGCCCCTCATTATACTGAAGAGGCAAGTGGAAAGGGATTAGGAGGGGGTAACAGCTGTTAAATCAGAATCTGCTGATCTGGGGACCCCTTACGGATCGTAAGGGTGATGGCTTACGGTCCGTAAGCCATCAACTATGCAGAAATGACAGTTTCAGTCCCTGCACTTTGTTTCGTTGCGTAACGGCACTTCTAACTCCCCTCAAACCCAATTTCAATCTCCAAAATGATGATAAGACATAGGGAACATGAAATATGCTTGAAAACATCACGGATGTCGGTCCGTTTGGTCGTACGATTGCGTTGTTCGGTTAATTACGACGTGAGTCGTAACGAACGCAAAAACGATCCAAATTAAGCGACGAATGGATTTTTGACAAGCCAAACACTAAAGCATAATATTATAATACTTACATAAATTTTTGGAGGTCCGGATGTATTCAGAACGTAAGATATGCGCGAAAGTGCAAACTTGTGCACTTTTGACGCTTTTAGCCCTTATTAATCAATAAAGTTTATTTTTGCATACCAAACCCCTCAAAGCCTATTTCTAAGCTATGTAAAGCATATTTAGGGTATGTTTAACTTATGATCAAGTTCCAGAATATCTGTTACAGTTCAAATTGGCATACTTTCGCAGTTTGTCAACTTTAGTCCCTGTAAGCGAATAGACTTGATTTTGCCATACCAAAGCCTTCAAAACTTATTTCTAAGTTATGTAAAGGTTATTTAAGTTGTGTTAAGCCTATTTCACTGTTCCGGAGTGTTTTTTTCATTAAACTGGTTATATTTACACGTCAGTGCGCGTATAACCTTCCAGAAAGCGATTTAGAGCCCAAAATCGAACAAGAATTGATATGTGCAAATGATACACATATTTGTACAAATCCCAAGTATGAAATACAATATTTCATTGGTTTGGTATTTGTTTGATGGTCGCAGTGACCCAGGTGTCACAGTTTCAAACCACTGTTTTAACAACACTGTTTTGACTCAACAGTGGCCCAAATAATTTTCATTTATTATATATAATAGATTAGATCTAAAGATGAAAGCTAACTACCAAAAGAAGAACATCGGTCTCAGCTCCTTGACTATCCGTGAATGTCACAAACGCGATTTCAGACCGCTCATTATGACTGGAAGGACAGAATTACAATGGTGTTAAGTGTTAAACCATAACAAAAAGAAAATCCGAAAAGATAAAACTCATTATTACTCATTTAGTACACTAACCTTTGAGTCTCAACATAAACAATATTTCCGCAGAAAATAAACTGGCCCGTATGGTCATAATCGAGGGCAGGAACCTCGCCGTCAACAACTATCTTACTTATTAATCTTCTTGTACTAAAACTGAATACCTGAGATAGGAAATACATGATCAGACTATTATTTTAAAATATTATTACCATCATTTACTTTCTTAATTAGTTAATTAGTTTCGTAGTCTAATTACAACTTACAATAACTTGGAACACACGTTACTTAGCCTATATTGTACTAAAACACACGTTACTATTAATTAGTTAATTATTACCATCTTATTAATCTTGGATCCATTTCTTTCTTAGACTTCTTTGCAGATGGTTCTTTTACTTTCACTGACTTCTTTCAGCACCAAAATCCACATAAACATAAATAAAAAAATAATATTAATAATAACTATAAAACTAATTACCTCTCTACAGGATTTTTAGCAATAGATTCTTTGGGTGTTTCCACACAAATTGTCTCTGTAACAACATAATCCAATGTTATTAAAAAATTAAATTAAAGTGCTCAATAAAACAACATACAGATTGTCCAAAAAACAAAAAATATCTCCCGCAAGTGTCCGCCGTCGTCGTTGAATCTGTAAAGAAAAATCAAGTATGCATTTGACTAACAGTCAAGAAACAAAGATCAGTCTCAATCATTGAACGATGAAGAAGGAGGAACAAATCGATGTAACAAATTTGAACAAAAAAGACCCTAATCTGAACTGATTTGTAAAAAAAACATAATCTAAACACAAATAAACCCTAATCCTTCTTCATGAGCATCAATCGGATATAGATTTTACTCTCCAACCAATAATCAACCACTTAACTCACACACAAGTCATCCAATCATCCATAAATTGATACCAAACCAACATCTGTTACTAACAAATATGACAGTTACGTGAATCCTCTTTTAAAGTGTATCTTTAAATTAAACAAAGATATATGCAATTAAAAAGATAATGTTCATTTAGATCTAGGAAAATGAAGATCGTATTATTGTAACATATAAGTTAAAATCGCACCTATATGAGTTCAATTTAAACGCACTCAGCTCCTAAACCTAAATTGAAGGCACAAAGCTCTTTAAGTAAAGCCTGCCCTTTTCGTTCATTTGCATTTTGACTTTAAGAAGTAAATAAATGTTGGACCACTTTTTATTCCATCAAAACAGCAAAAACATAACAAACTATATGCCCACCCCTTACAACCCAACATCAAATCCTCTCCAAATAGGCCTATCTTCACATTTTATCATCACTCTGCTCGATCATAAATTTTTTGCAACAATTATAATCTAAGAAAATAAAAAAGTTACAAAAATTGTGTGCTCCATAAGTACTAAAATAAAGTTGTTGCATTTAAAAATGTGAAAAAATAGGATGAACATCTTACTTGGTCAATTTTCGGCTTTGGACTTAAGGGAGACCACGATTCAAAATCATATGTCCAAGTCCTATACTCTTGATCGGTCATCATGAAGGTCTTTTGATGTTTGCTAGAATAAACAAAGAGTTTCAAATAACATGTCAAAGTAAAAGAAAAGTGTCAAATAATATGTCAAAAAAATCAAATAATATGATAATGCATGTGTGTTTATACATATCAGATAAGAACACCATCTTTAGAGGTAGGATGCAGACCTCAATATACTTGATAATGTCAACTATTTAAGAATGTCTTTATACAGGGGAGTGCTTGTCAATAGATTGGGTAGTTGACACAGTGGGAAATAGGTTAATAGATGGTTTAACAATGTCAAGTAACATTGATGGGAGGGGCTGGAACACGTAGTTTTAACATGGAACCACTATCCAAACATGGATTCTTTGGTTAAAAAATGTGTTTTGAGTTCCTTAAAACCATGAACAAACGCAAATGAGTATAAAACTTTTGTATATTAAATGATCAATACTCAAATCCAACAAAATTTAACGTTATATTCTCCTAACCCTAAACACATCGTTGTTATGCAAAAAAAAAAATCAATCTCCTTTAAAAAAAATAAAGACCTAAACATAAGTGTGGTAAGTGATAATTACAATTTAGAACTTAAAAAAAGTATACATATATAATTCCAAAAGGAAGAACTCCTAAACCTTGTTAAGTTACCCAAAAATTCATGCCTAAATGTATTGCTAAAACCCCCAAACGGAAAATTAGTTCTGAATGTGGACCCAATCTTAAGAAGGAAACCAACTGACAAATGGAAAGGAGCATCCAAATTGGAACTTAACCTTGAATGCAGACTCAAACCCATTAAGGATTAATCATTCAGCTTATTGTAAAACCACAAAACACGATTCATTAATATCTCCCAACATTACCTCCTGAAAATGTGGATGACCAGTAACATAGTATCCAAACGAAGCCAATGGTGTCAAGAAGCTGTTGATTTGAGGTCCAACTTAAGGAGCTGTGAAATAAACAAACAATTGCTTCAATAATTGTGCACCAAATGGGTTGAAGAAATGTAAATGAAGCTTCGCAAAAGCACAATTAACCAACCTAGATGAAACTGATGTCCGCAATGAAGCTTCGCAAAAGCACGATCTCCACAATCCGTAACATCCTCCGGACAAATCGAGCAAGAAATTAAGAAACCAGCTTTAGTTCCTTCATCGAGACGATCTTCGTCCTCTAACCATTCTCTTTGTCCACCACTGATTCTATATTTGAACTGCCATTGGGGTGGAATATAACTATTAAACTTTTTAAACTGATGGGTTTACTTGACAAACAGAAACAGTATCAACTGATACAGAATTAAACTTAAAATCATCATATAAACATAGACAGCAGATAGGTGGTGAATATACCTCACCGATTGAGCTCCACTGATTCAATATTTGAACTGCAATTGGGGTGGAATATAACTATTAAACTTTTTAAACTGATGGGTTTACTTGACAAACAGAAACAATATCAAATGATACAGAATTAAACTTAAAATCATCATATAAACTGATGCGTTTTTTTTTTTTTTTTTTTTGTTCAAAAAACTTGCAGGTTCTGTAGTGAAGTCGAACTCGGCAAATTTTTAAGCAGCATAGATATCATTCCATATGTTTTTAATATAGTTTGTAAACTAGCGGAAAAGAATTCACCTTACGTAATTCACCTCCTCGTTGATGCCCAATATATAATCACATCAAACCTAATTAGAATAAAACAAAATTATAATCAAATTGTATGAAACGTAAACCCTAACGAACGTTAACAGTACCTGCAACGAAGGAGGACCTGAACATTGACTCCTTTGTCATGGCGACTGGACATTTTTGGTGATTCAAAGCTGATGACTCTTTCATCCCCACGTACTCATATGCTCCATGTTTCCTCCCTGTAAAAGAATAGCAAAAATGGCAAACATGGGATTTAACGTTGACTATTGGTGTATAAGAGCAGACTGTAAGGAACACGTGACGCACCAGTTTATAACTTCGTAACCATGAGACAAAGCTATCTTTCAATACAAAATACTCATAAGCTGTAGATTCGTTTAGGCGCTTCTATTTCATCCTGCAATACAAAACACACATAATATGGATTTTCAGCAGGTAGAAATCTACAGTGGTTTCAACCACTGTTTTAACCCAACAGTGGTTTAACTCACTGTTTTAACCCAACAGCAGTTTCAAGCATTGTTTTTACCCAACAGTGGTTTAAAGCACTGTTTTTACCCAACAGTGGTTTAACTCACTGTTTTAACCCAACAGTGATTTAACTCACTGTTTTTAACCCAACAGTGGTTTCAACAATTGAAGGCCAGTAGATAACATCGAGTATCATGTTAAGACCCAACAGTGGTTTAACTCACTGTTTTAACCCACGGTGGTTTAACTCACTGTTTGACCCACGTACATAAAAATAAGCATCCAAATATCCTAATTTTTGCATTAAACCACTGGAATAAGAAATTAAGAGTAAAAATAAGTAGTTAACCTGATGGTAAAAGCAAAATCTCAAAGTGGCTTGACAACCTCATCAATGAAACATGTATGATCTTTGATCTTTCATCTTTCATCTCAAATTCTCAATATGCCTTCATCGTCTTAAAAATATTTAATTTATGCATAGTTTCAATGATGCACAAGTATCATACAAAGAAGACCTTTTTTCCATTTAGTCAAATAAATAAATTTCCAACTTAAAATCAAAAGAAAATCAAAAACCATACACTACACTTTTAACAATTAAACCAAACTGTATTAACAAACAAAAACAACCAAACCACTCTACATGAATAATAAATTCCACATTAAAATACTACTAACTTTAACCAGAAAAAAAAATCTATTTTCCAGAACAAAATAGTCAATAACTGTTGACTTAACATTACATAAATATAATTAACAATTATAACTACCACAATCTCGAACCTAAACTTACCAATTCAGATAGAGTTTCTGGTATGCCTCATTCACTTGTTCAATTGAGCTGAACGACTTGATCCCTAAAGCTGCAAATCAGACCGCAAAGGATAAGGATAAGTTGAGGGAAATTGAAGCAGTAGGAGCTTAAATTAAGTTAAAATAGGTGCAAAAGTAAGTAAGAAAGAAAGAAGAAAGAAACCGTCGTAAACATATGTAACAACATTCATCATCATCATCATCATCGTCGTTGTCGTTGTCTCCTGATTGATCCACTGATCAACCGAATTTAGAATCAAATCACATAATTGAACATACCTAGGTTACTGTTCATATTCCCCAATTAGATTTAGGGTTTCAAACCTCGTACTCCCACTGAAATCCCCAACTAAAAAATTCAGTTTCGATTAAAAACTTACAGTATAAACTTGGTGGATTTGGCTCTTCCTCTGTTGAACTGATGAACAAACCCAGGTTACTGTTCATCTTCCCCAATTAGATGAAAGCGACAGATGAATGTGGCATTTATTAATCACAGATGAATTAGAACAAACCCAGGATCTCGTTGAATCTGAGAAAGAGAACAATCACAGATGAATTAGAACAAACCCATCTAGTGAGAGGGAGCGTGAGAGAGAGACAACAAAGATTAGGTTTTGAGGAGATTTATTAAGAGAGAGATTATATTAGGTTGTTTGAAATTTGAAATTGAAATTTAAAACACCCGTTTTTTTTTTTTTAAATTCAAATTACCCCCCTTTAATTATGTATAATATATTATATATTATTTAGATTAATAGTATATATTAGATATATATAAATCGGAATTATGACATCATCATTGACATATGGCATACCTTAGAAGTTGACACGTAGGCAGATTTACATCAGCTCATTTTCTCTTATTATAGATAGTATAGATAATTATCATCATAATCATCACACTTGCCTAAAATATTTTTTTCATTCCTGTGTCATTAAGATCATGTGGAAGATCAATGCTCCACAAGATAGCCAAGGTGGAATTCCCCCCCCCCCCCCCCCTGGTGTGGTTGGAGCTACAGTATCATGGAATTTTCCGTTTCACAATTCAGTCTTAGCGGCTGTATATTTCGGGAATAGGACAGTTGTCATGATATTTTATTTTCTAATAACAATATTTAAAACTAATATAGTTTTTAATATGGTTGAATCTCTTTATTGAAGTAATAATTGGGTAAGCCTTTCTTGTTATGCAATTTTTTAATCTTTAATTAGGAGCTTTAAACTTTGATTTATGCAGGTTTGCTGAGACAGGAGAAGCATTGGTGTCTTGAGTTGACAAAATGATGTTTGTTGGGTCACCTGGTGTTGGTAGAATGGTATGATTTTCAAAAAAAAATTATGACATTGTTTATTGTAATTTAAAAGGGTATTTTATGTTTCGATAATATATAGTGCGAACGTAAAACATTAGAGTAAAACTTATGTCTAAGACCATCCGTACTTGTTCAAAATTGGGCTTTTTTTGGTTGAAAACGCCGGAGTACGCCCCGGAAGCTGCCCCCGTGGGTGTTTTTATTGCAAAAATCGCTTGGAGCATGCTTTATTCCACGCCGGATCAAGAGTTGAAGTGGCCAATCACCTATTTTCATGCCATTTTTGTCCAATAACATTTTTATGGGTTTTTTTTAATTTAATTCTATTACACCACAATGCCCACATCCCCACTACACCCATTTTAGAAAACGCCCTATAATGCCCTATTGCTGACTGGGCTGTCACATGACGCAAAACGCCCAAGGGTAAGGGCGTTACCACTACACATGATCTAATGCCTATAAGAGACCATTGAAATTTTTTGGGTTCTTACAAACTACAATTCTTTAGCTCCAATAGGAAGCCGAATGTATTAGAAAATTTAGAGCTGATATATCTAATGTAAAGAAAATAAATGTGTAACCAGGGGCGGACCTAGCATATAAGAAGGGGCAACCTCCGCTACGGCTTGGCGTTCCGGCGGTAGTGTAAAATTAGTGTAAATTTTTGAAAAATTTGACGTTTTTACGATTTCGGTATGGTTTTTTTATAAAACGTTACGGCTTGGCGGATTTTCTAGATCCGCCACTGTGTGTAACGAATGTGATTTATGAAGAAACAGATGTTGAAAAGGCGATTTGTTCATTAAAGTCAAGGGCTTTAGATGTCCACTATCTATAATATTGTTTTTTATAATTCTTTTGTTTATACTCTATTGCTTTTCGTGAATTGATATCTTAGATGTATTAGCAATTTTTTTTATAAATAAAATACGTGAAACTTGATGCACAACGTGTGACATAAAAACATAAATTCCCGAGGCAACGCACAAGTATTCCTACTAGTAATAGTAAAAAAGAAATATATTTGGAAATTCCAATCAGTATCTTTTTAACAAATTAACGGGTATACCTGATACTTGAGGGTATGCCCGATGCCTGACAAATACTCGATAGGTATTGAGTCAACAGGTATGGGATACGATTTTACAATCAAATTTAGGTATGGGATTATCAATACTTGACCCAAACCCAACCCATTATCATCCCTATCTACCATTCCCACTTTGTCTCATGGCTTCTTACCTTTTTTTTTTAACGATTTTAACCTTTTTTATCATATCCCTACTCTACAAGGTAAATTAAAAAATACATTATTATTATATATATAATTTATGAACTTATTAGATATATTGATTTTTGTCTTTTATGATTTTTTTTTCATCTTTCCTTTTTCTTTTCTTTTCTTTTTTTTTTGTTTTTGCTTTTCTTTTTTAAGTTGTAATCGAACCTGTAGTTGTACATGTAACAAAACGAAAGTTCTAATACTGACCGCACAACGTCAATACCAAAATTGATATTGGTTTTTATTGTTTCGACCGATGTAAACACATTTCGGTATTTTTTTTGGTCGTATCATGACTTTTTTTTCTCTTTCAGTAAGTGTCGATATCTACAGTGATTTTTGTCTTTTGTGAATTTTTTTTCATCTTTCCTTTTTCTTTTCTGTTTTTTTTTTTTCTTTTTTAAGTTGCAATCGAACCTAGTGTTGTAGAGTCTAATACTGACAGAACAATGTCAGTACCAAAATTGATATTTGTTACACATCTCGGTATTTTTTTGGTCGTATCATGACTTTTTTTGTTTCTCTTTCGGTAAGTGCCGGTATCTTAATGAACCGAACCAATATCAAACAAATTCCTGTCATTAACGTTATTTTTACTATGGCGTCTACGTTTCCATTAAAAATTGGATCGCCCCGCCGCAGAGCTCGGATGTAACCCACTAGTTTTTAAATAATAACTCTCATGTTATCAAATAAAACTGATTTAAATTAAAGCTCAATTAACCAATTAGAACCTGCTACGATCAATAAATTTACAAAATAATGATATCTTAAGAGTATTGATTTATTAAATGGGGAAAGTGAATATGAGACTCTTGAACCTATAAGCTTAGATGTAAAACCATCAATAGTATGTAGTTTTGATTAAAAGTTACTAATTTTTTTTTTAATTTTATTCATATTTCCTCTCCTTCAATTTAGCAAATGTTGATTAAACCTGTTATTCATTTTTGTTCGTAGAGGATATACGAACAAAAAAGAATAAAATAAATTATTTTTAGGAACTTTTAATCAAAACTACGTAGTTTTGATGGTTTCGCATCCAAACTTAGATGCGCAACAGCCTCATATTCATTTTTCCCCTATAAATACTAAATAAGTTTAAGATTCGGTTTCAGATAACTTTTAACCACATAATATCATAAATTGTTATATCTGATACTAGCAAAACCAATTGGTAATGAGTAAAGGGTACCCGACAAGTACGAGACCAGTTTTATAATCATGTATTAGGCTGGAATTACTAAAACCCATCTCATACCCGACCCGACCCTACCCGATACTTTTCTATTAGTCTAGGCAGGGGCGGAGACAGCATTAAACCAGCCGTAGCACGGGCTACGGCTCAAAGTCGTGTTCGCTGTGTTTTGCAGTGTTAATTTTTTGTTTTTTTTTTTGGATTTTATATAAAGGATACCCCTAAAAAAATACGAGGATACCCCTATAAAGGATTTTATATGAATACACCGTAATTTTTTTTTTTTTTGGGATACCCCTGGTTTTAAGGTCTAGCTCCGCCACTGAGTCTAGGAGCAAATATGCACCTTGTCAAATACATTTTTGTTTTCACACAAAACATAAATGATTAATACAAACTAAGGGGCTGTTTGGTAGCCTCTTAATGACTACCTCTTAATGGTTTAAAACCTCTGAATGAATAAGAGGTAACCTCAAGTCTGAATGGTTAAGAGGTAACCTCTGAATGGTAAATCATCACATGTCACATTCTTCTACCTTCTCATTTGTAAAATTCTTAATGGTTCCATTAAGAGGTAGCCTCTTAATGACCATTCAGAGGCTACCAAACAGTCCCTAAGCCTTCTGCTTTCCTGATTTACAAAGCATTGTAACTGCATCTTCCAAAAAACATCAAGAATCTACAACATATGTACAACACGCAATCATTCGAAAGCATGAGGCCGGGCACATGGTCAGTTCCTCCTCGTGCACCATCACTCACGGCCTTAGAGAAACAAGCAACCGAAAAAACAAAACAAAAATGTAATCCACATTACATGTTTTCGGTATTTTTTTATTAACATTTGATCATTACCTCCCAGAAACTTCTGTAATCGTGACATCATTCGACGATACATTTATTTCACGACCTTCCATGATCAAATCCATTTCTGCTGAACTTAATGAAGTGAGATCAAGTTCGTTTGGTTGAGGAAGGCTCGTGTTTTCACCCTCCAACATGAAAACCACCGATGACATAGTTGGCCTTTGAACCGCTGATGATTGTACGCATAACATTGCCACATGGATGCATTGCATTGCTTCGGTTCTGTTACAGGAATCTAGAATCAACGGGTCGATCAGTTCCTCGGGTTTCCCTTCCTTCCATAGCTTCCATGCCTGAATAGGTAACAAATGTTTAAACAATCAAACAAGATGGAAAATTCTAGAGACAAATTTGACCCATTTGACGTTAAATGGATACTTCACGGGCATTTTTTTCTCTAATGGGCCAAACGGTAAAAAAATGAACGGGTCAAAAGCTATCGAATTGTTATATTATAAAAGTATACTCTGATATAATATAGCTACTGTAAACACATTCGACACTAATTACTGAACAAAACTGTTTCAGGTTAACAGACCTGACGAGCACCAAAAATTAACCTTTTTGAGTTTGACCTACGTGTCTAACCTAACCCGTCCATTTTGTCACCTCAACATGATGTATAAAAAGACTGCATAGAAAGGTAAAAAATTTAACCTGTGTTTTTAGATTTTACCTCTTAACGGGTTAAATGGATAAAAATAAAAAACCTTTGTTAAAAAGTGAACAGGCCAAAGTGACCCAAACTTTATTTATATAATTATAACCTTTTGAATCGTTTTATTTACAAAAATAATTTAATATTTAAATTATATACTTTTCTTTAAGGAAAATTTCAAAGAAAAAAAAAGAAATACGGATTAAGAAATTTGTCACACCAGAAAACATATGAAATTTACCTTTTAGAGAAAAATGCCCGGATTGTCCCTGTGGTTTGCCCATTTTTCACCTTTAGTCCCTAACTTTCTAAAGTTACAGCTATAGTCCCCAACTTTTGCAATTTCGTTCCCGGATAGTCCCTGGCGCAGTGGGGGTTGGTTTTTAGTGTTAAGTGGATGTGAAATTACTAAAATGCCCTTGTTATTAAAAAAATAATTACTAAAAATAATGTTTTTCTTTTTATAAAAAAAAATTCTCTCAGTCACACATAATTCACAACTCGATTTACACAAAATTCAAATGTTCAGATCTAAACCACTACCACAGGTACACAATCCTCCAGATCGAACACCATTACCCACCGCAAACTACCGACACTCTCCACCATCGTCACTTACCACCTCCCCAAGCAACCACCCCGGAACCACCTCCGTCAACCTACATTCTCCTCCACCATCCATCACTCGTAGCCACCACCTTGCACCTTCATCTCCGCATACCACCACCAAACTATGAACACTCCTTTCAAACACTTCAACCCGACATCATCCCTCTCCACCTGAAACCACCTTTACACTCACACCACCATCTGTCGCTGCAATTTGGTCAATAGATCTGGATCTGGATACGTGGGATCATTTCTTCAATCAAAAAAGTGAAACGATTGTACCCATCCCCATTCACTCCAATCAAATGTCATATGTTCATGAGTTCTGGTTGTTTCAAGGTTCGATTAACCTTTCATCGTCAACCAAACACATACTCTGATCAATCGTCGACCAAATTCGAACACATCAAAACAAATTCGCTTGAAGTGGATATAGTTTCTCTTTTTGAATGCTAAATTCGCTTTTCGGAAGTCAGTTCACTGGAAAAACAATTACACCGGAAAACTCATCAGAATCTTTCGTAGTCTATCTCTCCCTACTTCTTCTTCTCTTCCTAAAACACACACTAACTCTGTGTTTCTTGCATATACGAATAACAAGAAAGAAGAAGATGAAGATTTTCATAATTGATGTTGAATTTGTAGCTTTGAATCTGATTTGATTGTAGTTTTGAATCTGAACTGATGTTGAATTTTTGAATTGATGTTGAATTTTTTAGATATAGAGAAATAATAATATAATAAGATCTTAACACCAAAAACTAACCCCCATCCGCGCTAGGGACTATCCGGGAATGAAATTGCAAAAGTTGGGACTATAGCTGTAATTTTAGAAAGTTAGGGAGTAAAGGTGAAAAATGGGCAAACCATAGGGACTATCCGAGCATTTTTCTCTTGGCTTTAAATGAAATTCAAAAGGAAATGAAACAAATACTTGTTTGCAGGTCAACCAAATCGTTTTAATCCGAACCCATTTCAAATTGTTTAAACCCGAACTAGTTTCATTTCTGGTCTGAAAAGAGAAAAGTTAGCAGCTGTTTCAAGAGTGAACTTACATGTCGAATTAGATTTGTAGAATCCTCAGACCGGAAGCTATTATTCCTGTGACCACTAATGATTTCTAGAAGCAAAACGCCGAAGCTATAAACATCAGATTTTACAGAAAAGAGACCTTCCATTGCATACTCTGGTGACATATAACCGCTACAAAAATTGAAACATATGTTCATTCATCAACAAACTGTACAAAACTAGACATGGCAACTCATCCCGTTTACCTATGAATGGGGTCTATTATATCTAACGGGTCAAACAAGTTAAACAAAACAAATTAGCTAAGGAAACGGGTTGAAAATCACCCAAATGTAGGCCTGTAAACGAACCGAACGAACACGAACATATAATCGAACACATTTTTTTGTTTGTGTTCATTCATTAAGAAATCGAGCATGTTCGTGTTCGTTTATGTTCGTTCGTTTCTAAACGAACAGTTCACGAACACAAACGAACATAAAAAGAATTAACTGAACATATTTGAATAAACATAAATTAACATGATTGAAGAAACAAGTCTAATATATTACATTTCATCTGATAACACATCGAAATAAGTGTTCATAGATATACTAATTAGTTATATTTATATAAGTAGTTAGAAAATATTTATATAAATATAACTAGTTATGTATTTATTAAAATTTAAACGAACATAAACGAAAGTTCACGAACATAAAAGAATGTTCACGAACATAAATGAACGAACACAAGGTGTGTTCATGTTCGTTCATTTAATTAAACGAACAAATTTTTTTTGTTCATGTGCGTTCATTTATTAAATAAACGAACATAAACGAACTTCCCGCCGAACAAGTTCATGAACGTTCGGTTCGTGTACAGGCCTACCCAAATGCATTATTGGTGTGCAAAACTTGCTAAATCGTTTGTTTTAATAACATATCAAATCAACCTAATGTGGTCTGTACCAAAAACTACTTGTTTTGACCCATTACCAAACACCCTAATTTTGCCACCTCTTTTAGAAACCATATAAAAACCACTAAAAACTAAAAACTTACTAAGTTCCCACAACTCTATTCGTATTCGCTTCATTTTGGTTCCCCCCAAAGATTCTAGCCATTCCAAAATCTGAAATCTTCGGGTTCATCTCTTCATCAAGCAGAATGTTGCTAACTTTTAAATCACGATGAATGATTCGAAGCCTAGAATCCCGATGGAGGTAAAGCAAACCTCTTGCAATGCCTTCAATGATCTTGAATCGTGTTTCCCAATCTAATTCTACTTTCTTCACCGAGTCTTAAATTAATACACAACACACCCAAAATAGGAAGTTTAGAAGCTTACAACAAAGTGTTTATACTTTACACCTTACATGATGAACAAAACTTACCAAAAAGAAACGAATCAAGGCTTTTATTCGGCATGTATTCATAAACGAGCATTCTTTCTTCCCCTTCGATGCAATATCCCAACAATCTAACCAGATTTCGATGCTGCAGTTTTGCAATCAGAATCATCTCGTTCTTGAATTCCTCTAATCCTTGCCCTGATGATTTCGCTAGCCGTTTTACAGCAATTTCTTGACCTCCTGGCAAGATTCCCTGGAAAGAAGAACATTATAAGTCCACATTATCAAAATCTAAAGTTTAGCCGTCCAACACAGGAGTTGACTCATCAACCCGTTTAACCCAACATTACAACCTTCCAACCCGTTTACCACGCTTACAACTTGATTACAACCAGTTTGCAACCCGCCATTTGACTTGTTTAGAAAAAAATGGGTTAAATGGGTCGTGTTCATTTTAAGTGTGTCCGGGTTAGGGTTAATACTTATTACGAAAAAATATTTGTGTCTGTGTTCGGGTTCAAAGATTTAACCTATCAACCCGACACAATTACACTCCTGAATTTATATTTCAAGAAAAATGCAATATTCAAAGAGTGAACCTTGTGAACCGGGCCAAAACCACCTTGCCCAAGTTTGTTCTTGTTTGCATAACCATCCGTGGCGACCTCTAATGCATGGGAACCGAACACAGGCAATGGGGGCCCATCACATTCTTTCATTTCACGTTCGAGTTGTTCTGAAGCTTCAATAGAAATATCTTGACCATTGAACACGTCTGAAACCAGAGGCCCATTCTTCTTTCCTCCACATGGTATTTGACATGCTAGATATCATAGTTAATAACTTAAATTCAGAATCCTTAAAAAGATTACCTATGTAACAACATATGAATTTGGTTTAACAGTTTGTTAACATCTACATGCTTTCCAAAGCAAATAACTAGTTTGCTTCAGTTTATCCACATAAAGGAAAAGTTTATATAGTTATGGGAAACAGTTTACCTTTGACTTTATTCCTGTACCTCCATAGCAACAACGCAAGTACACCAATAACAACTGCACAGGTTACAGATACTGCAATGACTGTGGTTTTAGATACACCTCCATTACTTCCTGAAACTGAAACACACTAAAATTAGCAAAACATAACCAAACCAAACCAAACCAAAATCACAAAAATAAAACCAACCCAAATCTGAATCCGCGACACGAATGAAAAGCGTTTCACCGCCTTGCTCAAACTCCTCAACATCAACCAACTCATCACCCCATATCAAACACCCGATCCCCTCAACAAAAGCATACCCCATACAAGAACAATTCTGCAAACATCCATTTTCACACTCGCCACGGTCTCCTGCTATCCGGTCAGCAAAATCCGGCAGTTTAACGCCCATTCGCTCTACAAATCCATCACTTGTGCTACCATTAGCATTGCATTCTAATCCAGTTCTTCTAACACACCCACCAGACCAGTTTCCACTATTCCGCTGATCTTGGAACCTCGGATTTGGATCAAATCCTCTCATACAACTACACAGCTGAGATGGTGAATTACTCGGTCGACAGATCCCAAAATTCCCACATTTGTTATACTCTTCGCAGCCATTCGAAGGCAGCGACACCATTGGAGTCCATCTCGATATTGTTTGATTGTATATCATCTGTTGCACAGCTCCATTCCACTGGATCAAGAATCGCATTAAGGGCCCACTATTCGGATTTTCAAAAGTGAAATACACAAGTCCATCATCCACATTAACTAATCTAAAACCAAACAGTAACAAAGATCTCATCCGCGGAACCCCTATGAATATCTGATTATTCCAATGGCCCGATCGCCATAACCTCCTGTTTGATCGATCATCCCACACCACAACTTGAGGCGAACCTCTCGGATCAATGCCCATTGAGTAATTCCCTTTTGCAGGATCATTTGCAGTCCTCCACGACACAAACTGTTGACTAATTCCCTCAGTAATATTCAAATAAACTCGCAAATTCGGTAGAAAAGTATCCGTCGGATGATCACAGCTTCGCCATATCGCGTCTTCTTCCCTACCCGCGTTTTCAACCGTCGAAAGGATCAAATTTCCAGAGTCCACAAGCATCACTGTCAAGTTAGATATATTCAAATCATTTCTAGCTGCAGAACTGTCGCTTGACCTGTAAACTTGACCGTTTCTATCCGAAACAATAAGGCTTCCGTTACTGATGCCGAAAACACCCGAATTGTCGGGTATTGGATTGTCTCTGTTGGCTACCCAGACCACTGTTCTGTTCTGCATACCGTAATACCTGAAAGAGTTAAAAAACTTAACTGAGTGAATGATATTTTATGTGTATTGATAAGACGTCAATAACTACTGATAAAATAATAATACCATATTCCAACATATCTCGATCTCGAATTCCCGGGGCTAAAGAATCCAAGCTCGAAGATCTGCTGAGGGGAAACAAGTGTTTCCCCATCTCTAAGCACCTGATCTTGAACAAGTCCGCTGGTGTTTGATTGTGGGAATACACGGGATGAGTGAAGAAGAAGGATGATGGTGATGATGTGCAGGTTTGTTAGGGTTTTGGTGATAAAACCCATGTTGTGATTGAAGAAAAGTTCGGTGAAGTTGATGGGATTACATGAATTGCAAGTGGGTGTTTTGGTGGATTGAAGCAGAAAAAGGGGAAATGGAAGCATTGGAAGTTTCCCATTTGGAGTTCAATGGATTTGAATGGAGGAGGGAGGTTGAAATAATTGACCGGAAGCATAATAAATCAACTCCACCAAATGCCACAGATTAAGAATCTTTTCAACATAATAATTCATATTTTATATACTAGTAGTAAGATGCAATTTCATTTTTATATAATAATAGAAAAATGCAACATAAAAGCATCCACAATCCCTATTTTTTTTATTTTCATATTTGTAGGTGTATACTGGTTGTAAAACCTTATACGGTCCGTATAAAATATTGTTGTACAGAAAGATACAGTGAAATGTTTTTTTTTTTTTTACATGTATACGTGTCGTTTGACATTATACAAGCCGTATACAATTGTATACGAGCAACATAATGTGATACGGCCCAATGTGTTTATTTTGTAAGGTTTTATCAGGTTTTTTGGGTTTTTAACAAATGTATACTGGTCGTATAATGTTATACGACCCGTATATTAATTTTTTCTTTGTGTGAAACCGAACAACCGTTTGATAAGTTTTAGTAATTGTTTAGATAGCATTCAGTGGCGGAACTAGAACATTAACTCAGGGGTATCCAAAAAAAAATTTCACCATGCAATCATACAATATTAAAAAAAAACGACAATAAATAAATAAAGTAAAACAAATACCTAATAGATGTGTCCTCTTCGTTTTTTCATAGCTTGAAATCGTTCCATCACATTGTCGTCTTTTACTTCATGTAAAAAATCATTTTTGACCGCACAAACCATAGCATTGTTCAAAAATTCCAGGCCAATTCGATTGCGTAAATCCGTCTTGATAATCTTCAATTTCGAAAAACATCTTACAACGGTTGCGGTTACAACCGGTAAAAGCAAAGCTAGCTTAACTATCCGACAAACTGAAGGACAAGAACTATTATAGGATCGTTTTACCGACCAAACGAGTCGATCAGAAGAGTTTTTCTCAATACGAAGGGCGGAAACAAACGTATCAAGTTCAATTCAGCTAGAAATACACTTTAAACTGTCTTTAGATTGATTTGACAAAGTTTTACAGCGAGTAGACACTTCGGCAGCACTTCGGCTCTGAATCCGGAAAGATAATTTCGTTACAAATGACACAGACCAGGCAACTATTTATAGGCAGCCTAATTTCGCACGAACCTGTTCACACGAAATTACATTTCATACGAAATAGTAATTTCGTGCGAAATTACCAAGCGAAATTACAATCTGTAATTTCGTGCGAAATTAACTTCTAACCTATTTTTAACATTTTTCTCGTATAACGTGCCCTGATCTATACAAACTAATACAAGACTCGATACAAGACGAAGTCGACAGACGCATGCACCAACAGACTCCCCCTCGAATGTTGACGAGTCTTCAGTGTCGAGTCTTCCAATCTTCAATCTTCATCAGTCTTCTCGAACTCTTCCAAAGTATCTGACAATGTAAAACATCCTCAATCTCTGTCTTCTTTTCTTCTCCAGAATCTCAACATGTCTCTTATCTCACTCTAATTCTCTTGATCAGATCTCTTGATTCCTTAAGTTTATCAACATTAGCAAATTGCATGATTTTCAGGATCTGAATCTGGCTCTACTATCTTCAGACTCCCCCTTAAATTGTGCTTGGGGTCACAGTCTGGCTTTTACAAGTTCAAAATCGTAACCTGGCTCATATCCTTCTCAGGATAGAAACCTGGCTAACCTGCACATTCTTAACCCAGAAATAAATTTTCACAAATTTACAATTTACAAATTTATACTTTGCTTACCACTTGTAAACACAAACTTCATTTGCAATTTTTGTACAAAATGATTTAACATTGTTAATCTCTGATGAACCACTTGTAAGAAAAACTTTTCAAACACACTCTCCCAAACCTGTTCATCCTGTTTAGCACTCGGAATTTTGAAATTCAGCTCTCCAACATCAGTTGTCGAAAATCTTTTTGAATTTTTCAAAATTTATGCTAAAACACACTAAAATCTTTTTGGACTTTTGAACATAGAATGAAATGCAGTAAAGAAATATTTACAAACAATATTTTTGTGAGTTTGTGTAAGAGGATCATATCAGTTTCTGAGACTAATCACCAACACCATTAAGCTTTAAACATTTTCAGTTTTAAACGATTCACTTAGATTGTCAGTATACTGATCCACTTAAATTTCCACACAAAGTTCAACTGTTTCGAGATACGATATTAATATTTTAGAGACTTAAACTTATTCGCGTGTCCCACCTCAGAATATACTCCCGTATCCAGATCTCAATATTCAGTCTTACAGGTGAGTATACCACAGATGATATCTGTAAAGGGTTAAATGCGAGGGCCATGAGAGCTCAGGCTATTGCTTCCGCAAAATCAGAGAGATGATGGCTTCGACTTTTGGTGTGTTCCCTTTAGAGAATATTTTCTTCAACAGCACATGATTAGCATTTTTCAATGTTTCATCATTTTTTTGTACTGAGGGTGATGCTATATTTCAAGCAAGCGAAAAGTATTATACGGGGACTAGGCCATTGCTTCCGCAAAATCAGAAGTCCCGGGATAATACCCCAGATATCACTGAGTATAAAGACCTAGTATCTCAGAAAGAGGGACCTTTCAAACAAGATTTCGGGGGTTACCCATATATCCGAGAGATGTTCCCCACGATATAAGTAAGTTTGAAATTTAGGTTTATATCTCGACACAATCTACTAAATGTGCAAAAACCTACTGGCACATCATCAGTGAGACCGTTTATCACAATTTGACTTTCCAATTCTTTAGCATGCTGTGATAGTCCACTGATGTACTATCATTTCCTCTTTTCTCAACAAAACTCTTTTTTCATTTTATCTTGTTTTTGATTTTTTCAAATTTTCAAATGTTTTTAGATTTTCAGAAAATTCTTACTCCCCCTAAAATTCAAAATCATTTAAAGGAAATTTAACAACAAACTATACAAGTAAAATGACAACTGTTGTGAATTGCTTCAAATCGCCATCCACTTGGCATAAACAATCAGAACTCCCCCTGACAACAAACTATTTTCCCATTGTGATTTCAAAACACTTAAGTTTGTTTTAATCAAATGGTTTTTCCGGAAAATTAGTTTTGTTGATTTCAAAAAACCACTTGCAGGTTAGGGTTTAGTTCATCACTTTGTTTGTTCTACATAATATGAATTAATCCCCTTTATTTACTCACTAGAAAAATTTAACAATTTTAAAATCAATTACCAAATACCACTAGTAGAAAATCAAGTACAATTTAATGTCCCTGATTTACCACTTGTAATTCAAAATCACTTTCGAAAATTTCTCAAGAAATATGCCGATACCTGCTTCACACTTACCAACCTGGAAGCTCCGGCAAGACAACCTCTTCAAAAACATTTTTTTAAGAATGATGCCGATTCATGCTCCGCGATTACCAACTTGGGAACTCCGGCAATTCAACCTTTTCAAAAACAATTTTTCAAGAATGATGCCGATTCATGCTCCGCGATTACCAACTTGGGAACTCCGGCAAATCAACCTCTCACATATGAAAAACAGACATCCAAGCTTCACCAAACTTGGATGTTACCTCCTCAGTTTCACTCGGGTAATAAGATGCTTTCTTTGTTTCATAAAAATCTTTTACCCCTTTTACCTTCCCATCGACCATCTTCCCAAAAATTTTTTTGACATTTCCATTAAAAACTTTTTCGACATCAAATTCTTTCTTTTCAGAATAGAATTGATTCGAGATCTCAACCTTTCCAACTTTATGTTTAAAATTTTCAGCCCGCAATGGTGGAAAATTAACATCATCCATTGGCGGAACTGATGTTTCCAGTTTTATCTCAACTTGTGGCTCCTTTGACTTTGTGGAATCAGATTCATCGCCAGATTTCACATTTGATTTCTTAACAATCCACTTCTGGTTGTCAAGATTGACTCTTCTCTTGTAAAATATTTTCGAACACTCACCAACTTCATATGTTGAATTTTTAAAAACTTTGAATTTTTCAGTTGGTAATTCAGTTTTCTCAACAATCTTTTCTTTCAGTTTAGAAACTACTTCCTGTTTGATGTTGGTTGCTTTAGGACAGTTCCAAGCAATATGACCAACTTCTTGACATCTGTAACAGGTTCTTGTCTCTTTTCTCTGATAAGCTCCATTTTTCTCAAACTTTTATTTTTCAGCAAAGAACTCTTTGTTTGTTTGCTTCCAGAATGAGCTTTTTTGTTCTTCTTCTGAACTTGTCCCTGAAACAAATACAGTTTTTGGTTTATCATTTTTTCTCATTTTTATGATTTTTCGATGGAATAAAACCGAGACCTTTCTTTTTGTAATTACCGTTGTGGTTTGGTTTCTTTCGATAACCTGAACCAGGGCTGTAACTTTTTTTCTTGTTTAAACGTTGTTGAACTCTTGAGGTGTAAGATTTAGGTTTTTCAGAAAGATTTACATCTTTTATTTCAGAAATATTAATTTCTGTTAATTTGAAAACCTTTTTGATCATTTCTGGTTTAACACCTCTTATTGGAAATTCCTCATCAGAATATAATTTGTCTGAATCAATCAAAGTATATGCTATTTTGATTGGTTTGTCATTCAAATTAGATTTTGATAACATGAATTCTTTATTGTAAACCCGTTTGACCGACGACTTTGGACTGTCAACTGATGATGAACTCGAACTTTTGGACTCCAACTTTGACTCTGACTCCACATCCTTATCCAACACCTGATCGACCACTTTCTTTATTAACTCAGACTCGTGATCAGTGTCAGACGATATAAACGTGACGTCAATGTTTTCTGGTAAATCATCAGTTGTTTCGGACTTTAACTTTATATTGACAGCCTTTTTGACTTGCTCCTCATTTGGTTTTCTGGGAGAATAACCTTCCCAGATCGGAGGCGGACACTTGTTATAATTTGCACTTTGTTTCTTACCAGTATCCTTTTCTTTAGGCTTCTTGTCTCTCCTTCAGCTTTTTCACTCTATCTGCAAAATAAAATTGAAAACTTTCAGGAGATAAATGAGTTTTTGCAATATTAATATGCATTTCTTCCTCATCATCACTGTCACCAGTTGATGATTGATCAAACACTTGTGTCTGTTCTGAACTATCATCTGAAGAAACAAACTCTTCATCTTGACTTTTCTCATCACTAGCAAATGCTTTCATCCATTCCGTCATCAAATCTGGTTCTTGAACTATTTGTGCAATGAGAGCTGCTACTTTTGAATCATGTGGAATATATTTGTCCCAACTGAAACCTTCTGCCACTTTTTCATCATATTGATCAATTATGCCATAATAAGCTTTCTTATTTGCATCTTCGATCATTTTAGCATGTGCAGTTTGTGGTTCTTTTTGTTGATAAGGCTGATGAGCAATTTGTTGATATATGGCTTTTCGATAATAATCATTTCCTCCGAACGGATTCTTTGCTCCACTTGCTTCTCGATTGATACATTCCCTCTTGAAATGACCTTTCTCCCTGCATCGAAAACAAGTAACTTTAGATTTATCAAAACCCAAAGTAGAAACTTTTGCATCCAAAAAATCATCTCTTCCTGTAATCATTTTAAACTTTTCAGCTCACCTCAACACACTTGCTAAACACCACTTTATATCCATCAGCTCCATTTCTTCAGCATCTATCTGATCATAATCCTCTTTCGTCAACATAGGATTTCCGATCCTTCCTGTAACCAATCCTTCATATGATTCCAATACTGTAACAAGTAATGCCATATGACTTTTGACAACTTCTTCAGAAAAATTTTGACCATTCTGAAGATGTAATGCGATGTTGCAATTTAAGACATGACCATTGTTGCTGTTTGAGCTTTGAACTTGATGACTTGAGCTTGAAGCTTTCGGATTAACACTCGGATATGATGAAAATCCACTGCTGCTGCTGTTTGAGCTTTGATTGATTGATTCAGATGAATTTTCGACACTAAAAGCAGTTTGAATTTTTGGACTTGCTTCGACATTCTGAACATTCCCAAGATCATCAGATAAGTACCCCATTCTTTCTGAGGTAAAGCATCAGCTAATTTGTCAACCCATTCTTCACGATCTTTGTTGATGTTTAACAATGACATTGACCTTACTAAATGACAATATCATTCAATCAATTTCTTTGTATCTTCTCCCGGCAAACTTGTAAATAAATCAAATTCTTTCTTCAGCAATGATTTTTTACTCTTGATCATCTTCTCACTTCCTTCAAACTTAACTCTAAGTGCTTCCCAAATTGAACGTGAAGTCTTATCATGTTGAAGCAATACGAATATGTCTTCTTTAATAGCTTGCAGGAGTAAACTGATCATCATCTTTTCTGCTTTATACATGTCTCGTTCTTTATCATTAAATTCAAAAATATTTTTCTCAACTCCCAAATCTGTACGTGGTAGAACATACTTTTTTCTCAACACATTCCCACGATCTCAAATGATTAGCTTGAACCCAGTTTTCAAATCGATCTTTCCATCCATAATACTCCTAAATGCCCATGAGTTTCGGGGGTTTTTGCATTGTTTCGGTTTCATTTTCCATATTCATGCTTTGAGCAATGGCAGCTGGAGTAGTCGGGGTAGTAGCAAACGCGTTATAAAATTACTCTTCCATGATTAGGTATTTTTTTTTCACAAAGCAATCACTTTCAAGCGAAATAACAACACAAGCGAAATTACACTTTCAAGCGAAATAACCAACTGATGCGAAATCACCTGCAAGACAACTTTCAAACGAAATAGCAACTCAAACGAAATCAGAAATTTCAAACGAAATAGGTAATTTCGTACGAAATAACCAAACGAAATCAGGTTTCAAACGAAATCAACTAATTTCGTACGAAATACTCAAGCGAAATACTAATTTCGTACGAAATTCTCAAGCGAAATACCAATCTGGTGCGAAATAACGCTTATTTCGTGCGAAATACTGCTGATATCATCATCTCGAGCTGTTTTTGCTAAAATTGACCAAGTTTTGTCCGATTTTAAGTCTGAAACTTTCAAGGGTTTGTTAAAACACTATTTCGCACATAATGTGAGAAATTCAAGACATTTTAACCGTGAAAACAAGTTTAATTTTGAAAAGAAGGTGTAGAAAACAGAAATTGCAGCTGAATTGGTAAGAACTCTTCCTCCTGAGCTCTGATACCACTTATAGGATCGTTTTACCGACCAAACGAGTCGATCAGAAGAGTTTTTCTCAATACGAAAGGCGAAAACAGACGTATCAAGTTCAATTCAGCTAGAAATACACTTTAAACTGTCTTTAGATTGATTTGACAAAGTTTTAAAGCGAGTAGACACTTCGGCAGCACTTCGGCTCTGAATCCGGAAAGATAATTTCGTTACAAATGACATAGACCAGGCAACTATTTATAGGCAGCCTAATTTCGCACGAACCTGTTCACACGAAATTACATTTCATACGAAATAGTAATTTCGTGCGAAATTACCAAGCGAAATTACAATCTGTAATTTCGTGCGAAATTAACTTCTAACCTATTTTTAACATTTTTCTCGTATAACGTGCCCTGATCTATACAAACTAATACAAGACTCGATACAAGACGAAGTCGACAGACGCATGCACCAACAACTATGCGTTCCCGTTTCAACCATAACACGCGCAAGATCACTTATTCCATTCAAATTTGCAAATTTGTCATCATTGCTTATAGTGTGACGAAATGACTCAATATCACCAACCCGATTTTCATTAATTTCTTCGTATTTTCTTTTGAAAAAGTTCCCAATTAAAGATTGTTTTTCAGATTGTGGTTTCCTCATCACTTAAAAGAATTCAAGATTCAACAACAATCCCTAGTTTAACAACGGAAAAAATAAAAGCATAAACATACAAATTACCAACTACCAAGAATACAACTACACAAACTAATCAAAAGATCAATTAATCGAACAAGAAAAGAAATAAAGAATATACTCACAACTCACAATTAGCACAACAACGGCGACTTCAGCCAATAATCAGCCTATTCGATGATTGTTGTTGGACACTTGGACCTGTTATTTAACCGGAAAAAAAAACTAAAGGTAAAGATTATTGAACACATTAAACCTACGATCTGATCATCTGTGACGCTGTTCGAAGTGCTACCAATCTGTTCGTCTGTTACTCTGTTCGAAGATGATCATCAGCAGCGAATCCTTTGGTCGACGTTTGATATCCCCTACTAATGTGCCGCCCGTTCCAACTTCAAAGGCCTGGGCAGTTGGGCTATTATTTAGTTATTTGGGCTTATTATTTAGTTTGTAATTGGGCTTATTACTGGTTTGTAAACAATCTGGGCAGCTGGGCATATTATTGGTTTGTAAACAATTTTTTAGGGGTGTCCTCGTAGTTATTTAGGGGTGTCCTTTGTATGAAAATTGAAAAAAAAGAATAAATTTACAATACCGGTAAAAAGTTGAGCCGTAGCCCGTGCTACAGCTGGATATAAGCCAGGTCCGCCCCTGATAGCTTTTACCGTAATATTTATATATATCGGATTATGTTACGAGTTTGTAATTAAATGCACTAATAACGTTGAATAATTTTCCACTTTAGTATGTGAAACCTCTACATTACAATAGTATTTGTCGTATTATTTTTTATATATATCGGATAAGAAAAATATGTGCATATGATAAATAATACGATAACAATTATTAAACAAACACCATCAAATGTAGACATAAGATTAATATTTACAATGTTTAAAATGTAAAACAACAAAACCAAAATACAATAAACAGTTACGGCGATGGTGGTGGTGGTGGTGGTGGTGTAGCGACAACTAGTGGAGGTAGGGGCGCGCCAGAATGTATAGAAATAATAGCCTCGACCATCCACTGTACATCGCTCTGCATACGGGATACGTCCACCCGTACAACAGCTACATCTGACTCAACCTGAGCCAGTCTCTCCTCCACCTCCGGTAGAAGCATCACACGTGGTCTCACGCTCTGTCGCTCGTACGGGAGATCAACCTGTATATCCCCCACACCCATTTGCGATCTTTCAACCGCAGCATGAACTTCCCATGTATCCTGCCTCCCCCGTATCCCTCTCCCTCGCCTCCCTCACCCCCGTCACCCTCACCCTCGCCTCCCTCGATAGTGGTTGCCCTAAGTACCACTCGGTATGACCCTCATTAAGCAACCAAATCACAAGGACCTTTTCTGGTAACACCTCATGAGCAATCTTCATCGAGACTGTTGTGGCCCTACCTACCGGATCAACCTGGTGTGTGACGGTCATATCCAGAGCCACATGTGGGGACAAGCGGCGCGACCAGTGCTTCACCAAACAGGTGACGAAGCTGCCACAACTAATGTGGCTAGAGGTACGCTTAAAAGCGTACTAGACGAAGTATGTGGCCAAATTGTATGTCAAGTTGCCCCCCCCCCCCCGCGCCGGTAAGTAAGTCATACAAGAATAACAGGTCATTTTGGGTGACCCATTCCCTGCTATCGTGTCGACCCGCAATCATCACGGCGATACACCGATGTAGGTAACGGTGCAATGGGTCGTAAATGCACGACACCCGCGCCTTCGGGGATCGCGAAAGCGGTGTCGTGAACTCCCCGGTCCTAATAGTGCGCCAGCAGAGCCATACACGTCAGAGGACGTGGTGGTCAGCGCATCCAAAAATGCCTGGGATACTGACTCCTCCTGTGAGTACAGACCCGGGGCCACAGTAAACTGGGAGAGCGTCAACCGGCGAGCCTCCCCGCAAAGAGTAAACGAAACAGCGGTGGTATCCAAAAAATGTTGTAAACCCCTACCCCGAGTGTCTGTAAATACAAACGTACATAAAAACTCTAAAATAATCTCCCTTGGGCCCACTCTCGGGCGGCCTCAAATAAACGAGCCCACGTTGAGGTAGCTTGCATGAACTCCCGGACCTCGAGCTCGAAGAGCTCTACGTCCTCCAGCCGTTGAAGACTCAGCGATATCGTCTGTAAACAATAACAATCACAGGTTGGTAAGTATTATACGATTAACGCTCACGTATTATACGAGGTGTATATGATCTGTGCAAAGCTCGTATACGATCCGTATTATACCTCTCTTATATGATCCATACAAAGCTCGTATATGTTTCGTATACGCACATATTATACGTCCTGTATACGATCTATACACAGCTCATATACATTTCGTATACGCACATATTATACATCCCGTATACAACCCGTACACAGCAAGTATACATTTCGTATACGCACATATTATACGTCCCGTATACGCTAAAAACAATCTTGGAAAAAAGAAAACTGAAAATTCAAGGGTATACGATTGTATACCCTTTGAATGTTCAAAGCGTATACGATCGTCTACAATGTATACGGCCATATACACTTGAATTTTCAGTTTTTTTTCTAATTCAGTTTTTTTCAATTTCAATCAAACAATCAATTTCGTTACGCTAATCTATGATATTCGATATGCTATATGATACCATAATCTAACAAGTTATGTAATCTGAAAGTTAATTCTACGAACGAGGCTTAGAAATGTACCGTAATAGAATAACAAGAAGAAAACGTCACGAACGCCGAAGAACGATATCAAAGAACAATCCAACAGAAAATCGAGAGAATTTTAGTGAAATTTGAGGTCGTATGGTGGATATGTGGTCGTATAGCATATTACACGATCGCTTTTTATTGTATACGGGCCGTATAACATTATACGTATCGTATACCATGTTTATTAATTTTTTTATTCGCTCGTATACACAATATACGAGCACTGTTTTTGTCTTGTATACGGGTCGTATAACGTTATGCGACCTGTATACAATTAACATTTTTTTAATTACTATATGTGGAATTGACGAAAACGCAGTCGGTATGTGTTCCAAGATTATAGGTCGATACAGTCAGAACATGAAACGACATCAAACGTATCATTACCTTTTCACCTAGGCAGCACCACCAGTAGTTTACTAGTCACCTTAACTCAAACTTTTCATCATTACAAATTGTCAGAACATGAAATAAGATCAAGCTTATTTTGCTTTATGTTTATCAACCGGTCATTTGTTTGAGTCTTAACGAAATACTTTCTCTTGATAACTGGTATGTGGAATTGACGAAAACGTAGTCGGTATGTGTTCAGAGCGAATATGTTCATACATGCATTTAATTCACTCACATCATTACAAATTGTTAGAACATGAAATAAGATCAAGCTTATTTTGCTTTTGCTTTATTTTTATCAACTGGTCATTTATTTGAGTCCTAACGAACTACTTTCTCTTGAGTCGATACATGCATTTAATTCACTCACATCATTACAAATTGTCTGTTGGTGCATTATGTCTAAAGCCTGCGTCTTAGTCTTGTTAGATTAATGTATAGGGTCTAGATGGGTTGATTATGTATTGTACAGGGGTTAATTATGTAATTTTGTGATGTTAGTGGATGAGGTCCGCTTATATGGTCACATGCCATAAAAGCGGATCTACATGTTAGAGGTCCACTCATATGGACATGTCCATATAAGCGAACCTGTCACTCCTATAAATACCCCAAGTTAGTTTTCACATTTAGAACTTTGATGTCATCGGGTAGCCGAACTGCTGACCGTGTATTTTCTGAAGAATTAATGTGAAAGCAAGTTAAAAGTGAATTCTATCTGTTTTCTACTCATTTCTTCTAAAGTTTTGCTTTGTTTCATGCCAAATGTGTATTTCCGCTACATGTTCGGTAGGTACTAGCTCGAATTGACTCATTTGACTGTCATACTCGGTCCTTCAATTGGTATCAGAGCTAGGAGCTCGATTGCGCTGACCAAATACATAAATTCGTACCTGAATTCAGCTATTTCAGATCTGATTTTCGTCAAATTCTTCTTATTCTACTTTTTTTCACGTTTTTGAAGGTTTTTTGTCAAATTGAACGTGTTTTACCGGTCCGAATCTGCTGATTTTTTAGTATGTTGTGCGAAAATACTTGAATTACAACCCTACCAAGTTTCAGATCCAAACTCCTAGCCGTTTAGGAGAAATCGAAGGTTATCAGTCTGATTTCGCGTCAAAAATCAGGTTCCGCTCATACGAACATCTGGTTTCGCTCATAGGGTTCGCTCATAGTGACATATTTTGAGGTTTCGCTTTTTCGTCATTGAGTGGTTTCGCTCATTTGGTCTGTGACTGGTTTCGCTTTTGTGAACACTAAGTGATTCCGCTCATAAGAACTTACTGATTCCGCTCCAAAGATCACTAATTTCGAGAGTCTGTGATTTCTCTCGAGGGACTATCTGTTTCTGCTTGAATTGTGAAATCATTGATTAGTGTGAAACATTAAAAGAGGTTGTCAGTATATTGGGAAAAGAAATCATGTGTTCTGTGTTGCATCGGTTTAATCATCAACTTTATCAGAGGTGTTAAATGAATCATTATTCTGTGTGTTTTTAGAACAATAGTCATAGATTGCATGTGACTTTGTAGTATTTCAAAATAGTTCATGTGATATTGTAGTTCTTTAAAACAATCGGCCCAATCGTTTAGAAAGTGTGTCAGCCCAAGCTTAGTTGTTGTTGTCTGCCATAAATACTTTTGAAGCCCAATGAGAATTAAAATAACATCAACATTATATAACTATTAATTTGCAACAATTTAATGGAATGAGAGTTGTACCTCTTGCATAAATTATATAACTATAAATTTGATGCAATGAGAGTTGTACAATGGAAGTTGTACCTCTTGCATAAATTATATAACTATAAATTTGATGCAATAAGAGTTGTACCTTTTGCATAAATTCTATCATGTGCAAATGTATGTTGATAACTATAAATTTATATACTATTAATTTCAAAGATGTTTGTGTATAGTGGGTTTGTACATGATGCTTAATGAGTTTTTTGTGTATAGTTGTGTTGTACATGATGCTTAGGGTGTATAAATTTATATAATTTGAAAGATGTTTGTGCATGGGTTTGTACATGATGCTTAATGAGTTTTTTTGCATAGTTTTGTTGTACATGATGCTTAGTGTGTATAAATTTGCATAATATAAATTTACAACAAGTTGAGGCATTGAGGTGTTGTACCCCATGTTTTGGGAGTTTTTCAAAAAAAAATGATGCTTCACTTTAAACCCAAAATTACTTGATTTTGTAGTTTTAACCCAAAAGTTTTTAGTTTTTCCAATTTAACCTCACAACCTTTTTACTTTCAACTTTGATCCCCTCTGTTTTTCATATTTTGCAAATTTTTTCGTTTTACGTTTAGATATAAATTTTGCGACTTAACACCGCACAATGTGTGTGTGTGGTTCAACGATTTTACGTTTTGTTATACGCTTCATTCTAAATTTTGCGAGTTAACATGGGGCAACGTACGTGTGTGGTTCAGTGTGTTTACGTCGTCTGTTTTTTCCCGTCTAATAAGTTCGTCACAACGTGCGAGTCCTAAATCGAGTTAGTTATTATTTTCTATTTTTATATGTCAGTCTAATTTTTCCACATTATGACAACGCAACTTCAATATTGGTGGTCGTTGGCTATAGTGTGGCATTGGTGTTATTTGTTACGGTTTTATGCCTCCGCCTCAACGCGGGGAGCTTAATACGATAGGTTATTTATATGGATAAAAGTCATGTAACATAGTAATTATGATACCATTAATTGTATTGAGATTTTTTGGTGAATTACTTATTTGTATAAGATAGTAATACAGATTTAACAGTCAAAAACATCTTTAACAAATTGTAAATGTGAATATGATCAACAACATGTCAATTTCGTTGGCCACGGCGCAACGCGCGCGGATCAATCTTCTAGTTGTCGGCAAATTGAAAGAAACAATTATTGATTAATTGCATGTGAAAGTTGTTGATCATTTTTTTAAATATCATGTGCATTGTTTGTCAGCCCACTTGATGTTGTTCAACCCAAGACAGTTATTCATTATACGGTCCAATTAGCAATCCAAACATTAACTCATTAATATCACGGTTGTAGAGGTTCATTAATTCAAGCTGTTTGTATCTGATAGTGTGGTTAAAATGTTTGACGAAGAGGAAAACTATAACCTTGAAAGGTTAAATGATTGGTTTGATGGGTGTTGGGGTAGTAGATATCAGAATGAGAGTAAGAATGTTTGGGATAAAAGATTTGAATGTTTTTTGTGTATGAAAAATGAAACAGTGGATGTGTTGGAAAACGGTTTAATTGTCTAATTGAAAAACTAAAAAGTTACGAGATAAGAATGTCAAATGCTGAAAAAATATCAAAATTTGCAGACGCATTACCTTCAGAGTGGGATGAATTTTTGATTGAATTGAAAAAGGATTCTAGGTTCTCAAATCTTTATCCAAATGAATTTATAAATAAGCTCAAAACACTCAAGTATGATAATGAAAAGAAAAAGAAAGGTTTGATGAATGGAATAGAAAAAGAATTGGAAAAATTAAGTTTGGATGTGATTGTTGAAATATGCAAAAGAGTAAATATGTGTCGTGTAGCAAAAGATGTTATGAAATATGATATTAAGAGGGGTTGTTATCTAGATAAAAGTATGAATCCTCTTGATTTTGTTAAAATTTTTTGTGCAGGCACATACGAGACAGAGACAGAAGTAATTTCAAAGAATGAAGAACATGAGAAAAATGTTCAAGTGGTAGAGGAGCAGGTTAAAGAAATTTCAGCTATCAAGGTTGAGAAGAAAGCCGAAGCTGGAAAAATGTCCGAGAAGTGCTTAAAATGTGATGAATTCAAAGCAGACAATGTCAAACTCTTAAAAGATTTGGAGAGTTTGACATTGGAAATCAAAAATTTGAAGGACGAGAAGAAATCTGATGATAAACAGATTCTTGAAATACAAGAAAATTTTGAGAATTTGAAATCTGAAAATGTCAAACTGTTAAGTGATTTGAACAGTTTGACATTGAAAAACGAGATTTTGAAAGAAAAGGAAAAAGAATTTGAAAATGAAAAATTAAAATTTGAAAAAGATTTTCAAAGTCAAATAAAAATTTTAGAAGATGAGAGAGATATGTTTGGTAAAAACAATCTTGAAAAACAAATTGCAATCAATTCTCATCTTGAAAAGATTATTCGACTTGAAAAAGAGGCAGAATGTGCTCAAAAGAAAATCAATGAATGGGAAGAAAAGTTGAAGGTGTTTGTGAATACTTCAACTATTCCTTGCCCAAAACCTTTAAATTCTATTCCAATAAGTGACAATGTCACAAACTTTGACAAAGTCAAAGTTGAAGATTGTGATGAGAAATCTGATGATGAAAAAGATAAAATTGAAAAACAAAAATTGTTTTTGAAATTAAAAGAAAAATTTCAGAAAACTGTTCTACGATCGACTGAAAAGGGAGAATGCTCTAAGCAAAAACCTTTGAAGAAGAAAGTGGAACAGAAACAAAAAATTAAAAATGAGAAAAATGTTCAAAAAGATAATAAAAGCTCATCAGATCGATCATCCAATCAAAATAAAAAATCACAAAAATTGAAAAATGAAAACTCAAAAACTGTTGGTAATAAGTGGTGCAGGTTTGACCACAGTGTTCAAGCGTCAAATCAAGCTTTCAGGAGGAGTGATGATTACCACAAAGCCAGACAATGTTATGATCTGAGCGTTTGGTGTGAAAGTGGTGAATGGTACGATAACAGAGTGTGCTACACTTGTGGTTTTCAAGGACACATTGCTGTTAACTGCCAGAGACAGAGATTTGAGACAAGAAGATGTTATGAATGCCAAATCAAAGGTCACATTGCCAGAGATTGCCCAATGAGATCAATTGAAAGATATATCGAGGGCTGTATCTCAGAAAAGGGTGATGAAGTCAGTCGAAGTCAAAGAAAAGCCCAAGGAACTGAAAGTTTCAGAACAGAAAGTCAAAGAACCTAAAGTTCAAGAAAAGAAAGTGAAGCTTTCTCAGGGGCAGAAAGACAGACTGCGAAAAAAGAGGAAGAAGGCGAGAGAGTATCTAGAGAAGATCTTGTCCTCGGGTTCACCGGATAGATTGAATAAGAGTTCTGATGAATCAACTCCCTCAACTGCAAAGTCAAGCAAGACAAATTCATCAGATACAAATCTGAGGACGAAAAAGGAAAAGAAGAAGGTGAAAATTGGTGGCAATGAATCTGTTTCTTCGGAAACAAAGGAGCCACATGTCGGCGATGAATCTGGCTCATCAAAGTCAGACAAGCCACGTTCAGGCGATGAATCTGGTGTGGTAAAGCCAGAAGAGCCATGTGTTGAGGTAAAAGTTGAGAATTCTGGTCTAACAATGGATGATGAAAATTTTCCACCATTGTTGAACAAGAATTCAAAATCACCCAAGGACAGTCAGGCTTGGGTGAAACTGTTTAAATAGAAAAACCTGACTTGCCGGAGTTCCCAGGTTGGTAAGCGTGGAACATGAATCGGCACATTTCTTGAGAAATTCACGAAAAGTGATTTCGATTTAAAAGTGGTAAATCAGGGACATTAAGTTGTACTTGATTTTCTACAAGTGATGTTTGTGGATTGATCTTAAAAATGTTAGTTTTTACAAGTGATTGAAGAAGAACAAGGTGATGAATGAACCCAAAATTTGAGAAATGACTCACAAAACTTATTTTTCTGGAAAAACCATTTTGATTAAAATAAACTTAAGTGTTTTGAAATCATAATGGGAAAATAGTTTGTTATGAGGGGGAGTTCTGATTGTTTATGCCAGGTGGATGGAGAATTGAAGTGATTCTCATCAAGTTGTCAAGTTTGTACAGTTTGTTTCAAATTTTCCCAGAAAATCAAAATTGAGACATATTTTGATTTTAGGGGGAGTAAAAATTTTATAAAAATTAGAAAATTTGAAAAAGTCAAAAACACTGAAAAAATTCAAAAATGAGTTTTGTTGTCAAAAAGAGGAAATGATAGTAGATCAGTTAGACTGTCACAGCATGCTAAAGAAATGGAGAGATAAAATGTGATAAACGGTCTCACTAACGATGTGACGATAGGCTCAGCTAGACTAGTAGATTTGCGATAACGATACAAACTTAAATGAAAAAGCCTAGTTCTAGTGGGAAACATGGTCAAAAGCATAGTACTTAGTTTTGTCCTTCTTGATTGTGTGCCTACTCAGTAATCGCTGATTGTCGAAAGACATAAAACTGGTTAAGTTTGTGAACTTTCACAACTTTGCTGAAAAGTCGCTGTGATTGTGCATTTCATTTTGCAAAGATTTAAACTTGTTTTATTTCTTTATTTTGTTTAAGCATCGGACATCCTCTGCGTATACGTGAGTATCGACCTAGATGTTGTTGCCTAAACGTTCTGCTTTATTTTCTTTGGTGTTTCGTTTAAGCTTTGGATCACCTCTGCGTATACGGGAGTATCGACCTGGTGGTTAAAGCCTAAACAACTTCAACTTGTTTTATTTTTCTTATTTTGTTTAAACATTGGACTTTCTCTGCGTATACGGAAGTATCAACCTGATTGTTGATGTTTAAACATTCTGCTTTGTTTTCGCACAAATCACAGTTGATAAAAGTTTAAAGGCATTATTTGAGTCAGTGTATTGCATGATGAGGGGATATGCTGAGATTGTGGGGTCCATAAGAACTTAGTGCGAAATTAATATACTTTAACGTATCGGTAAGCATTTCGAAAGTTTTTAGATTGAGTTTATGTGGACAACAATATCGTCAATCAACGTGAATCGTTTAGAACTGAAAATGTTTAAAGCTTAACGGTGCTAGTGATTGGTCACATAAACTGATATGATCCTCTTACACAAGCTCACAAAAATATTGTTTGTAAATATTTCTTTACTGTATTTCATTCTATTTCAACACCCAAAAAGATTTTAGTGTGTTTTAGCATAAATTTTTGAAAAAAACCAAAAAGATTTTCGACAACTGATGTTGAAAAGCTGATATTCAAAATCTCAAAGGCCAAACAAGATGAACAATTGGTTTGGTTAAGATGATGAGAAGTTGGAAGATAATCCTCAAATGTTTAGATGATTCATTAATTTGAATCACAATATCGTGTGTTATATGTTTGAGAATTTTGAGTGAACTCTTTTAGAGTCAAAATTATTTTATCTTACGAGAGGTTGAGATGTGTAGGTTTCTGATTCTGTTGCTATGGAAAGCCAGGCGTCGATCCTAAAAGCACGGAAGCTTGACGAAAGGGGGAGCCTGAAGAAAGAGACTACCAAGGAGGGAGAGCAACTGAAGTTAAAGACAGATCCACGGGGATTCTGTTCAAAAAAGAGAAAGACAAGATGCTACGAGATTGACTGCGGCAATATCTAAGTGGGAGATTGTTAGTGCATTAATGTCTATCGCCTTCGTCAATTCGAGCCGTAGCGAGAAACCGAAGAAATCAAGCTTTTATTGTAATATTTAGATAGTTTTAGCAAGGTGGCATTTTGGTAATTAATGAGAAATCTCATTAATTCCAAGGCCTATATATAGAGAGTTATGACATAAGTTGTAAGACTTTTGCTAAATTTGGTGATTTAGGAGATTCAAGTCTAGAGAGAGAAAGTCTAGAGAGAGAAAATACTCTCTACGTGATTCTCGTTGTTTGTACATGTTATATCTTTCAATAGAATCACGGTTCTAGTACGTTATTGTGTGTTCGGTCACGTACGTTCACGGATTCCGCACATCGAACGTTCGTTACGCAATCGAACGGTGTCAAATACGGTCCTACATTGTCAAAACATGAAATAAGATCAAGATTATTTTGCTTTTGCTTTATGTTTATTAACTGGTCGTTTGTTTGAGTCCTAACGAACTACTTTCTCTTGATTACCGGTATGTGAAATGGACGAAAAGGCAGTTGGTATGTGTTAAGAGCGAATATGTCCATACATGCATTTAATTCACTCACATCATTACAAATTGTGAAAACATTAAATAACATTTCAAATTCATAGCCAACATAAATCAACGAATTCCATCATCTTGTATTCATCAACGATCTTCTGGTATTGAATTATACGCTCCTTGTAAAAGTTTTCCGAGCTCACTACCGATGTATGTCGTGTCGGTTGTCGCCAGTATCCTGACAGGGTAGACATTGGATATTCCTCTTTGTCAGTTCATTTTATTCTATACGGGTCGTATAACCTTATACGACCCGTATACACCATGTGAGAATAAGATTTTACCATGTGTGATTATTAGTTCCCTAAGAAACCTTCATCTTCCACTTAAATTCTAGAACACTTAAATTCTAAAGACTAAATTGCAATTAGTGTACCTGAGGTATAATGACAGAATCAAATTGTAATATAATGAAAAAATGGATACCTGAGTATCGTGGTTTATTTTTCACTACACTATGAGTTCCTCCCGCTTACTTACATCACTTTTCTAGTTGAAACGTGTTGAAAAGACCAAAATACCATTTTATTTCAATCCCTCTGTTATGTCTTTACTCCAATTAACATCCCTGTGCTTTCTATTTTTTCCCTTTGATTTTGTATTTCCATCAAAAATCAACTAACCTCGCTTATCGTTTTGCATCATACTTGTTATATCAGATCAACATCCAACATGTTTTTTCATCACTCAAGTTGTTATAACTAATCTTAAGTTGCATGTATTATACCAACTAACTAAATTGCAAAAATACTAACTAATATGTACTTGCATTGCAAATATACTAACTAACCCACACTAACTAATCTCAACTTGCACTGCAAAAATACTAACTACACTGCAACTAATCTGAAACTTGCATTAACGCATTGCAAACATACCAAAAGATCAATCAAATTGATATCGAATTGATCATCAAAATATATTGAAACATACATTAAAGCCTGTGTGTCCATGTATGCCTCCGCATTAAAAGAATTAGGCATGCTGGATGGCAGCTCGTTGGGGAAATTGTTGGGGTTAGGTGATCAGAGATGGGTGGGACAACGATGGTGGCGATCGGATATTGGGCGATCAGAGATGTCTCAATAGGATTGGCGAAAGAATGTGGGAAATAGGGGCGTCGATGAGGAGATCGTAGGTGGCGGTGGTCTGTTAGGCCCTTAAAGGTTTATGGATAAGTAGCCTAGTGGATTAGTAGGAGTTTAGGGATTAATGATTGTAAATGGGCTTTTTGGGTAAGTTGAGCTAGGGTTTAGGGAGCATCCTCCCTAACCACTTACTATAAATAGGATGTTATATCATAGGTGCATGGTTGGTGATTTTGAGCAAATCTTGTATTGGATAAAGCTTTTGTATGCAAGATTGAATCTTTTGAATACACAATCATCCTTCTTTCATCTCTTTTGTTTCTTTACAACTTGTTAGTGTGATTCCGCCACCTTACGAGTTGTGCGATATCATTGTGATCTCGGTTTCAGGACTTACAATTGGTATCAGAGCCTTGCGAACCTAATTTCCAGGCTCGGATCTGATATCGCGTTTTTGATCGCTGTTACTGTTTCGTGTTTTGTTACTGTTCCGGCTTTCTGGAGGTTTTTGGACTGCAGCTGTGCATTTCGGACTATATTCATCAGACCTCGGACTGTCTTCAAAGCATTCTGGATCACGGATCATCATTAACCATCTCGGACTTGAAGATTGCTTGATCTCAGATCATCTTCAAGTCATCTCGGACCATCATCAAAGCATCTTGGACCATCATCAAAGCATCTCAGATCATCATCAAGCCATCTCGGACCGTCATCATCAGATCACGTACCAACATCATCAGATCTTGGATAGAATTATCAGATTCCGGATTGTGTTTAGTCATCTCGGATCACTTGTGTTTGAAGATTGCCTTGTGTTTCATCTCGGACTGCACCCATTTCGGATAAAACCCATCTCGGACTATTGTTCATTTCGGACTCTTCATTTCGGACCACTGTTCAGACTTTACAAACATCATGTTGAACCCAACCGGTATTATAAACGGCGTTGTGACCGCAGCTAATCTCGCTAATGCTACCCTTGCTGCCATTCAGACTCAGTCTTTGGCTTTCCATCAAGAACTTGACCAAGTTATTGGCACGTCCACCAAAGTTCCAAGGTTTTTGTATAGAGACGACTACTATGAGTGGAAGTTTAGGCTTAAGCAATAGGCGAAAGAACCTCATGTTTGGAGAAGCATCAAGAATGGACCACGCACTATCATGTACGCTACCGAAGATGACCCTCAAACCCAAGTTCCCAAACCGGAAAACATTTACATTGAGGAAGACAAAAAGGTCGTTGCTGAGGATGAAGCTGCTTATGGAACTCTCTCAATGGCTCTTGGTCCAGACATTTCAATTGGAGTTCGAAACTGCAAAAGTGCAAAAGAAATTTGGGATCAACTAACACACTTGTTTAAAGGAAATGCTGACATAAAAGCTAGCAGAATCAACATGATGAACCAACAGTTCAGTTCGTTTAACCACATCTATGGGGAAACTATTGAGAATCAAATTAGGAGGTTTGTCAAACTTGTGTCACAGATGGTGAGTGCAGGAATTAACATATCAAACCGTGGAATGAATCGTCAACTGCTTAACTCTCTGCCTAAAGGATGGGATGCCGAGGTTTCTATGATCAAGCGTACCAAGGATCTGAATGAAATGACACTTACAGAACTGATTGCTACTATCAAGTCTTGTGATATCGACAATCAGCAGAGAGAGATGAATTACAAGAACTCACTGATGGCCGCTGGAGTGACTAGCCCCAATAATGCAGCATTGATGTCTCAAGCTCATCCAAATCTGGTTTTCAGCCCTATTCATGGAGTTATGAATCAGAACCCGAACATTGTTTTCAGTCCTATTGCTGCACCAAAATCCAACTATGTGTATGGAATGTCTCTTCCTACTTCTCAAGCTCCTGCTGTCAATGTCACAAATGTGCAACCGCAATCTCAGCCTCAGCCACAACATGCTAATGCTGCCTTTGGTTCGACCACTCAGTCTGCTCCTTAGAAAACCCCATCATCACCTTCAGTGGACCACATGGCTTTCCTGACCAAAGCCACAACATGCTAATGCTGCCTTTGGTTCGACCACTCAGTCTGCTCCTTAGAAAACCCCATCATCACCTTCAGTGGACCACATGGCTTTCCTGACCAAACAAAATGAAGAAAAACTTGCTCTCGCAGCCTCTATGATCTCCAGTTTCAATGCTTTCTTAGCAGGAGATCTCATGCCCTCAGGAGAGATAACACCAGATGTGAACCAAGTTGTGGAAGAAGACTTGGATGAACTGGATGTGGCTTGGAATAGGGCTATGTCATCATTTAAGGCAGATAAGTTTGCTAAGAAATATGGGCGTCGTCCTATGAATGCTCGTCCTGGAGTGCTAAGAGACAGGCTGAGGTGCTACAGGTGCTATGAACCGGGACATTTTGCTAGGGATTGCAAGAAGGTTCCTACAGGATATGAAGCTACTCAGGCAGCTGCAACAAGGAACAAGGAAAGGTCTATGGTTCCCGTTACACCTGCTGAGACTTTGACTTCAACTGGACAGAGAAACTCTGGAGCTGGAAGGGCTTTGATCGCACAGGAGCAGAATGGATTTAATTGGGCTGATGCAGTTGCTCAAGTGGAATCAATGAAGCTGTCTGAAACTGCTGCTGTGGAAAGGGTTCAATGGCGATGACTGAGGAACCAAAATCACTCTCTGAGATGGTAAATTCCCTTTTATGTACTGAACATTGTAGGAAGAAAGTTGCTTTGCTGAGATCTCAAAATTCAGCATTAATCACTGATTACAACCCTGTGATGGGAAAGTACATCAGTCTTCGAGAGAATAATAAAATTCTCTATGAAAAGATTGAGGCACTTAAGAAGGACATAGCTCAACTTCACAGAGATGTGAATCAACAGCAATGTTGGGTTCACGACTACAAACATAGACTCACAGTCAAAACTCTTGAATGTGACTCTGTAAAGGCCGAGCTAGAGATCCGCACTGGAAAGTACAAACAAAATGAGTTAAATATCAAAAAGTTTGATACCTCCAGTGACACAATTCGTAATCTGTGCAATGTGCAACTTGCTTATAAAGAAAATAAGGGAAAGGGATTGGGATACACACAGGTTCCGCCACCATTAAATCATCATTATTCCAGACTGCCTATCACTGAGCAGGAGATGGAAAATTATGACAAAATGATGTATGGCAAGCCTAGTGATTATGTTCCATATGAACCATCAAAGTTTAAAAATGATCAACAAGCTGATTTCAAGAAACCAATGAACTTTGTCAAAAATGAAAATGTTCAAAATGAATCAGCAGATGAGTCCAGTCACGTAAATGAAACAGTAACAAATATAGAAGCTAAAACTGAAACAAAAACGGAACCAGTTAACACACCCGCAGAGGAGATGAAGGAAAGTTCACAAAATTCTGATTCTATTGAAAATACTATATGTTCTAGTTTGTGTGCAGAGTCAGTAAGAACTGAAGAGAAGTCTAAAGAGGATGATGAATCACATCAACGTGCTGCTAATAATGTTATTTCTGATAAAAATGACCTTTATGCTTGGAATTGTGTTTTTTCTTGGTTTGCTGAGACTTGGGGTGTTCCCACTAAGACTGATGAATCTCGTGCTATTATTCTAGATTATGCTTGTGATAAAAATGACTATGTTGAGAATGTTAAGAATGTTGAAAATGTTGAAGATGTTTTGACAGGAGAGCCTGATGCGTCGACTAAGGAACTTAAGACATCTGTTTCAAGTAATTCAGAAATCAATTCTGATGATTCAGGAAATTGCAATTGTATGCCTGAAACATCGAATGATACATTAGAAGCTCCTTGCAATGATGAAAAACTTGATACTTTTGATTGTGAAAATGAAGAGATTGTTGTTAAACAGGGATCATCTGACGATCTTGGCGGCCAAACAGAGGATTCAGGAATCTCATATAATGAGCTCAAATCTTCAAGTGGTTCCGATTGTGATGAACAATCAGAATCTAGCAGCATTGCGAAAGAAGACAGTCAAACTGTCTTAGACACAGACTGCTCATCATCTGAATTACCAGAATCGTCTAATGTCGAGAGCTCAGATGTTGATCTGACTGAAGAAGAGACATCCATAGAGTCCAATTCTACAGAAACCCATGGAAACATGAACCCTATGGAGAAGGAATCCATGGAAATCAATTCCACAGTCGAATCAGATGATGAAACTGTAGAAGAAATTATTGTGGAAACCTTCTCTGCAGAATCTCCTGAAAAAATGGTCTCTGAGGAAAAGGGATCTGTGAAAGTCACTTCCACAAACAGTTCAACTATCGATCCAAAAGGTGACCTTAACAAAATAGAATCAACTAAATCTGTTCCCCCTAAAAGAAAGCAGTCACGTAGAAACAGAAGGCCAAAGAGAAAGAATGTTAAAAGGGAAAACCCAAATCTCAAGCAAATAGAACCCAAATTCAAGGGTAAGGTAGCGGATACTTACTCTTGTGCTGACAGCTGTGAGCCGGGTTCATCCAAGATCAAGCATCCTCGAAAGCACTCAACGTCAAATGAAAGGAAAAACGTGATCAGTTCTCGAGAATAACATAAGCTGAACTAGATGTCTTTTTCTAAAAAAGGCAGACATATTTTAATTGTGGAATTCCGGGACACATTGTAAGAAATTGTGTTCATCGTCCCTACTACTCTAGGAACATGTATTATCAGGAGGCCATGCACTCTCACTCTACCAAAAATGGTCCTCCCAAAGCAAGGCCTTCTGACAGAGACTGGAATCTTGCTAAACAGGAAAACCAAAAATTTTCAAACACAAGCAGGTTTCAAGGAAAAACGAAAGTTTTTCCATCAAATGGAAGTGTTTCGGACAACAAAAATTGGAAACCTAAAATTCCTGTTGGATCCCAGTCTCCGTGTTCGCAACCATCAACTTCTACCGCATCACCAAAAACCACAAGCAATGATAAAAGTCATATGATTTTTCGCGAAGTTACCTACACAGATAGCGATGGTAAACTCAGGTCCTCTATGGCCTGGGTTCCAGTCTCTAACTGATTCCATTAAATGTGCAGGAACGACTATGGAGGGCTATCTTTAGACTCTGGTTTATTGATAGTGGTTGTTCTAGACACATGACGGGAGACATATCCCAGTTGAATGACATCAAGATATTCGACGGAGGATGTGTCAACTTCGCTGGAGGAGAATCGGGTAGAATCACCATGAAAGGCACAATCAAAAATGGCATCCTCACCTTTTCAGATGTTAACTATGTCCTTGAGCTAAAGCACAGTCTGCTAAGTGTGACAACTGTACTCTGTAATCGATGTACGATGTAAAACAATGATGATTATTAATAAAACAATGTGATTTGGTGTTACTATATGTGTTTTAATGTTATTATGTGTGTATTTGTGTTTGGTGAATTTTCAATTAGATTCAATTCCGATTTCAAGCTCTAAATCGCTTTCTGGAAGGTTATACGCACACTGATGCGTAAATATAACCAGTTTAATGCGAAAAACACTCTGGAATAGTGATATAGGCTTAACATACCTTAAATAACCTTCACATAACTTAGAAATAAGTTTTGAATGGTTTGGTGTGTTGAAATCAACTTTGTTCGATCGCAGGGACTATTTGTGGCAAACTGCAAAACTATACCGATTTGTGTAGTAACGAACACTCCGGAACTTGATCATAAGTTAAACATACCCTAAATATCCTTTACATAGCTTAGAAATAGGCTTTGAGGGGTTCGGTGTGCTAAAACAAACTTTTTGGTCATTCAGGGACTAAAAGCGTCAAAAAGTGCACAAGTTTGCATTTTCGCGCATATCTTACGTTCTAAATATATACGAACATCCAAAAATTTATGTAATCATTAAAATATTTTATTTTAGTGTTTGGCATAAGAAAATTCCATTCGTCGCTCTATTTGGATCGTTTTTGCGTTCGTTACGACTTCCGTCGTAATTAACCGAACAACGCAACCGTACGGCCAAACGAACTGACACCTGAGATGTTTTCAAGCATATTTCATGTTCCCTATGTTTTAACATCATTATGGAGCTTGAAAATGGGTTTGACGGGTGTTAGAAGTGCCGATACGCAACGAAACAAGGTGCAGGGGCTAAACTGTAAATAAGTGAAAGTGTCTGGTCTGCAGGTCCCTTACGGACCGTATGGACCATAGCCTTACGGTCCGTAAGCTTGTGCCAGCACCACAGAATTCAGAAACTTCTATTCCAGCTGTTGCAACTGGTTTTAGACATGGTTTTTGCAATCTATGGACTTGTTTGCCTGTTTTGCTAGTGCCCAACCTTAGATTAACAAGTGTATGGCCAAGATTTGAGCTTCACAACACTTGGAATGATCCTAGAACTCCTAACTTACTATAAATAGCAACCCCCACTTCACTTCATTCTCACACTTGATCTGAAATCAGCTCTAATTTGGGGTGTTTACACTTCATACCTGAGCTATTTTAGATCAAACATCCTTCTTGGACCCTTTGTAAGTCCTCTTCTTGCTTGTTCTTGAGTTTCAAGCATGAAAGTCAACAAGTTTGACTTTCAGCTTTGACCAGTCAATGGTCAACACAAAGTTCCGTTGAACTTTGCAACGTGAGCGTAATCACGATGGTTATAGTCCCTTGTGACTATACCTACTGATTACCATGTTGACTAGGCGTAGTGACGAGTCGTAGTTTCGGCCAAAATGTGTGTTTATGCGTATTTTGTAACCAAACTACTCTAGGGTATCAAAACCGTTTGTTTTGATATCAAAACCTGTTTTCTAACTTAACTAAACATGTTCTAGTATGTTTAGCTCGTCACTTTTAGTTTAGTGCTTGTGTAGAGTCGTAAGTCAAGTGGACTAAACACCCGCTTAGACTTTCGAACACGACCCGTTTGGTCGATCATTAGGATCCGACCAAACATGTTTAGTGACCATAGTAGCATAGGGAATAACCTTTCAAGGTTATACCTTATGGTCACCTAGTTTAGGTAGTTGTATGATAAGTAGTTTATATGCCTTAGGTAAATTACCAAAATACCCTTTTCATGCATAATTGGTAATTAAGCATATGTAACATAAACTTTTGTCATGTAACTGATTATGCAACATATTTAAACATGTTTAGGCATATAACACTTGTCATAGGACTAGTTAGACGTCTCGAATGCGCTTTTGCGCGCATGACGCGTTAAAGTAGCGTAAGCTACCTTAATGGGTCACGATGGGTCGAAAGCACTTAGGTTAGGTTCCGATTTAGGATGTAGGATTTGTTAAACCATATCACATGAGTTCCAACACTCATTTGGTTTACAAGACCTCATTCTGTCCGATCTTCCGATTTAGGCGTCTATTGTTTGACTAGTGATTCGATTACTAGGTGCTGTTTGATTTCTATGGTTTGCTCGAGTTTGTTGAAGTTCTATTGATTGAGGATACTTTGCACTCCAAGTGAGTACATAGTTCCCCTATTTTACTGTTTTCAATTGTTTTGGGGTGATTCATATGTGCTAAATGTTTTCAAGGTTTTAACGATGGTTTTCAAAACGATTTCCGATATTATAACGATGATTTAAAAAATGATTAAGATGGTTTATACTAAACTAAGAACGATTTCAATAAAGTGAATAAACTAGTTGGTTGTATTTACATAACAAATGGCATTCATTAGCATTGATCAAGCCGACCAGTATTAGGTTATGGTACCATAGGATCTGACAAATCCCATTATCGTACTGCACCCATGGTTATGTGTGGGTTAGGTGGGTAATGACTGAATCTGAATGTTAATTTACCCTTTGGTGGTTTATTAATGCGAGAGCGAGATAGTCGAGTCACGAAGGTTTGAATGTTATTAGCGAGGCGACCACAAATAGTTTTCACACTTAAAACGAGGATGATTTAAACGATTTAACGATTTGGGAACGATTCATACGAGATTAAACGAGTTGGATAAATGATTGGTTTTTGGTTAAGTGTTTAGATAACGGGACGGGTGTAATATGATGAAAACATGGTAGATACGCCGCTGGTACTTCTTATATATAAGTGTTTTCAACATATTACATACCGTAGCGTTATTTAGTTCACTTGGGTAAACGATTTTGGAACGATGTCACACAAACGAGGTTTTCGAAATGATATAAACCATACGAGTTTTATTAACGAGATTTATTAACGATTTTTATTAACGATTTAGTACGAGATGTTTTACAATCTGCTTTACTAAAACAAATGTTTTTGGGTTAAGAATCATGGCTACGAGGTTTATAAACTATAACCCGCTTGATTTTGAGTTGGTTAATTAAGTTGCAATATTATACTCTTTTCAAAACAAGGTTTTTAACAAAGTATTGCAACATTTAAACTAGCCATGAATCCGACACTCCTATAAAACCTATGTACTCGCCAGCATTTCTTTGCTAGCTTTGTTTTCACATATGTTTCAGGTGTTGATGCTTGATGATGATTACTAGGATGCATGAGTCACATAGGATCTGGACGAGGCCTTAGTGACATAATAACAGTGATAGTCGATATGTAATTTGTTGGTTTCGTGCTAAAACAATGTAAATTACTTAATGAATAAATAAAACGAAACTCTTTTTGTATCCATGGTTATGAAACGATAATTCTGCCACGACACTCCCCGATGTTTCCGCCGCGGTTTTGTTGTTTTAACGCTGTCGGGGTGTGACACTAAGTGTATCACAGATGTGCGACAAAGGAATGGAAGTTCTCTTCACCAAGAGTGGCTGCGTTATTTTGAAACCAGGAATTATCATACCTGAAGACTGGTTTCTGATTGAGGCTGAACGAAGAGGAAATGCTTACTTAATTGATATGAACAAAGCACCTACTGATCAAGTTACTTGTTTGTTTCCAGAAATTGCTGACCATGATGCTATGCTGTGGCACCATTAGTTGGGTCACCTGAACACGAAAAATTTGAATCGGTTAGCAAAAGGAGGTCTCGTCAGGAACTTGCCAATCAAGGATTTCATGCAAATAGCGAAATTTGAAGCATGTGCTCAAGGAAAGCAGCATCGACGACCTTATAAGTCCAAACCCGTTCACACCACTTCAAAGGTCTTGGACCTATTGCATATGGATTTATTTGGTCCGGTCAATGTACTCAGTATCGGAGGAAAGGCTTACTGTTTGGTCATCACAAATGATTTTTCTCGTTTCACTTGGGTATTCTTCTTAGAGCAGAAAAGCGAGACAACTGGCTTAATCAAGAAATTTGTAATACTCATGGAGAATCAGTCAAATGAACGTGTAAAGATTATCCGCTGTGACAATGGGACAAAATTCAAGAATGCCAAGCTAAATGAATTTCGTGCCCTAAAAGGAATCGACCGTCAATACAGTACAGCAAGATCTCCTCAACAGAATGGAGTTGCAGAAAGATGCAACCGCACTCTTATCGAAGCTGCTCGCACAATGCTGGTAGATTCAGGTCTTCCACTAATATTCTGGGCAGAAGCAGTGAACACGGCCTGCTACGTTCAGAATGATGCCTTGATCAACAAACGTCACATGAAAACTCCTTATGAGATAGTGGAAGGTCAAAAACCCTCAGTGCAACACTTTCGTACTTTTGACTGTCCGTGTGTACTTCTTCTCATGGATTCCAAAGGAAAATTTGAAGCTCGAGGAGATCCATGCTATTTCATTGGATACGCTAAGAATACCTCGTATCGTGTGTACAACAAGGTCAAGAAGCAGGTTGTGGAAGCATATCATGTGGATTGGCTGGAAGAAAATCCAAAAGATGCTCGCATTGGACCTGATTGGCTATATGACTATTCCTCCTTGTTTAAATCATTTCCTATTTTGTCTGATGAAGTTGTTAATGCAGGAATTTCAGCTGCAGAGATGCCTATTCCCGTTGAAGATGAAGATGAGGATGTGCCCTTGCAAAATTTAATCAAGAAACTCACTGTGAATCCATCAAGATTTGATAAAGAAACTATAGCACAAAGTCACTCCTCCACTGCTCAGGAGCCGATTCCTGAACCTTCAGCAGCTATCCCTGATGGTGAAGTTAGCAACACTGAAGTCTCCGTGGGACCGTCAAACGTTCAAGGAGCTTCTTTGTTTCAAGAAGCAATTCCATCAGATTGTACTGTAGATCCTCGCGTGATCAACACTGCTGCACCAAATGAGGGGGAGCCATCTGGAATAGCATCAAGAAGCTTTTCAAATTTGCAACCTAACCTGCAAGTCCCTGCAACAGCAATTCCACAACGTGTTCAGAAAAGTCACCCAATCATGAATGTCATTGGCCGAGTATCTGCTGGTGTTCAAACCCGCAGCAAATCTGAAGACATCAACTCGTGCTTATACTCTTGCTTCATATCACAGATTGAGCCTAAAAACATTAATGTTGCTTTGCAGGAACCTGGATGGGTTGATGCAATGCATGAAGAGCTCAATCAGTTCGAACGACTTGGAGTATGGAAGCTTGAGAAGCTGCCTCAAGGAAAACGAGCTCTTGGCACACGATGGGTATTTCGTAACAAGCAAGATGATTCTGGAGTGATCGTAAGGAACAAGGCCAGATTAGTAGTCCAAGGTTTCAGTCATGTCGAAGGTCTAGATTATGATGAAGTGTATGCTCCGGTAGTGCGTCTTGAAGCCATCTGTATTTTCCTGGCATATGCATCCTTTATGGGCTTTACAGTCTATCAAATGGATGTAAAGACAACATTTCTTTATGGGAAGGTTAAGGAGGAGATCTATGTTGCTCAACTGTCAGGATTCGTTGATCAAGAAAAGGAAGGTTATACAAGCTGGACAAGGCTCTGTATGGTTTGCACCAAGCACCCCGTGCTTGGTATGCTACCCTAACAGAACATTTGCTTGCTCATGGGTACACTCGAGGGACAATCGATCAGATGATGTTCATTAAACGTGTTGATAAGGACATCATCCTAGTTAAATATACGTTGATGACATCATCTTTGGATTGGCAAATGATGCACTTTGCAAGGAATTTGAAGAGGTCATGAAGAGGAAGTTCGAGATGAGTTCCTTAGGAGAAATGACAATGTTTTTGGGCCTGCAAGTCCGTCAGAATAATCAAGGAATCTTGATTCACCAGAGTAAATATGTAAATGACGTTCTTGCAAAGTTCAGCATGACAGACTTAAAGCCAATAGACTCCCCAATTGCAGAACGGCCGTTGTTGACTGAGGATCCAGAGGGAAGTCCTGTTAATCAGACATTGTATCGATCCATGATCGGTTCACTGATGTATTTGACTGCAATTCGGCCAGACATTCTGTATGCCGTTTGTCAGTGTGCTCGTTATCAGGCTAACCCTAAACTCCCTCATCTAACTGCTGTTAAAAGAATTTTTAGATATTTGAAGGGAGCTCCTAAACTCGGACTCTGGTATCCCAGAGATTCGAACTTTGATCTGTTTGTCTTTTCAGATAGCAACTTTGGAGGGACAGACAGGGATAGGAAATCTACATCAGCTGGCTGCCAGTTCTTAGGAGATAGACTCAACTCATGGCAGTGTAAGAAGCATCAAACATTGTCTCTCTCCACAGCGGAAGCAGAGTATGTTGCAGCATCTGCCTGCTGCTCCCAGGTTCTTTAGATGCAACATCAGCTGGAGGATTACGGTTTGACTTATCTTGATACAACCATCTATTGTGATAATGATGCCGCTATCCAGATCACTAAAAACCCTGTTTTTCACTCTAAAACCAAGAACATTTACATCAAAATTCATTTTATACGAGATTGCTTTGACATAGGTCTTATTAAACTTGAACAGATCCATACTAATGCTAACACAGCGAATCTTTTTACAAAACTTGTCAGCATCTCTAGGTTCAATGTGCTTGTAGACCTCTTGAAAATGATACGCTTCACCGACTGAGCATAAAAAAATCTTTAATGTATATAATAAATAAAGGGGTTTTATGAATAACGGTATCTCATCCGGTAAATTTGGGCAAAAAGTATTCTACTTTTGCACAAATTTAGGGGGAGAAAAGTTGCTAGGAAATGAAATGAATTTTTGTGATAAAGAACTTGATTAACACATGTAAGGTTTCAATGCTGAACAGGCTAGGATCCACTGCGATGTGTTGATAGGTCTACCCCTCGAAAAGCAAAAAGAGGCAAAGTGATATAAACATAATGGACTGGACATCTCGTGGGTAACAGACCAATGGTGTATGATTTCATGGTCTTAAACCCTGCATTGATAGATAGCCAACGTTTGAAGTTTCGGGTCTTTATGCTGATAAGTCATCCAGGATATCAGGGCTGTCCCTCTGTTGCATCCAGACTATATGCAGACATTGGCACAGTCAGGATATCTTGCAAAAGAGCCAAAAAGGGCCAAAACCTGAAAACGGAAGAAATCTCACTAAAAAGAGAATTCCGTGTGCTATTAAAGCCAAATTCGTACCGTTAAAGGTATCTGTCTCGCCCTCGTCAGAACTTCCCCGGTCTCTCTGCTGTACGGAAGTACTGACCTGTTCACCAGGAAGTCTAGCGTTGAAAACTTAAGGATGATCTCAGTATACTCACCTGCTACGATGAACTGTTGTGCTTACCTTGATCGCGGGGGTATGCCTTGGAATGGGACACACGGATGTTACAGTATAACTCTACCTAAAGCGTATCACAAAGCTAAAATTTGAAGTTTGAGCGGTGGATTTAAGAGGACAAGCATATTAACAATCGCATGGACCAGTCCAAGTAAACGAAGAGCTGAAAAGTGTTCCTTAATCAGTTTGTAAACGATTTGATCCCGTGGCAGTCTTCCCAAAATAACCCCAGTGTTGGTATTTCATACATATTATTATTTTATTTGTTGCTCGGTGGGTAGATTCGTTGATTTTAAAGGGGGTATTTTGCTATTCTTGACATGTTTTGCTGAAAATAATAAAATATTGAGCTGGATAGTCCACCATCTCGGATAGGACCCATCAGGGTTTGACCAAGTCAAAGCCTGAACATGCCCACTATCTCGGACCAATCATCCGAGATGTGCCTGGCCCATTATCATCTGAGAGCATTAAATACGAAACAAACAAAGGTCCGAGACACAATCTCGAATCATCTCGGACTACTTTCAAAGAATTCTCTCTCAACTTCCCTCATCTCGGACCATCTCGGACGATATCGGACCCATTTCGAATTACAGGTACATGATTCCGGACTAGAAAGGAGGATCATGAATGATCTCGGACTGAGATATCATCATCTCGGATGATCTCGAATCAGCAGGTATCATCTCGGACGATCTCGGATGGAATGACTAGGTCATTCTAGATGAAGAGGTCCATCCGAGATGAACCTTCATCATTCCGAATCTTGACCAGGGTTGACTTAAACCCTTTGACCTGGACCTCTTTGACCTGGACCTTTGAACTGCTTATCTGGACTGCTGTTTCAATCTCTTCTTGACATGTTTGCTTATATTTGAACCTTTTGGCGTGTTAACTTTGTTAACTCATCATTAACTTCAAATATAAGTTAACACTTATGAAAATAAGCTAACGGTTGAAATTTTAGTGAAGAAAAATGGCAGGCGCTATGTTGCAAGCAGGAAATCAAAGATAATTGGAGGTAGAATTATTTCACAATCAAGCAGGCTACTTATCGGATCCTCCAGCAGATCAAATGGAGTTATTTGGATCTCTTGTACGGGGTCTAAACAATTGCCCCATCACACACGCTTTACGAGGAGAACCAGTTATATGCAACAGCTGTATCAACGTATTCTGGAATACCGCAAAGATCAACAGACAAGGAGCAGGATCAATCAAAGAGACCGTCCAAAAGACGAAGATCATTGTGACCAAGGCGATAGTGCGAGAAGTATTATGATAGGGAGATCAGCCACACCATCCAACTTCTTACGATCAGACCAGAGTTCAAGCTGCACTTAGAAGGATGAGCTATGAAGGTGGATATCCAACAGTTCTGAAGAAACTGTTTCCACCATATTGGAGGTTATTGGTACACTTGTTTCTGCAATGCATCGTAGAAAACAAAGGCGGTTTCAATCAACTCAATAAGACACAAACATCTGCGATCGTTGCACTGGTGAATGGATGGGATTTCAATTTTTCTGCGTTTATCTTTGATAATATGAAGAAGATGCTCGAAGATCCGAAAAAGAAGATTTTCATGCTGTATCCAAGATTTATTCAGATGATTCTTGACGATCGATACCCGGCGTTGGTCAAGGGCCCAAACTTCATTAATCTAAATCCAATGGGGCCGAGCTGCTTTGAGAACGCTTGTAGAAATAAACGAGCTAAGCATCACAATTTTTAAGGAATATTCGCTCTTGAGAAGCATGGAAGGTTTGCAGATGTCGTGCAGGGGGCTCCTGTTGCCCCTGTTGCTCCTGTTCCACCACTGATCAATGCACAGATTGCAGAGGAGCATGATGTACAGCTTATACAGCAAGTGCAACAGGTGGCTGGCAATGAAGAAGAAATTGAAGTTGTTGATTCAGAATCAGAGACAGGCTCTAGTGAAGAAGAAACAGATTCCGATAGCGAATTGGAAATAGTGATGTCTGATAAGGAAGAGGATGCCGTTCACAAGCCTGTGCCGATGACTTCTGAGAATCTAGCAGCTTTACTTCTAAGTTTACAGGGTGGTGATGGAAACCCTCCATCTGTCTCCCCTGCTGATATTCAAGAAACTGCTGTCACATCGCAAGCTGAAATGGAAGTAGAAGCGACTACTGATATTACTGAAGAATCAGCTAAAAAAAACAAAGAACCGACTCCGCACCTGATGACATTCTTTCTGGCCCATCAATAGCCCCTGAGTCCACTCCTATCATTGATCCTCAGCCTGATCCACAAACAGAAGATGCATCAAAGAAAACAAACACAGAGGACCCAAATCTATATGATTTTAACTTTGATTTTGAAGCCACCCCCTCACAGCCAGGCAACTCAAGTGGTGGTGTTCGATTCGAAGCTGGAAGCTCAATTAGGGGAGGTAATACTGAGCATGATGAAGCAGCATTCCGTTATGCGACTGAGAAGAGACAAATCTTTGAAAGCGAAAGTGATAGTGATGAAGATGAATACATTAAAAGGTTGAAAAGGCATGTGGTCGTATTAGAACAGGATGCAGAGCTAAAGAATGCTCAGATCGTTTCTCTTCAACAAGACGTAGCTTTGAAAGAAGCCCATATCTCATCACTACAATCACAACTCACTAACAGAGATCTCACAATAGAACAGTTGCAAGGTGATGTAGGGATGCTGATGTCCACAGTATATGATCTGAAGGAGAAATTAGATAAGAAGTTTGGAAATGAATTTGTTGATAAAGAAGATGAATAATTTTATGTTGGAAGAACTAAACAAACTCCTGAGTAGAGAGCAGCAGCTCATGCATTAGATGAAGCAGAACGTGCAGCTGCATTAGAAGCTTATCTAGCTGCTAAGCCAAAGAAAAGGAGCAGCAAGTTAAAGAAAAGGCAAGAACAGAATAAGAAAGAGAAGCAGAGCAAGAAGCAATTGTTGGTGATGAGGAATCAGGATATGAATCCTCTCGATGAAAACTTTCAGCTAAAAGATCCCACGAAAAGGCCTGATGGACTCGTGATGGAATTAGGATCTTCTCACTACGATGATGTTGGAAACAAATCAGAGGTCGCATGCTGGAGGTATGAGCATGATAAACAAATGTGGTTGATTACACGAAAGAGCGGACATTGAGAGTATTATGGCAAAGAAAGTCAATTTGAATCATGGACCAAGATTGACTTGAAAAGTTTGTTCCGTGCACCTTATTATGATCCAGAGCCATATCATAGGGGCGGAGGTTGGGCATTCCACTCGAGACTCGAGCGAGGAATAAAAAGCAACTTCGCAACGATGAAAACAGCTGAGCCCACTATAAAAAGAAATCCTGGAGTTCATGATCCACATACTAAACGTACTATCATATCCATGATTTGGTCAGCAACTGATAAAGAGAAGATCGTTCCAATTGTGAAGAAGTTTGAAAAGGGAATTCTGAAGAATTTCAAATTCTGGGCTTATGACCCGAAAATGGCCGAAGCTGTTATGGTAATGGAAGAACAAGCCATCAGGATCCCTAATTCATATGACCTGATGAGTTTTCATGAGGTAGATATTCTGATTCTCTCTAATCACCAAATTCGCACAAATGAGAAGTATGAAGAATGTGTGAAGGCTTGGACGAGTGCTGCTGCCAATATATTAAATCATCACTTGTTTGCTCCAGATCAAGATGAAGGTGGTCCTCAGGTGTGATGCAGCTACTGATTCAATAAACCTAGGGGGAGATTGTTAGGCCCTTACAGGTTTATGGATAAGTAGCCTAGTGGATTAGTAGGAGTTTGGGGATTAATGATTGTAAATGGGCTTTTTGGGTAAGTTAGGCTAGGGTTTAGGGAGCATCCTCCCTAACCACTTACTATAAATAGGACGTTATGTCATAGGTGCATGGTTGGTGATTTGAGCAAATCTTGTATTGGACAAAGCTTTTGTATGCAAGATTGAATCTTTTGAATACATAATCATCCTTCTTTCATCTCTTTTGTTTCTTTACAACTTGTTAGTGTGATTCCGCCACCTTACGAGTTGTGCGATATCATTGTGATCTCAGTTTTGGGACTTGCATGGTCGTTGGGGGGTGGTAGGACATTGATGGGGACGATCGGAGGAGGTGCAATGTGAAGATCAGAGGAGGTGGTAGTAGTTGGGGAAAGTATGAGGATTGCATAATAAAATAGTTAGAATTTAGGTTAGGGTTTATTTAATGATCAAAAGATGGTTTTGCCCCTAATCCAATATATTCTATTAGACACATAAATATATTGATGGCAGTTGGCTTGAGGGACTCATAGTGTAGCGAAAACCAAACCACGGGTACTTTGATATCCATTTTTTTTTCAAAATATGGATGCAAGTTGATCCCGCCACCATACCTCAGGGACACAAATTGCACTTTACTCAATTCTAAAACTTTCTTAAAAATTCCTCACTTTTCTCACAACAAACCTTCAAAAAACCCTTGGGGGAAGGGGCTCATCCGCTTTTCGTTCAATAGTCTCGGACTTCATTTCCGGATAACAATTCAGACTTCCTCCGAATCGGCTATGTATGTTTCCCTCCTCGTCCGGATTTAATGGACGATGCCATGGCCGCCCCGATGTAGATGCTTTAATAATCAACAATGAATTTAGTTCTAGATTAAATATGTGATATTGTCCTAACTATAAATTAAGAGAACTTTTAAAATGTATTTCAGGGTATTAATTATAAAAAAATAGTGTTTTGATTTTCTTTTCTTTATGAATATAGTCCCTTTGTATTTACCAAACTATAATATGTTTGGTATTAAATTAACGTCAATAAATGTTTTACGATTTTAGTGAAATCATTCAAAAAATTTACAGCAATGTCACAAATTAATTATGAGTATAGTCATATAATTCTTGAAGCAGTGGTTGTGTATCTACTTTCTCTCATGTTTGGTGTAGCAGTATTAAAATCCCATAAGGAAGGGGTATGGTCCCAAAGGTCGTGCGCTTGTGCGCACCCAAAGGACCATACCATTCTAGAAACTTCATTGTTTAGATGAGATCTTGAAGATCGATAGACAAACCTGGAGACAGACGTGGGGCACCACTGATGACGATAGGGAGAACACTGGCGAGAGCTAAGGAAAATGACACCACGTGGCAGCAATCATTGGGTGTCAGATCCTGTCATAGAATCTCCAAGGGACAACTAGCGACAACTCGACAAGAAGTACTAGAGGACGCTGAGGTGGAGCGAATCACATCGTACCAACTCAGCCCCAGTACGGATTAACAGTCATGTCATGTCAGAGGAGACAAAACGGATATTCCCCATGATTAACAACTGGCGAACGACCAGCTGGCTCCTACCTCCTTCAAAACATTTCGGCTATAAATAGAGGGCTTTACTACCAGTTAAAGGATCGCTCCTCTTACTCTCTCACAGTATATACACACTTATTCTCCTCAAAGCGAATTCATTTTCTCACGCTGGAGGGTGGTTACAAGGAGAACCCCCAACCTCTCCTCCTTGTAACAAGTTCATCGGCGTTGTTTTGTTTTGTTGGATTGATCGAGGAAAGAACAGGGATTAACCATTATCGACAAGACAACTTCCCTAAGCCTAACCTCGTGTTGTCTTAGTGTTTCTTCATTGGCGCCCACCACACTTTTTGCACTCTTTTCATCTTTTTTTCTTTCCAAACTTCGATCAATGGCTGATCCAAGCTCTTCTTTTCCCACTTTCGGCAAACACTCTTCTTTGGCACCGTGGCAGACAACGCGCACGTCCAACACCACTAGACGGACGAGCAAACTGAAAGGGAATTCACTGAAGCAGTGTTTACTAATGCCCTAGGTAGTGCAACTCACACAAACCAACATACTATCCCTGTTGTCCAGAATGTTGGGATGACAAACAACCTTTTCCCTTCACTCCCCGAGGGAGAGACACGAGCGTCATGGTACGCAAAGTCTCAAGCAGTCTTGAACAAGATGTACATACAGGTGTGTGCATAAGTCCAGATGATGGCACAACAAACACCAGCTCAACAAACCAACATGCAACATATCTCGCCTCAATCAGCACAACGTGTGCACTCAATTCACCGAGAGTTGGATTATAGCACTGAGTCATACCAAAGGACGCCCTCATATGCCACTGCGAGGTCTAGTGGCGAGCAGCAACAGTATCAAAGAGACACCTATCATAACGTCAGCAACACACACACTAACACAGGGCAGTATGATGACACTCACTATAATCGTCCCCGAGGACGTACTCCTGTGTTTGACCATCTGGGTCCGCACATAATTGAAGATGATTTGGAAAATCATTCAGATGTGTTTGATTCGTTATACTACAAAGGTGACACAGCAAGTGTGTTTAGTAGACTCCCCGCAGGACACGGGGCGTACAAGCCTCGTCCCCGTGTGGGTTACAACCCTGCAGCTGAGTACGATTTCACCTTAAGCTACAGACCAATAGGAGTAACAAAAAAATCCAGATTCGTCATAGAAATAGTAATGGCCCCGTTAGAGAAGACGAAGTTACCACACAATGTAGGAAAGTATAATGGCCTTACAGACCCCAACGATCACATACATGTGTTCACAAGCTCAGGAGTAGTTGGAGGATGGTCACTCCTAGTATGGTGTCACTTGTTCATTCAAACTCTTGTTGGTGTGGCACGAGCTAGTTCAACAGCCTGCCCGCCAGCAAAATAAAATCTTGGACATATTTCGAAGACATGTTCCTTTCGCACTTTACTCAACAACGCCGATACACCAGAGATCCAACTAACGTTTTAAACATCCAGCGCATAAATAATGAAGGTCTGGAGGACTTCATAATGAGATATAAAAAAGAATGCTTAGAGATCGGCAACGTAGGTGATGAGATCATGCGCGCACACTACATGAGAGCTGTGAAGTGCGATGACTTGATACAAAGACTATTAGGAAGGGTTGGTTGTCCAAAAGATTTGTAAACATTTGCACAAACTGAAAAGAACCTGGCCGGTGATGAAAGTCGTCAGTACAGCCACATCCAAACAACAATTACCAAGAAAGTAATTGGTATAACATAAAAGGCAAAAATCTAATTGGAAACCACTCAGTTACAATGATAAATCAAACTTTGGTGAAGACGCTCGTACGACCATTAACCGAATTAGGTACAAGAAAGAGGTCAAGTAGGAGAATCGAGAAAGACAGTGGACTCCACTCACGAAGAAGCCTTCGGAAGTATTGACCACTGAGAATCATCAATTCGAGGAAGCGCAACAGATGTGCAACAAGAAGGGGCTAGGAATGGCAATGGGCCGGGCTTGGGCCGGATATTGGTAATCCCAGGCCCGTACCCGGTTCTAATTCTTTGTCCCATACCCGGCCCGTTACCCGTCGGGTATTTGTCGGGTAATTACCCGTCGGGTATCGGGCATACCCGCGGGTATCGGGTATACCCGTTAATTTCATAAAAATACCCGTTGGGATAAATGTGCAATATTTACTTTGATGTTTATATAATTTACTATTTTAATGACTATAACAAAGGAAAATATGGTTAATAACTTACATATCATATTCAGACCATATATACCAAACTAAATCAAAACGATTACTTAATTAAGTAATTGTATCATGACCACCTAATAGCATTAACATCCACATAATAAAGGGTGATAGCTTCCATATCCATTATACATGCTCAAAAATAAGTTATTTGTTCACTAAGCACCTGTCAAATACATATCCACATATGACTATAGAGAAGGTAATAAGTACATGTACTAAGTTTATATATGGAAATCTATAATATAATACTTTCGGGTATTATTCGGGTAAATGGGCCGGGTATCGGGCGGGTATCACTAAATCCCATACCCGTACCCGTACCCAATTTTTTTCTTCTTTTAAGCCCGTACCCGGCCCATACCCATTGGGCTTCGGGTATACCCGGCCCGTATGTTTCGGGTTTCGGGTATACCCGTCGGGCTTGGGCTTTTTTGGCATCCCTAGAAGGGGCAAGGCCCAAATTATTTTTGCGAGTATCACAAGGATATTAGGAATTTGACTGACGATTGCATTAGCTTAAGATAAAGATCGAGAAAGCGCTTAAGGGGGGGGGGGGAACTCACACATTTGATAAGAATGTTAAGAGAGACACTCGTCAAATCTAGAGAAGAGATAAAGGGCCCGACATTAAGAAGATTCACCAACTGGAAACGCACATGGTGCAGGGCGGTCCCAAGATAAGCAGAAAGAATTATAACAAACGTGCACAGGATGACACATGGTGTGAAAAACAAGTAGTTTTTCCAATCGTCTGAGGAGGCCCAAATGATAAGTGCCCCATAGTTATTTCAGGCGTGCTACGTCACTATCAAACGGACTACATTTTCATTGACCCAGGTAGCACTACCGACATTATCTATGAGTAATGTTTTAACCAGTTCAACCCGGAGGACAAAGCGCACCTAGAGCCGATGGATTATCCAGTTACGGGTTTCTGCAACGAGGCTGTTTTTCCTCTTGGTCAGATATCTTTCCCAATCATGTTGCTAGATGGAAAACACAAAAGAACCGAAGAAGTCACCTTTATGGTCTTACCCACCACTTCGTGACACGATATCCTTCTTGGAAGAGAATCTCAAGGGGATTTTAGCATGGTTTGCTCTGCACCCCACTCAGCGGTCGGTTTCCCGACTAAGTCAGGTGTCACAATCATGTATTCAAGAAAAGAAGTACTAGTAACTGAAGATGCGCGCCCATCGAAGGCAAACAGAACTACACAGTATACTGAAGTAGAGAAGTGGGTTCTTAACAGAAAAATACCTAGATCACACAGTCACCTTAGGCCTAGCGATTTTAGAGAACATTCGCACCTTCTTGAAGCATCACTTGTTCAAGAACACGGATATCTTTGCTTGGACCCTCGCCGACATGGTGGGAGTCCCACACGACATCGCAAAACACTGCTTGCAAACCTTTGAATCTGTCAAGCCAGTAGTGTAAACAAAACGCAATCTTGGTCCAGAAAAGAATCGCACCATGAAAGAGCAAGTAACCGAGTTGTTAAATGCTGGCATTTTGCATGAAGTCGAATATCAGACGAGGGTGGTGAACCCGGTGTTAGTGTTAGTCCACTATTTGTATAGCCATAGTTAGAAATCTAATTGTACATATAATGTATAATGAGTCTTGAGTCTGTAACTGTCCCGGACAGAGGTTTCATTATGAGTAGTTAGGATAAGCTAGGTTTCGGTATGGTGTGTAAAGAGAGTGGGTATGATCAAGTATGATGTCATCATCCTTGATGATGATGACATTAACCTTACAATAGCATATCTCACAAAAGCTTGAAGTGGTTATATACATGAAGATCCAAAAAGTGGACCGAACACTGGATCGACCATGATCAGATCTTGAAAGCCTGAAAACAAGTGAAACCTTCACAAGAAACATACGGTTAGGCTCACCGCAGAGGTGGGAGGGCCACTCTGCGAACATGCTCCGGCTTAAGGATAAGTACTTGTTTAGAGAGAGAAAGTAGAGAGAGAATAAGGACGAGAGTTTAGAAAATCGTACTTAAAGTGTACTTGGAGAGGGTATTTATATTATCTAGCTTTATATGACATCATCCGGTAGGACGCACTTTACGATGTACGTCCTTTTCTTCGGAGGGGGGACGAATCTTCTTGGTATTGGCATAGGTGCCTTGAGTGTCCACACTCTGCATGAGTACATATCCGTTAGGCCTCTAGCGGATGTCCGGACGGTCATGTATCTATAAGTCCCCTAGTTTCATTAAGTTCTGGTTGGGAATTGATGAAATTTTACAATGTACTTGGTCATTCAGAGGATGACGTGGCATAGGTCTATTAGTCACCCTCATATGTCCGTAGCGTTCCCGCCTCGGGAATCGTAACTGCCTCCCCGACGTGACCTTTGATTGGACAGATGGCATCCAGCTGTCTTCCAATGCCCCTGCTTATATAAGAAGAGACTTCTTTTCTACTTTTTACCATTTCTTCACTTCTTCTTCTCCCTTGATCTATCAGTGCCAACAAGTAATACTCTTTTCATCCAGTGGTCGTTCCTCATTTCCTCTTTTCCCAATTTACATGAGGTGCGTTCCTTAATTCTTCTATTACTTTAACCATGATTCTAGGTAAAGAAAACATGTCTGCAAGTTTTAGCGAAACGCAAAAACTGTTGGATAAATTTGTTAGGGTTTACCAGATTCCGGCGTCCATTTATAGCCGGGAAGTTTACGTTTTACACCCGTGTGTGTAACTTTGCTAACTACCACATCCCTTTTACAAAGTTTTTGATAATGGTCCTTCGGTTTTTTGAGTTCATCTTAGCTAGGTGAACCCGTTCGGCCTAAGTAGGATAAATCATTTTGAGATCTCTTGTCGGGCTTTGGACTGCAAGCCGGATTTAAACGTATTTCGCTACTTTTATGAATTTATCACGACCGGAGATTGGTTCACCTTCGCTCACTAGAAGTCTATCCCTAGTATCTCATAGGAGGACCGAAGTCCCATCCACCCCCTTTCGGGGCATTTTTTATTATTGGAGTGTGTGAGTCAAATATGGGGTCGTGGGGATAGGGATTGGCCGGTGATTGTTAAAAAAGATGATGGTGATTGATCCGACCTTTTTCTAACCACGGCGCCGTTTCTCCTTCTTTTCTAACTTTTGTTTTCTTTTTTGTCAGGTGCTATCATGTCACTTCGGGACGCTTTGAAGGTTCCTCATTTTACCGATTTAGACTTCAACTTCTTAGAGAGAACCGGGGAGGCAGATCCGTACTTGCAATAAATTACCCCGGCGACTTTCACAATAAAGGCTCCTGGTGACCCAGAAGCACCTATTGAAAACCCTACTCTTGACGGATCTACAACGGGCACCGACAGTTCTGGTGGTTCTTTAGCTGCTCCGGTGATACCAGAAGTGATTGTGGATGAAGCTCCCAAGACTATGTATGGACCTACAATATCCTACACCCGATCTCACCCTTTGGACTCAGTGGATGATGAGGTGATGGAGATCGAAACCGTAGGGATCTTAAGCAAAGAAGGTAAGAAGGCTGTGATCTTTTCAGGTATGACATTAAGTTCTTCTTTAGGTGTGGACTGTTTTTTGGAAGACGGAGAGGAGCCAATTTCTTCCGTTCCTCCATCATGGTTCGGGCATGAGGTGATGAACTGTTTTCGCAATGCTGATGTTTTTTCAGATGAGATAGAGATCGATCCTTCTACTGTTGAAGAATAGTTTTTTCCGGATTAGAATGTAAAAAACAAGTATTCGGTGATGGATGCCTTGACGGCGAAGGTTTTTATGCTCGGGATTAGTACTCCAGTCGACCACTGTCGAAGTCGTCGGATGAAGAGCTAGGATTTGGGGATGGTCGTTTCGTCTAACCAAGGTTAATCCAATATTTATGTTACCGAGTTATATCGCCGGTGGGTGGAGGCGGAGTCGATAAAGGAGAACTTGGAGCAGGAGCTATTGACTGTTAAAAGGGAAGCTGCAACGTACTCCCGATGAGAAAAAGGTTGCTCAGCTAACTCGGGACTTGGCCAGTTATAAAGAGAAGGTTATATCTTTAACTGCTCAATACCAATCTGCTCAAGCTGCTGCGACTACAGCCGGTGAAGAGGGGGATAAAAGTGGAGCGGAGTTGGAACAATTTGCAGCTTCTGTGAAAGAAATTGACAAAGAGCGTAAGGAACTGCTGGAGAAGTTGGAGGAGTCCCTGTCTTAAGCACGAACGGCCTATGAACGCATGGCAAAAGGTTCAGTACTTTCATTTTCTTATTAGGTATGTGCCTTTTCATTTTTTGAGAAGTTCTAACTTTATTTTAAATAGAGGGATTTACATAAAATGGGTGAAGCCGATTTAAAAGCAAAGATGGAAGTTATGCAGAAAAGTCACGAAGAAAAGATGGCTAGCTCAAGGTTGGAGACTGCCAATTTGAACAAGAAGGTCAAGGAGCTAACGGTGGTGAAAGCATGGTTTTTATCAGAAGGCGCTCAGAGTTTAGCAAGGTACATCCATAAAGGACCCGAGATCAGAGACGCGGTTACAGCGGGGAACAATGCTATGAGTGCCCTTGGCATGACCTCCGAGGTTCAAGGAGGTTACCTGCATGCTTTACATAATAAGACTCCCTTTGACGAAGTGCCGTTGCTAACTAGGGATGCGGAAAAGCAACTGGATGCAACTATTGAAAACTTTGACTCTCTCTAATTCCCACTGGTTGATTCACTCACCTCCCTGGCCGATGTGCCTCTTCCTCGTATTCAAGAGGCGTTAAACTTTGTGGAAGAAACCAAGAAGGATGGTGATGGTGCTTAGGTGGACATGCCCAGCTCTTTAGGGTATGCACCTATTTTGAAGATATTAGACACTTCTATTTTTGTAAACACTTGATGTAAACAGTTTGTGACGCCATTTTGTAATGACCGATGTCTCAGCCTGTTTTAGGTCCGGTTTTATTGGTGCAAAGTGAATTGAAACATGGGTCCATGCTTTGTCTTTTTGCCTTTATTTATTTTTATTTTAAGAACGTTCTTTCCGTGCGATTTACACACTTTATTTTTAACCTAGGATAGTGGAATATCACTTGATTGTGAAAATAGTGCCGAACGTGTTGCCTATTCGGTATTATTTTTTAGGGTTCGAATCCCTACTTTGATTTGTGATAAAAGTTAACTACAGCTTTGAGGCTTATTCAGCCTTTTTATTTACTCATAGAGATAGATGCTCAAACTTTCATTTTATTAAAAAGAAAGGTACCGGGGTATGTCCATCCCGGAATTAGATACAGTGAAAAGCACATGCAGGAACAAACATCCGCTTTACATGAAATAGAAACTTTATTAAATAAAAAAGCTCCGGCGACTTAAAGATAACACTTCTTTAAATGCACTTCGTTCCATGTGCGTGGTACCAAAGTTCCATCAATCTGTGTGACATTTCTGCCTTTACAACCGTCATACAAATCTGAACAATTTCGAATCCAATGAAATCTTGAGTTTCGTATTCGGAATTGTATAATTACATGTGACAATTACATATTTCAATCCTTGTACGATTTCGAACTCTCAAGAGCTTTTCTGGAAGTTATACGTAAACTGTTATGCAAACGTAATCAGTTTGACGCAACGTACACTCGAGAATAATGACATAAGCTAAACATACCCTAAATACCCTTTACATAACTTAGAAATAAGTTTTGAAGGGTTTGGTATGGCAAAAACATGCTTATTCATTCGCAGGGACTATTTGCGTCAAACTGCGAAAGTCTGTCGATTCGCGTTTTTCTTAATACGGAACGTGTACGCACATCCAAAAAATTTTGTAATCATTAAAATCTTGTGTCTTAGTGATAAGAATGCAAAAAAGAAAAAAAAATCATTCGTTACGCAATTTCGGGTGTTTTCGCGTTCGTTGAAGCGTTCGTCGTAATTAAGCAAAAACCGCGACCGTACAACCGAACAAACCGACATCCATGACATTTCCGGGCATGTTTCAAGTCCCCTATGCTTTAACGTCCTTATAAAGCCTAAAATTTGGGTTAACGGGGGTTAAATGCATCAAAAACTCATTTAAGAAACTGCAGGGACCTGTTTTGAGAATTTTGGAAACTTCAGCCACAAAGGGGTGGCGTCACGCGAGGGGAAACTCCCTCCTTGGTCGCATGATGCAAGGATGGTATCTGGGCAAAAAGTATTAATCAGCAACCAGCAATTGTTTTCATCCATGGTTTTGATTCTTGATCACCAAGTTGTGTGTTCTCCAAGCCTATGAATCAGATTACAACACTTGTATTGATCTTTTTCATCCTTTCGTATTGATCGAGAACTCTTCTAAATGACTTGTTTGATCGAATCCCCAATCCTACAAGTGGTATCAAAGCTCAGGAGGAAGAGTTCTTCCATTTCAGCTTGTTTTCACGGATAAAATCTGATTTCTACTCATTCTTCTACACTTTTCATCAAATTTACCGAGTTTTTACGGTTAAAATGATCTGATTTTGTGATATAACACGTAAAACACTGTTTTGAACAATCCGTGAACAGATCAGAACCTAATTCAATCTAAAACTTGATAAAATTGACCAAACCGTTTGAATTTTGGCCAAATCGTTCGACAAACTTTCAGATCATGTGAAAATATGTCAGGCCGCACGAGCTGAACATCCAAGTCGCATGAAGTGATCCAGGTCGTGCAAGTTGAGTCAGGTCATTTGAAAAGTGTGGTTAGATCGCACGGTTTGATCCAGGTCGCTTGAAATCTCACCAGGTCGTTTGAAATAGGTCTTCAGGTCGTGTGAAACATCACCAGGTCATTTGAATCAGGATATTAAAGAACCAGTTCGCACAGTGTGAGACCTCAACTCATTTGAAATAACAGAACGTTTGAAAACTCAGCTCGTTTGAACAATTAGTCATTGTTAAATTTTTAAAACCGAAACATGGATTCTGAATTTTACAATGCGTTTGCTACTGCTCCGGCTGCCCCAGTTACAGTTGCTGAAACTGTTGGTATCGAGAATGAAACGGGAACTTTCCAAAAGCCTCCAAAGCTTATGTACATTGAAGACTTTAAAGGGTGGCAAGACCGTTTTGAAAACTGGGTGCAAGCGAACAAGTTTGATGCATGGGTTTCTTTAGAGAAAGATTATACTTTACCGAAAGATGACCTTGGAAATGAAAAACAATTAAGTCAATTTTTACCTGATGAAAAATTAAAATACACAAGTGAAAAAATGATGATTAGCATTCTCCAACAAGCAGTAAAAGAAGATATTTTTGTTTTGCTTCAACATGAGGGAACTGCTAGATCAATTTGGAAAGCGTTGATTAAAAAGTTTAAGGGCAGTGCTAATATGATAAAAAATAAACGAGCATTACTAAAAAAATCTTTTGATATGTTTACAGCTCTTGAAGGTGAAACAACACGAATGATTATTGAGAGATATTGTCATCTTGTCATGGAAATGAAAAGATTGGACATCAAGAAAGAAGATGATGAATGAGTTGATAAGCTAGCCGACGCGTTACCACAGAATGAATGGGGAACATATCTGTTGATTTTAAAGCATAACCAACAATTTGAAGATATGAATTTGAGTATGTTTATCCAGAAATTGGAAGAACATGAGCTATCAATTTGAAAAACTGCTACGATGAGAAGTCCGGGTGCTCAACAAGATGTTAGTCTATACTATAGAGGAAGCAAAGTTGAGACCACTCCGAGTCCAAAGATTCAGACTGCGTTCAGTGCTGATGGTACTTCCGGAACAAATGCAAACAATACAAATCAGAGCAGTGGATATTCTTCGTCTTATTCAAGTTTTGAACCAAATTTCTCAACACCAAGTTTTCAACAACAAAGTTCAACAAACTTTAATGGTCAAGTTTTGCAATGTTACATTAAATATTCAAAATGGTCAAAATTTCTCTCCAGATATTGCGAAGCAACACATGGCATCACTTGTTACTGTGTTAGAGTCGTATGAAAGCTTGGTTGCTGGACGAATTGGCAATCCGATGCTCACTAAAGAAGATTATGACCAGATTGATTCTGAGGAACTTGAGTTGATGGACATCAAGTGGTGTTTAGCTAGTGTTTTGAGAAGAGCAGAAAAGTTCAAACAGATCACCGGAAGAGATGATCTTCGTGAAGCTGCAACATCACAGCTAGGTTTTGACAAATCGAAGGTTACTTGTTTTCGTTGCCGAGAAAAAGGACATTTTAAACGAGAGTGTACAAACAGAGAAACAACCGAAAGACAAGATCCTTTCGGAAAGAACGATTATCATAGAAAAGCAATTTATCATCAGGTTGCTCAACAACCATATCAACAACAATCTTCACACTCACATACTATCTCGATTGAAGAATCAAAGGGTAAAGCTTGTTTTGGTCTGTTAGATCAAGAAGATGAAAGGATTCTGAAAGAGTTCAATTGGGATGACTATGATCCTTCTAGACCTTCAGTTTCTAAAGCATTTGTTGCTCGATTCTTTGAACATTCAACCTCGAAAAAAGGAACAATCAAATCTAAGAACAATCCTAGAAGACAACCGATTTATAAATCCTCAGGAAGTGATGAAGACACTGATGATGAGGAAGAGTATATTAATAAAGCTAGAAAACAATTGGATACTTATAGTTTTAATTTGTTTTTTGCAGTTAAAATCGAGATATTGAAAGAGAAAAGGGCAGCTAGACAGAAGAGAGAAATGGAAGCAAGAAGGATTGCTGAAGAAAAGACTGAAGTTCAGATGAAAGCTGATAAGGCAAAAGTTGAAGAAAAACCGATAGAGGAGGTCGAGATTGAAGAGAATGAAGTGAAGATTGAAGTTGAGAAAGAACCGATTGTGATTGAAAAGGTGGTGGAAAAAATAGTTGAAGTTGAAAAAATTGTTGAAGTTGAAAAGATTGTAGAGGTTGAAAAACCTTGTGCTAAGTGTCTAGAATCCTGCAAAGATTGTGCTGAGAAAGATACAAAGTATGCTGAATTGGAGAAGCTCAAAGAAAATTTGGTACACAATGTGAGAAGCATAAAGGAGTCATATGATCTCCTAAGTAGCAAAGTGAACTTGTACAAAGGAGCTAGTGATGAGGATATTCAGATGAAGAATCTTCTGAAAGCAACAGTTCTTCAAAAGCAAACTGCAATCAACAAATACATTGAGATTGTTGCAGGGCTGAAACAAGAATTGGAAGCGATGACGATCGAAACCGAAAGAGTGAATTCTTTACTTCGAAGTTATCAAAGTTCAGATTATGTTATTGATCGCATTTATCCTACCGTGGCAGCTCATAAGTTTGCAGATGATAAAGAAAATTATGGTAAGAAAACAGGTTTGAATTATAACAGAGTACCAAATCCAATGTGGGATGGCTATACCACCCGACACTTTGAAAAGGTGGCTGAAGCACTCAATCTGAATCTGAAATCTGAGTCTATCAATGGATTACCAGATGATATTGATGTCACCTTCACAACATCTGACACTGATCATGAGTCAGAGTTAATTAAGAAAGTGGTCGATCAGGTGTTGGATAAAGATGAAGAGTCAAAGTCAGAGTCTAAATCTGAAAATTCGAGTTCATCAGACAGAAGTTCGAATTCACCGGTCAAAAGGGTTTACAATAAAGATTTTCTGATGTCACAAAATAATTTGAATGACGAAACATTCAAAGTAGAATATACTTTGAATGATTCTGACAAATTATATTCTGATGAAGAATTTCCAATAAGAGGTGTTAAAACTGAAATGATTAACAAGGTTTTCAAATTAACAGAAATTAATATTTCTGTAATAAAAGATGTAAATCTTACTGAAAAACCTTAAAAATACACTTCAAGAATTCAACAAAGATTGAACAAGAAAAAAGGTTACAGTTCTGGTTCTGGTTATCAAAAGAAACCAAACCATAACAGTAATTTCAAAAAGAAGGGATTAGGTTTTATTCCATCCGAAAATCATAAAAATGAGAAAATTTATAAATCAAAAACTAAATTTGTTTCAGGAGCAAGTTCAGAAGGAGAAACCTTTCTGGAAACAGTTAAACAAGGAGTTTCTTGCCGAAAAGCAAAAGAATATGTTGAAGGAATCTGAACCGAGAGTTGAAAGAAGAACCTGTTTCAAATGTCAAGAGGTTGGACATATTGCTTGGAATTGCCCAAAGTCCACCAACACAAAACAGGGAGTTTCTTCTAACTCTAAATTGAAAGAAAAATGTGTTGATAAAAAGGAACAACCAACAGAGAAATTTAAGGAGTTCAAAAATTCGACTTTCGAAGTTGGTGAAAGTTCGAAACATTTTTACAAAAGAAGAGCAAATCTTAACAAACATAAATGGGTGGTTAAGAAATTAGAAGTTAGTTCCGGCAATGAATCTGACTCGTCAAAGTCAGAGGAGCCATATGTTGTGCTAAATGATGAGAATTCCGTTCCGAAAATGGATGATGAAAATTTTCCCCCATTGTCAAACGAAAATTTAAAATCAAAAATTGGTAAGATTGAGATTTCAGATCAATTCTTCTCTGATAAGAAAGAATTTGATGCTGAAAAAGCATTTAATGGCAAAGTGTTATATATTTTTGGTAAAATGGCTGATGGGAAGGTGAAGGGAGTGAAAGAATTTTATGAATCGAAAATTGTTAAACCAAATGATGATGGTTCACCCATGATTGATCAGGCATGGGTGAGATTCTTTAAAAAGTAAAATCCTGACTTGCCGGAGCTCCCAAGTTGGTAATCGTGGAGCATGAATCGGCATCATTCTTGAAAAATGTTTTTGTGTGAAAAATCTACAAGTGATAGTTTGTACAAGTGGTTAAAAGAAAAAAGGGATTCATTCATAAGCTGTTGAAAGAACAAAATGATGAATTAAACCCCATGATGTGTAAAATCAACAAAATTAATTTTCCGGAAAAACCATTTTGATTAAAACAAACTTAAGTGTTTTGAAATCATAATGGGAAAATAGTTTGTTGTCAGGGGGAGTTCTGATTGTTTATGCCAAGAGAATGGAGAATTGAAGCAATTCACATCAGTTTATCATTTTATTTGTACAGTTTATTGCGTTTACTTTCAAATTTTCCCGGAAAATAAAAAATTGAAACATATTTTTGATTTTAGGGGGAGTAAAAAATTGAAATTTTGAAAATTTGAAAAATCCAAAAACATGATAAAATCCAAAAACCAAAAACATCGAAAAATCAAAATGAGTTTTGTTGTGAAAAAGAGGAAAGAATAGTACATCAGTAGACAATCACAGTACGCTAAAGAATTGGAAAGTTAAAATGTGATAAACGGTCTCACAGATGATATGCCAGTAGGTTTTTACACGCTTAGTAGATTGTTTTCGAGATATAAACCTAAATATCATATACTTACTTATTTCGTGGGGAACATCTCTCGGATATATAGGTAACCCCTGAAATCTTGTTTGAAGGGCTTTCTATTTCTGACATACTAGGTCTTTGTGCGTGATGATATCTGGGGTATTATATCGGGACTTCTGATTTTGCGGGAGCAATAGCCTAGTCCTCGTATAATACTCTGCACTGCTTTAATCATAAAGCCCACCCTCAGCATAAAAAATGATGAAACATTGAAAAATGCTAATCATGTGCTGTTGAAGAAAAGATCCCCAAACGGGACACACCGAAAGACGAGCCATCATCTCTTTGTCTGAACGAAAGTTCTAACCTGAGCTCTCATGGCCTCGCATTACCCGTTTACAGATATCATTAGTGTACATTCACCTGTAAGACTGAATATAGGAGTCTGGATACGGGAGTATATTCTGAGGTGGGACACGCGAATAAGTTAAGTCCATTAAAACACTAATCCGTATCTCGAATCAATTGAACTTTGTGTTAAAATTTAAGTGGATCAATATACTGACAATCTAAGTGAATCGTTTAGATCTTAAAGTGTTTAAAGCTCAACGGTACTAGTGATTTGTCATAAACTGATATGATCCTCTTACACAAACTCACAAAAAGATGTCTGTATATAGTTTATTTCCAAAATCCAAAAAGATTTTCAGTGTGTTTTAGCATAAAATTTTGAAAAATCAAAAAGATTTTATTTCATCATATTTTCGACAACTGATGTTGAAAAAATGATTTTCAAAATTCCGAGTGCTAAACTTGATGAACAACAGTGGGTTAGGAGAGTGTGTTTGAAATGAAAAATGAAGTTAAAGTTTGAGATAATTTGAGAAATGTTATAAAATAATATTACAAGTGATGTTTTGAGGATAATTTTACTGTTAGTTAATCAAGGTCATTAATTTGAACTTGATATAACTATTGTTGATGTTGAATGATATCTACAAATGGTTTCTAAATTTGTTAAATTTTAAAAACTGTGAAATTTACTTTTGGGTAGAGATTTGTGCAGATCCTCGTGTCTAAGCCTGAGCAGATGTAGGATCAATATACGACCTGAATGAGTCGTTCAGAAGAGTTCTCGGACTAATATACGACCTGAATGAGTCATTCAGAAGAGTTCTCGAATTAAATCAGAGGCGGAATTCAGTGATTTAGTCTTCGTTCAGCTTGTATTGCACTTGGAATCACTTTACTAGTCTCTTGTATTGATTTGACAAAGATATACAGGCTAGAGACACTCCGGCAGAGCTTCGCTACTGGATCTCCAAAAGTTACAAATGAAAGCCTATGACTACCTATTTATAGGAGAGCCACTCCTCATGAAATGCCACTCCTCATGAAACTGCCACTCCTCACGAAACTGCCATTTCGTGCTTTCTGGCCAGTTCTCATGAAATTGACATCTTGTGCTTTTTGGCCTATCTATACTAAAACATGACTCGATACAAGACGAAGTCAACAGACATATGCACCAACAGCAGAGTTTAAGCCAGGACATGATCTTAGAACGAGTGCTATGTCAGATTGCGATCCCGAAACAACTTAAGGGGGAGTTTGTTAGCAAAGGGGAGTTTGAAGTTTAAAAGAGCCAGACTCAGATCCTGGAACATTGTTCGAGATAGAAGATGTTGGTGCTGATGAGCTTAAGGAATCAAGAGATCTGAACAAGAGAATTAGAAGAGTCAGGTTGAGATTCTGGAAGAGTAAGAGAGAGATTGAAGGATGCTTACAGAGAAAGATACTTTGGAAAGAGCGAGAAGACCGATCAAGACTGAAGACTCAATACACTGAAGACTCGTCAACATCCAAGGGGGAGTTTGTTAGTTCATATGTCTGTTGACTTCATCTTGTATCGAGTCATGTAATAGAATAGATAAACCAGGACACGTTGTTCGAAAGAAACGGGAAACAGGTCTGAACCAGCCACTTCACACGAAGTGACCAGTTTGTGCAACCTGGCCAGGTCGTGCGACCTGGACCAAATCGTGTGAAGAGGTTCGTGCGATCTGGATCTCCTATAAATAGGTAAGTCTTGGATTTCATTTGTAACTTTTGGATTCCAGTAGCGAAGCTCTGCTGAAGTGTCGTCAGCTCGTGTAAACAGTTTCAAATCAATATAAACGACAGTTAAAGTGATTCTAAGTGCATATCTAGCTGATATAACATCAATACGTATGATTCCGCCTTTCGTATTGATCGAGAACTCTTCTGAACGACTCGTTTGATCGAATAAGGGGGAGTTTGTTAGTGCATATATCTGTTGACTTCATCTTGTATCGAGTCATGTAATAGAATAGATAAACCAGGACACGTTGTTCGAAAGAAACAGGAAACAGGTCTGAACCAGCCACTTCACACGAAGTGACCAGTTGCGACCTGGCCAGGTCGTGTGACCTGGACCAGATCGTGTGAAGAGGTTCGTGCGATCTGGATCTCCTATAAATAGGTAAGTCTTAGATTTCATTTGTAACTTTTGGATTCCAGTAGCGAAGCTCTGCTGAAGAGTCGTCAGCTCGTGTAAACAGTTTCAAATCAATACAAACGACAGTTAAAGTGATTCTAAGTGCATATCTAGCTGATATAACATCAATACGTCTGATTCCGCCTTTCGTATTGATCGAGAACTCTTCTGAACGACTCGTTTGATCGAATCCCCGATCCTACAAAACTTGACAATAGTTGAAGGGCCAAAGGTGTTAAAACTTAAACTAGTTTTATAAAACAATTATTAAAAATCCTAAACACACACTTGTGTGTGTGTCTGGATCGATCAAACACAGGGGGCGACCAAACTCCTCCCTTCAAACCCTAGCTCTTGCAATTTGATCAAATTGAAAGCTCAAATCAGTCCAAAATCGATAACCAAGCATAAATTAGTGATAATCTCAGTGAAGTGATCATAAGGTATGTCAAAATTTACAATTTTGTTTCGTCTCAACTTCTTGATGATTTGTGAAATTGAAATCTGAACTTGATTAGTTGATGTTGGGATGGAATTAGGGATGAAATCATGATTAGGAGCAAACCCTAGTCTATAACTTGTTGAGTTGATGCTCAAATGATGAAATTCATGGTCACCCATCTAGTTGTTAAATGGGTTTATGTAGAAAGATAAAGAACACCAGGAATGTGATCATAAAATCGGTGCTAATGGTTTGCATGAAGCCAATCGGATATTATTATGTATGTTAGATGAGATGAACTTGGCAAAAATTGTTTGATTTTAGCTAAATAGTTAAGTCATGAACTTGATAATGAATTATGTAAAAATGATGCCCATAAGGTGTTTGTAGAAACGCCTAAGAGAAAGCTAAAATAGTAAAATTTGGACAAAAACGCATGTTTGATTAATTCGGAAAATATTGCGTAATGAATTATAAAAAGAGTTCTAAACGTTTATGGTTGAACTCTATAGGCAAGGAAACCGGAACGTCAAGCGGACAAGCCAATGGTGATACACGTTTGAAAGGAGCGCTTTGAAGGTACGTAACTTTTAGTTTCGTCAATTTGTACAAAAATGTCTAGTTTAGCTTGTTAATAATATTGTAGTGTAATAAGAGCGTTTGATGTGTCATTGAAGTGACGAAGTTCACTCGATAGATCAAACGGGTCAATTTGAATAATTTGTGTATGTTGGTAAGCCATAGAAGTGACGAAGTTCACTCGGCAAACCAAACGAGTCAAAATTGATGGTTAAAGTACGTCTGGATCAAGTAATACGGGTTTTAAAAGAATGGTTAGAATTGTTTGGTATATTATAGAAAATGGGTCAAAACAATGTTTGGAATAAGCTTGGTTGTCAATGAAGTGAAGGTCCTCACTCGACAACCAAACGGGTCAAAACTATGCTTTTAAAACGATGATGTATGTAGAGACTTGAAAGTCGCATAATGTGCTAGTGATAGAGTGCGTAAGCCAAGTAATGGATACACAAAGTTTGATTTAAGAAACCCTTGATGTTGGGTCAAACAATTAGAAATTAACTTGTAAAATTTGCATAAAGCGGCGTGCTTGAAATATTGAAAACAAGCATGATTTCTATTGCGTGCGTAAAACCATGGAATGGTAATGATACGCCAAATTTGACAAGCCCGGGGAATGGGTAATTAAGCTTAGAAATAAATAAAATTGAATGATGAAAAATATGCCATATAACAAGCGGGTCGAATAATCGAAATATAGATTTATGAACTATTCGTTCATAAACTGGGTTTCGATGCGAGTAATCGGATAAATGGATCCGTATTTTTATTACAGATGTGTAGGAAAAAGAATCAAGTAAAACGGACTTACGAAACAAAAGTTATGGCGGTTTTAAGTTAGGATTTGATAGAAATTGGAGCCGGCCGATTTCAGCTCAAGAAGGCTGGAAACCTTCTGTGAAAAAGGGAATGTCACGCCCCGTGACGAATTCCTTTTAATCTGTCGCGCCCCACCACGGCTTCTGGCGGCCCGCGAGAACCTATGCTAAGTCTGTCGCACCTCGTGACAGACAGCAGAGTTGGGATTTTTTTGTTTATTTTGTTCGTTTTGAAAATTCGGATTTGTTTAAACTGATTAATTATTCATCAAAACTAACCTTATTGTTGGTTTTGATATTAGGTGATGTAGGTGACATTCCAGATGGCGATCAAGCATAAGTTATGAACCGAACACGACATTTTGTAGCTTCCGTGAATGATTACTGTTTAGTTGTTGTTTTAAAAACATGTAAACCTTTAGATGTTTAAAACTACTATGGTGATGTAACTAGACAACTTAGTTTGTTTTAACGTTAACTCTTTAAAGTTTTGAATGGTAGCATTTTCATCTATACAAATGCGTATTTTTGCATATAAATATAATTAAATTGAGAGGGGTCTTACATATACTATAAATAGCTACCACCTCTTCTATCATTCTTTGCTCATTCGTTCTCTAAACCTCTCCCACATTCTTGGAGCTTGCTTCCATCTTTTGGAGGCCTCCCATTTGAGATCTTAAGCGTTTCAAAACACAAGTTCTCATCCTAGTCTATTTCAATTCTTTTAGCTATTTTGAGCTGAAAGTCAAATAGTTTGACTTACCGTTTGACTTTCGGTTTTGACCATCATTGGTCAAGTCAAAGTTCAATCGAACTTTGCAACGTGATTGTAATCACGAAGGTTATAATCCCTTGCGATTATACCTACTAATTACCATGTTTACTAGTTGAAGTGACGAGTCAAAGTTTCGGTAAAAAATGCACATTTTGTGCATTTTACGACGGAACTATTTTCGGGTATCAAAACACTAAGTTTTGATACCAAATCAGTTTTGCAACTTAGTTAAACGTGTTTTTACATGTTTAACTCAACACTTCTAGTTTAGTGCTTATTTAGGGTCGTAAGTCGAGCGGTTTGACCACCGTTTTAACTTTCAAATCCGACCCGTTTGGTCGATCATAGGATCCGACCAAACACATGTAGGTGACCATAGTTGTATAGAGAATAACCTACTGAGGTTATACCGTATGGTCACGTCATTTGGTTAGTTATATGATATTCCAATATGCCTAAAAATGACCAAAATGCTCTTTTTGCGCATAAACTCATTTTAAGCATATGTAACCAACTTTTTGACATGTAAACTGATATTATAACATTTTCAAACATGTTTGGGCATATAAGACTTATCATAGGACTAGTTTGACCATCCGACCATGCTTTTACGTAAATGACACGTTAAAGTAGCGTAAACTACCTTAACGGGTCAAAAGCACTTGGGATTCTTTCCAAATTAGAATGTAGACCTTGTTGAACCATTTCATATGAGTTCCAATACTCATTTGGTTTACAAGACCTTATTCTATCCAATTCCCCCGATTATGTACCGTTACTTTAACATAGTTACCTGATGTTAGGACACATTAGGACAAGTTTGAAGCTTTGTTATTTCACTTGATTCGAGGACTCTTTGCAATCCTAAGTGAGTACATAGTCCTCTCTTTTACATTTTCAAATGTTTTGGGGTTATTCATATGTGCGTATTCACTATTTTCATGATTTCAAAGCTATATGATTTCGCATACATAGTACTTATCCTTTAACGAATTGAAACCGTTACCTATGGCTTAAATAATGATTTTCAAAGTTTGTAAGACTATTGTTGGTGCATATTTATATTCATATACATTCATTAACAATGATCAAGCCGATTGGTAGTACGATATAGGGCTATAGGACTTGACCCCCTATTCCCGTTTTAGGGAATGTCAGAAACCAAGTTTAAACCAAATAGATTTGCCTTCATGGTAAATCTATAGTCACCAAAGTATAGTTTGATATACTAAGGTTTGAGTGTACTGCCAAACGTCCACAATGTGTTATTACAAAGTTTTCCAATTAAGCCATATAGTATGTTCTTTATTTGACTCGTTAAACCAAAGTATAGTTTGATATACTACCGATGCTCTTATCCTTAAAACAAAGTATAGTTTGATATACTACCAAATCACAAATCAAAGTATATTTTGATATACTACCAAAGCATAGTTTGATATGCTACCAATGTGATATTGTTTACTAAAGTATATTTTGATATACTACCGGTTTTATTGTTCATAAACCAAAGTATACTTTGATATACTACCTAACCTATTTCAAAACCAAAGTATATTTTGATATACTACCAATACTATTATTTCAAAACCAAAGTATATTTTTATATACTACCTATTTTATTATTTCAAAACCAAAGTATATTTTGATATACTACTTATTCCATTATTTCAAAACCAAAGTATATTTTGATATACTATCAATCCGATTATTTCAAAACCAAAGTATATTTTGCATATACTACAAATCCTTTTTGTATCAAAAAGCAAAGTATTTTAGATACCAAACTTTTATCAAGGATTCATGGCTATTTTTGAAAACGTATAATCTCTTCTTATAATATCCAAAGCTATGAATCTAAATCACAAAACCTATGTTACTCACAGGCATTTTTATGCTGACATTTTATTTTCACATATGTTTCAGGTTTTATTATGCGATGATTGTCGACACATGCTACACATAGGATGGGCTCGGGCCTTAGCTTGCCTTAAAATTTGAAAGACGATTACTCATATTTGGTTGATTACAACAAAAGAATGTAACTTATTAATCCAATAAAACAAAACTTTAAATACCATGTGTTATGAAACAATTTCCTGTAACGTGACTCCCCAATGTTTCCGCCGCGGTTTGTTGTATTACGCGATTGGGGTGTTACAGAGATTGGTATCAGAGCCATGGTTATAGGGAATTAGGTTATTAGTAATACTCTTGACCTAGTCTATAACCTTTGTAGGACCCTAACACGAGTTTTCTAACGTTTAGATTTATAATACAATACCATCACCTATCCTTAGGTGATTAACAAAAACAAAACATAATTCACTCTCTTGAGTCAAAATTTTTCCAAAACTTCACAAGAAATCATCTATCCTTAGATGATTTGTTTTAGGCTTTCGAGCCTTCGATGTTTTCAAAATCTCATCAAAGTTTGGGCTTTAATAATGTGAACATGTGCAATCTGGAAGGGTGGATGCCTGTACCCTGAGTTTTCTGTCTAAGGCTAGAGTGTTCGTACAAATCCGCATCAACGGACCAATCACTCTTACCTGTGAACTCTAGGGGTGAGTGTCCACTTATAGGCTAAAGCATATCTTCGCGATACATTATAATGACCCATTTACTTTGATTAGTCATTGTGTCATTTGTTTATTTTAGGTAACAAACAAATAATCACAATCCTTGTGCTTCGTCAATATTTTTTAACAATCAGATTCGATTATCC